>BLBF01000045.1:697015-950559 GCA_015471245.1 Laticauda colubrina | reverse complement strand
AAGGAAGGAAGGAAGGAAGGAAGGAAGGAAGGAAGGAAGGAAGGAAGGCTGAATGAACGTGAGTGTTCCGGTCTCTCTGCTTCAAGAAAGGCCTGGGAAAGTCAATCGGCTCTTTAAAACTGAACAATGGTTCAAATGTAACCTCCAGAATTTCTGAATGATTTCTATCCCTCCAGCATGCCACATGTAAATGTTGAGGTGGTTTCTTTTTGTAAACTGCATATTTGTCATCTTCCATAACAAGGAGAAATATTTATTTTGGGATTCTTCATGTGTTTTGGGAAAAAGATGGTTTAGTCACAAGAATTGATTTCTAGTGCATTCCCCCATGTAAACAAGAAACCTAGGTTTGCAGAGATTTTCAAAACCTGCCGTCCTTCCCTTGTGTGCTTCTCCTTTCATTTCAAAATGCGAAGCCTTCCAAAATGAAAAGTGAGCTGATTGTATTATTCCCAGCCTCCTTTATGAAAAGTCGCCATTGCAACGCCAGATGCGAAATATGGCTTTTGCAGATTACAGCCTGGGCTGGTCTGGGGTGACTTTTGCCCTCCTCCCCCTCCTCTGCTCCTTCTCATTGAAGTCTCCCCAAGGAGCCCCAAATCGGCCTCCTCTCTAATTGTGGGGGGGGGGGGGGGGGGCAGATGCAGCTTCCCAGTCGCCTTCTGCAGTCCTGCTGCAGGACACACAGCTTGGAGCAGAGATAATGCTGCTCGCTTGGAAAGGGAGCTGAGGGGGGAATTTTTAATTACAAGAGGGTCTGTGGGACCAGGTTGCCAAGGAGATGGGCAGTGTGCTGCTGAGCACTTTACTCCCAGCAATAGACAGTGATTAAAAAGTTTATTGCTACCTGATGCCTGGTTGCTGATGTTTGGCGGCACGAGGGGCTCTTTGCTGTCACGGAAAAATGCCTGCAACAGGCAGTGGGCAATTATCTAGACAAAAAGAATTGTGTGTTTTGGGAGAGGAAAGGAAAGGGGAGAAAATGGATCTGGGTTTTTTTTTGGGGGGGGTGGTGGTGGGGGGGAACAAGAACAACTTCCTAGAAAGGCTTTCTGGATTTCTTCGATTGGC
Organism: Laticauda colubrina; assembly: GCA_015471245.1. NCBI lineage: Eukaryota > Metazoa > Chordata > Lepidosauria > Squamata > Elapidae > Laticauda > Laticauda colubrina. The sequence goes on along the minus strand of BLBF01000045.1, from coordinate 949,488 downwards.
CCGTGAAAATCTGGCTTGAAGGAGAGCTAGTTGATTGTCTCATGTGGTCAAGGCAGGCCAACTCACCTGGCCTGGGCAGGAGGCTGGCAGGAGAGCTGACCAAGAAGAGCTCGTGGGATGAAGCCACAAACTGTCTTCTGAAAAGCCCACTCCACTGAAGATTGCAAAACTTCAGTTGAAGCTTGCAGGCATCAGCCCTCCCAGAGAAGCAGCTTAAGGAACTCAGTAGGCTGAGCGAAAAGGGATAATTAAAAAACAAAACAAAACTGGAAAACAGGTAGAAGGAATAGAAACAGGATGTCCTGCGTAATAGCTCGCCCAGAATCCTCCCCAATTCTTTGTGGCAGGTGGGACTTCTCTTCAGAAGGGCCTCTCTCCACCTGACCGTTGACTGCCTGCCTTCTTCAAGAGGCTGACCTTTCTCTCTCTCTCTCTCTCTCTCACACACACACACACACACACACACACACACACACACACACACCAATGTTAGTGGCCATGGCTGCATCTTGTGTGCTGAATGCCTTACCTTGACACCCCCCATCTCTGCACCTATGAGCATTTCAGCAGCCACAGCCTTTGGACATTTGGGGTGCAGGAGATAAAATTCTTTGCCTTGCTATGGATAAACTGTATGCAAGCAGGGCTGAATCTCTCTCTCTCTCTCTCTCTCTCTCTTTTGCTGCTCAATCTTAAAACTATTGGTAATAGTATGGTAATGGAATAATTGGTAATATGTATGGTAGTATGCCATAGTATACCATATAGTATGGTATAATTGGTAATAGATAGTATGAAGGGGGGGGGGGGGGTTGCTGGTGGGTGTGGATAGACTCTAACTCAGAAAATGGGGTGTGACCATTGTCATCTGGCAGTGTGAGCCAGGAAGGGGCACCAATTAAGAACCCCCAGCTGTCTGTGGTTTTTCCCCCCTCTCTCTGATTAAAAATCGTTTATTCAGATTTTTTATTTTTGTTCAGAAGATGGATTAATAAAACAACTCATTTATGCAGATAGAACGAGCAGAAGTGATGGGGTGTTTTTTCCCCTGCTTTAATCCCACCCACCCCCAACCTCTTCTCTGCCAAGAGGAAACTTCCTAGTATTCCTTAAGTATCTTGATTCAGGAAATTATTTAATTGCAACTATAAACCAGCAGCGCAAACCCTTTGCATTTTTAACCAGTGCCAGGCGGCAGGGATGGTGGTCGTGGGAGGAAAACGCCTCTGTGGAAGCGCGTCTTGAAAAATCCAATTTTATGGCTCTTCCTTTGTGCTGTTTTTGGTGGAGGGAACAGCTGCGGTGTTTATGCTCCCTCTGGCCAGATTAACGTTCCTACGTGGGGCTTCCTTCAAGCAGAGCATGTGGATGGCCACAAAAACTGTCCAGGCTTCACTGTCCTCTGAAGCACGGGGACACCTGAAGGGGGGGCCACAGCCCCTCACGTAGCCCCTGTGGATCTTAGGGGGGATCCCTTTGCTTGCTCCCCCCCACACACATCAGGGTCAGGCACTCCCCTTTAAATTGGGAGGAGGAAGCCTCCAAACTTGGCAACTTTTAAGACTTGTGGACTTCAACTCCCAGTTATACTGGCTGGAGAATTCTGGGAGTTGAAGTCCACAAGTCTTAAAGTTGCCAAGTTGGGGACCTCTGCTCTAGTTCATCCCTCGGTTTCATCCGGGAAGAGCTTTTCTAACAGCCATTCTAGGTATTGTTTTTTGTTTTTGTTTTTTTAAATGGGGTTGTTTTATGCTGTTTCAATTCTGGTTCTAATGGTTAAAACACCATTTTATGGTATGTTTATGGGATGGGTGGCCATATGCATTTATTAAATAAATGATTGATTGCTGGGTTGGGGGACAGTGTTGTGTGTCTTGGCTGAGGACGTAGCCCTTACACATGGGGCAGGGTGGGGGCTGAATTTTAGCCCTCTGTGATTCTTTGGCAATGATTAGAAATTACCTGTAAAAGAACTCTTGAGCCACTGGGCCTTGGGAGGGGAAGTTGTGTCAGGAGGGGCTGGCTCTCCCCTCCCTCTATAGCCCCTCACCAAGACTGCCTGCTAATAGAGAGGTAAAATAAATGAAAGCATTGAAAATACCCATTATATAATCAGCTGGATTTCTTCCTTCGGAGAATTCATTATAACCTTTTTTTATTTCCACACACGGCAAATGTAATCTTATCTGGTGCACCGGCTGGCCTAGCTAGCTCAACTTGCCGGATCTGTTTTGCACCAGAAAGCTATCAAAGGCCAGCCTTCCAGGGCGCGAGCCGTGCCTTGGTGTTAAAGTTGCTTGAGCGCATTAAAGCAGCTAAAATGTGCATTAAAATATGGCATTTGGAGAATAGGATATCTATGCAATTAGCCATCTGATGCTTTCAGCAGCTGCTTGTAAGTTAGATCCGGTGCATCAACGAAAGGGCACCTTAGAGATTTGGAAGAAGGAGAGCAAGCAAGATGGCTGCAGAGCCAGCCCTGGTTGGAAAAAAAGGTGCAGGCTTCAGATTTAGGAAACAACCCTGTCTGCTGGTTTGCCATTGCCCACAAATATTAGCTGTACCTCCCTCTGCTCTCCCACCCCATCCCTGTGCATGCAAAGTATCCAAGGAAGTGCATCTACAAGGGGACGAAAGCCTCTTACAGTAACATCCCTGTTATCTTTTCTCTCTCTGCATGTATGTTTTATTGACTGCAAGCCAGCAATGTGGCCTTGAACCTTTACAAGGAGGTGGCAGTGGCTGCTGCCAGGGAGCTGTTCTCCAGATAGGCTGGGGAAGCACTGAGCTTGTGCCAGCACTCCAGCAGAGGTCATCCAACTTCTTCATGGATGCAGGATGGAACAGAAGCACTCTTCCCACCTACCTGGCTGCACCTTTTCAGGGCTGGTGGCCCAGATTTTCAGCAGGAGATGGGGAAAAGCCAGGTTACCTGGCTCAGCCTCTTCCTTGGTGGACAGCAGTTGGAATTAAGCTCTGAGGGGCAAAACCGGAGCCTGACCCTCGCTGTCATGCTGAGAACTGGGCCCGAGAAGTCCAGATCTGCCCGGAGTCTCTCTCTCTCTGGCCAAACAAGTGCCCCTTTCCCCTTTGTTCTCTCTCCTGATTCTTCCAGACCCCATCACAGAATGCAGATATCTGGAAAGCTGCCTATCTTGGCAGGCCAGAGGCGTCTTCAGGGTTGCTATGCGTCCAGGACCATTACTGGGGGGTGGGATTCAAGGACCCCTGGGGCTGACTGGGTAGGTGACTGTTCTGTTTCCACAGGTGACTCCAGGCTTCGATGCCAAAGAAGGGGAGCTCTTTGTGAAAGGACCCACAGTGTTTCGGGAATATTGGAACAGACCTGTTGAGACCAAGGATGCCTTTACTTCCGATGGCTGGTTCAAGACAGGTACTTTGCTGGGGATAAGGATCTCAGTTTCTGGGTCTAGTTAAACACAAAACATTTGTGAACCTCACCAGGTTGAAGATGTGTGGACTTCCTCTCCCAGAATTCCCCAGGCAGCTTCTGGGAGTAGAAGCCCACACATCTTCAAGGGGCCATGGTTGAGATGGTTTAACATGAGATGAGTTAACATGGTTGAGTTAAAAGGTGATGGAAACCCCCCCTCTCTTTCTGTCTGATCCACCACCTGAGGCATTATTCAATTGGATGTGCTATTGGACTGACCCCATGTATTTATAGGGCTGCTGTGGGTCAAAGAAGAAGCAGCCCCACATGTTGGTTTGTGGCTCAAGGTGGCGGAAATAGGCTGGATTTGCAGTTGGCTGCAACTCAAGAACAGCATGGAGTTGTTGCTTGCAGTTCTGATAACTGGTTGTGTGGCTGGTGTTCCTAGTATACAAATAACACTTGACCCCTTTTAACCAGTTGAGTGTTTCAGTGATTCTGTCACAACAGCCTGATTCCTACTCATTGTTCACTTAAGGCAGGGGCTCTACTGAGTGCCTCATTTGCTCCAGTTCCAGACACAGGCGGTAATGCACTCAGAAGGTTGAGTCCATAGAAGGAGGCCTCTGGGGTGCAGAGGTCTTCTCGTCCAACTCCCTTGCTCAAGCAGGAGACCCTATGCCATTTTGGACAAATGCCTCTCCAGCCTCTTCTTAAACACCCCCAATGTTGAAGCACCCACAGCTTCTGGGGGAAAGTTATTCCACAGATTAATCATACCTCCCCAACTGCTTTTGTGTCTTCGGCCCCATGGGAAAAAGAGTCCAGGGGTTTTGGGATGGCATACGACCTGTCAGCATCCAGCTGTTGACCCCGACTTCCTCTTTGCCTTCCTCCCAACTACGGAGGGCTGCTGGAATTAATGGGGAGGGTCGCAGTGTCCTCCCTTTGTTCAGCCCGGGTGTCATTAATCTTGCGAGTGGCAGCGCTCGGGTGCCTGATGGATTCTGCTCCTGTCCATCAGCCGGCCTGGGTGGAGAGGGGATTCCTCTTGGTGCAGCCTCTGCCGGAACGGCCCCAGCTGGCCCAAGGAGCTCACGCATAATGTTCCCGGTTCGAATTGGCCTCCGCGATAACCACCCGATGGGTCTTCCCATCCATCAGCCCCAGGGGATAAGGACACTGATCAGAGGGTGTGCGGGAATGTGCTGAAATCCTCAATGGCCACCTGCTGTTTCGCCTCCTCCCCACTTAAGCTGGCCTGCAGTTGGTCTCTCTGGCGACTTTTTACTTGTATTTACTCATTTTGATATCATTCGTGGTACTAATAACTTAAAATGGCTGCAGCTGAGCAGGTTTTGCTGAAGTGCAAGTGAGGGTAGCAGGCGACTCAGATTTACAGGCAATCCCGAGTTGTTGTTTTTTTAATGTATTTTTCAGAGTTGATCCTCCTGATAAATATTTCAGATGCAAAGGAATAGCATGCATTAATTATTATAAAGAGATGTCTTTAGGAGAAAATGATTTTGAAATTCAGTTTAATTTCATTGTAATGTGCCAGAAACAGGAAAGGAGTATATGTGTTTAATTGGCTCTCGGGAGTAAGGCCTGGAAGATGGCATGCCTTTGTCACAGACCATTAGTGATACAGGCTGCATAATGAGAAACTACAATCAGCTCACAGCTGCTGGCTCCTAAGGGAGAGAAGGATATTAAATGGAAATCAGTATAAATTAAACTTAACCCTTTCGTTGGCCTGAGCTCACTTCTGAGTTAGATGAGGGGCAGGGGGGACAAAAAAGGGCCCCTCCGCTAGACTGGGGGCAAATGGAAGGAAGGGAGAGAACCAGCATTTTGATTGCTCTCCTCATTACCGCTCCCAACATTTTTCTTCCTCTGGGGTTGTTGGGTTTTTTGTGTGTGTGTTTTTTTTTTTTTTTTTTTTTTTTGGGGGGGGGGGGGTTCTCTGAAAAATTAGTCAAACAGCCGTCCTTCGCAAGCAATGCCTTCCCTTGACCTAAGAGGGAAATGCCAATCACGGGCTACACAGTTTGGCCTCCTCTGCACATGGATCCACTGTGTCTTTCTCTCCCCCTTCCTCCTTCCCATCCTCCTCCGTCTCTGAGACAAGGCCATTTCCGCAAGATGCAGGGCTGCCAGACTGTCCGGTCTCACGGGGCAGGAAGTTGGTCTCTGCTGTCCAGAAACTCAGCCCACATTCAATGACCATAGAAGCTTCAGTGACTCAAGCTAGCTAGATATGCTGCTTATTGCAAAGAAGAAAGTAAGAAGAAACATGTACTGGAAGATATAATCAACATGAGATTGGTGGATCAGCCTTCTCCTCCCACTCATGTTGGACCTTCTTTTGGGCCTTCTTTTCTCAGCCTTCAGCGTCAAGGTGTGACCTTGGAATCTGTGAGTCCCACTTTGTCAGCTTCCAACACTCCACAGATCTGCGTTGCAATCCCCAACACAGCCTCCAGATGGAAGAAAGGAAACGGAGGAGATTCTGACTTGACCCTGCCATCTCGTGGCCCCTGGGAGCTCTACCAATTGAGTAAGGCTGCTCCTAGGCTCAGTCGGGACTATACCAGCCAGCCTTTCTTTTTCTCACTTCAAAAACAAAACAAAAATTCTTGAGTGAGGTTCTCTAGAGAATTTTATCCTGGCCATGTGTAGGCAGGTGTCTCGGAAATTCCTACTCCTGAATGTATTTTTATGAGCAGCAGCCAAATGATGCTACTAAGTCAGTTTCAAAGGCTGCATCTGAATGAGTTAATTACCCACCCAGCATTCCTGAAGAATGCAAAGGATCGGAGCCTCAGCAAGGGCCTGTATTGAGGGAGCTCTGCTGTGGCTGCAGAAAACAACCTCAGGTGTCCCCGTCCCCCCGCCCGTGCCCCAGCCGTCGAATGAAGGTGGGGGTGGTGGTCATGGCATCCCTGTACCCAGATTGGTCGGATGGGAGAGTTTGCAAGGGGAGAAACCAAACTGCTTTGCATCTGCAAGAAGAGCCGATCCAAGAGAGCCTAGGGGTGTTTGGGGTGCTTCTGTGGTGGGGAATCCCACACACCGCCCTCTTAGGCCAGCCTCAATCTTAAATTATAGTAAAATAAGGGCATCAGCACCATCTGGTGATGCACCCGCAGGAATCACCTGCAGGCATGCAGGACAGATAGTCCCAGGTCACTAAGGCAAGTGAGCCAAGCTACAAACAACCACTGTTGTGGGTAGTTTTCCTGACACGTTGCCTAAACGGCAGGCTGCTAAGAAACAGGGCAGGAAACAGCCGCCTCCCGTCCCTCTTTAGAGGAATCGGTTCTTTCAAGACTCAGGGTGGTGGGTGTGACTGATTCAACCCGGGGGTGGGCTTCCCCCCAACCATCCCTGTGACTGCCTGCTGAGCAAAGGATTTCTCAGCAAGGAAATGCTGGCTAAGTGGCCGGAGAAGCAAGATGACAGGGCGACAATTTCCCCGTGGAAAGGCCGATGCTATTCCTGCTGCTAGCTGGTCCAGGGGGCAGAACCTGGGAGTGTTTTGAGAGATTTATTTTCAATTACATGTTGAAGCAGAGGCATGAAATAGTACCGGCTCTGAAAGTGGCGCATAAATCCTCAGAGCAAATCCATGTATATCAGCTCCATATAATAAGATTTTATTGATTGCTATATTGTATCTGTCAGAATAAAACTCCCCTAATGCCTGCGTCGGGGCCGGGAAGATCAAAGGCTCCTTTGGCAACAGAATCTGATTCAGGAATCAATGCGCTTTGATTAATATGTCATTAAGAAAGTCGAGTTATTTAACTTGCTTGACGGGGGTTTTAAAAGGCTCCTTTCTTCCCCAACGCTGCAGAGCACGAGGGCTGCCGGCGTCACCCTTTTGAGAGAGCAACCAAATCCTGCTTCTTAGCCTTTGGATCCCGTTGCTTTCAGAAGCCCTAAACTCCTCAGAGGAGGCCGGTGCTCCCTCTTGCCCTTCCTGGAAGGTGCAGCCACTCAGGGAGCCTGCAGTTGCCTCCCGGCATGTATGCAGTGTGGGATGTGCACAAATTTATAAGTCTCCAGGGACCGTGCCAACCGTCAAACGGACTTTCCAGCAGGAGGTGAAGAAGCCGCTTAGTGCTTCTTTAACAGGGGCTTCTCCTGGGTCTCTGGAGGGTCATCCACTCTCTGTCATGCTCAAGAGCTGCAGTGCCACTTAAAAAGCACGTCAGGAGAACAGCCAGCACTCCCAGGGCCCTGGAAAGGTGGCAGCATTCAGCCTCCCACTATGGGAAGTCCGTGAAGGGAATCAGGCCAGGCAAATTGAAATAAGTGGCAGTCCGGGGGGCTCAGGAGGTTCCCTGCCTGGGGGGAAGAGGCCACAACTGCCTGAAGGCTGCCTCAGCTTTTCCCCGGGGGGGTCGGGGGCCCAGGATCCCCTCCGCGAAAGGCCCAGGTGGGCCCGTTGAATCCACGTGGACTTGGGCGCCCTGGGCACATCCCTCCAGCTGACTTTGTTGCAGACGCCTGATGGACTTGCGCTCTCTTCTTCTTAGCTTAGCAAGGCTCCCTTTGCCAGTCCCAGCCTTCCCTTGGATGCCAGCCGCTGCACAGGAGATACGCAGACGGCTCGGCGTGGTGCCCTTGCTGAGAATTGGCAGTAGCTTTCCCTGGCACCTTCCCCATCTCGGGAATGGAGCAGGTGTTTCCCCCTCTGAGGTGGGCATTTGTTTCCCTTTGTGGGTGTTCACACCTGAGAGGGAAATGGCTCCTGCCTGTTTATAAATAGAAACGGGTCTCATTAAAATCCTAGCATGCATTTTTCCCCTTGTTTGTTTACAGCCTCTCTCCCAGCTGTAAATTTGATTAATACTATTTTTGTTCTTTAAAATTATTGCTTAATGATGTTCTCCTACCACTTACTAGCAGGGCGAGTCCAACCCAAGAGAGGCGTCATCCCAGCGGAGGCCTTGGGAACAGCAGGATTCGCCTGAGCAGAAATCAGGGTTGCCCCAAAGGCACCTGGTCTTCCTTGGTTTTTACCCTTTAAAAATCTTCCACTTCTCATCCAAGAAGCTCCTTTAGTTTGCAGAAGGTTTCTTTGGGTTAGAAGCGAAATGTTTCCAAGGGGAAAAAAAACCCAAGGAAGACCAGATGCATTTTGGGACATCAGATCTGTCTCTTCCTACCTTCCATTTTGTTGTCCCACCCTGAATGCGCACACCAAACGCACACACACCGGGGTCTGAGATGAGTCTCTGGTCAGCTGCAGAGCTCCTCTCTTTTATGTGTGTGTGTGTGTGTGTGTGTGTATGTGAAAACGGGATGAGGCCGGTGGGGAAGGCCAGTGGCAAGAAGTCCCTTGCAGTCAGTTTCACCCCAGCTTCCTTTCCATCCATCCATCCATCCATCCATCCATCCATCCATCTATCCCCCAGGAAGGAAGGCCTTGGTTTCTCAGACCTCTAAGCCCTTCCCCTTTCATTCTGCCCAGGGAGCTGGTGAAGCCACCTTCTCCTTTTTAAATAGCTGGATCTCTAAGCCTCCTGATTCCCTCTTCCTCCCCTTGTGTAATCCTGGCCAGATAATAACCTCCAGGGAGGGGTTGCCTCTGCTCTCCAGAAGACCCTCCCTGGGGGGGGTCTGGGAGCATATTGACTCCCAGCGAGGGAGCAGGAGGGGAAAGGGGGGAGGCTGGCAGCCCCCTTGCCTAGAGACCCTCTGCCAGACAAGCCTCCCCACTGCGGTGGCCACTGCCAAAACCCCCAGACCTCCTCCTGTTGCCACCTCGGTGGATTATTTGATCACCATCTTCAGAAGATTCCCAAGAAGGTGCCCCCTCCTGGGAAAGGGGGCGGGTGGGCTGTTGCAGGCTTTTGCCTGGTGTGTAATTGATCCCAGAGCTGTTCTTTGAAGGAAGGGGAGGCGAGGCGCAGTGAAGGAGAGGAGGGGGCCTCTGTGTGTGTGTGTGTGTGTGTGTGTGTGTGTGTGTGTGTGTGTGTGTTAACTCCAGCATCTTGGTTATTCCAATTACTTACAGCCAGGATTCAGCTTCTCAAGGCACAGCGGGCTCTTTTCCATGCCCTTCCCTTTCACCATCTGCAGCACTGGCAAAAATACTTAAATGCTAATGGGGGGGAGGGGAGGAGAGGGAGAGAGTGTCCCCATTTTTAATGACCCTCCCCTCACTTCTCTGTGCTCTTGCCCTCTGGGGCTCTTCTGAGACTGGGAGAGGCACTGGGTGGCTACAGATTCCCATGGCCAGAGGTCTGAGCCTGCAGCAGCTCAGGTGGCTTCAGGTGGGTCTCCCGCTTACTCCTGTTTGTTCTTCCCTCACTCGAGCAGCCTGCAGCAAGAAGGCTTTGGCCCTTTAATCTTTCTCTTGGGCGAGTTGCTCTCAAGTGAAGCGTCCGCCACAGAGCAGGACGATGTGGGCTGCTCCTTTTCCCCCAGCTGGGTCACTTGGAAATACTTCTGGGGGTTCTCCGCACCTTTGCCTCTCTCCCTCCCCCTTTCTTTTGTTTTCCAAGCTGGAGAGTGGAGCCACAGCACCATGGCTTCTTCGCCATCTTGGCTTTTGTGGACCCGTGGGGGCCTGGACATTTTGGCCTGCTTGCTTGTCCAGGCTCTGATGTGGGATGTTGTCACCACAACAGCTCACCTGAGGTTATACCTAAATGTCAGAGCAGGTGAGCAAACCCAATGGAGGATATTAATATTAGTCCAGGGCTGGGGGGGGGGGGAATCCCACTTACCTCCCACTCCCCACCCTCCCATCATGAATTCTCTTTAGAAATACTGCACAGCAGAGGTGTCCAACCTTGGCTAATTTAATACTTGTGGACTTCAACTGCCAGGATTCCCCCGCAAGCATGGCTGTGTGGGGAACTCCTGCAATTCAAGTCCACAGGCCTTAAAGTGGCCCCGGTTGGGCTTTCCTGATCTAAACTGAGTCGGACTTCAGTTCCTGGGGCTGCCAGGGGCTCCTGCTTATTCACCCCCCTCTTGTCCCCTTTAGTGTCCCCTTGTTGTTGCCAAGACATGTGGCTGCCTCCCCTTTCTCTGAGACAGCCACCCCTCCCAAGAGGGGGCCGGGCTGGCTCCATCTCTTCCTCAGTGAGGAAGACCCCTTTTGTTCTCTGCTAAGCTGACTTACTGTCAGAATCGGCTGCAGTTGAGTCTTTTTTATGTGCCTTAATTACAACGTCATTATTTTATCCGTAGTTTACAGTTAGCCATTTTGAGCACTGTAATTAGTGGGAATGCTGGATTTCAATGTAATAAGCAAGAGTCCCAGAAAATCAGTGGCTGGGCGGCCTCCCTCTTGCGAGACCCTTTTGGGGAACGTCTCCCCAGAGCATCCCTCCCTGCTCTCAGCCGACACGCCCCCAGCCTGGTCCAGCAGACGGAGGCCTGAATCTGGCCCTCTGCTCTTCTCCACCTGGCCCTCCCTGGCCTTGGAAGAGCCGGGGGGTAAAGGGAGCGCCCAGTTGGGCTGCAGAGCCAAGGAGAGGAAGGAGCCCGTGGATCTTGGAGGAAGATTTAAATCGGGGGTCTCCAGACTTGGCAACTTTACGACTGGTGGACTTCAACTCCCATCTGTGCTGGCTGGGGAATTCTGGGAGTTGAAGTCCACCAGTCGTAAAGTTGCCAAGTTTGGGGACCCCTGATTTAAAGCAACCGGGGGAAATAGTGGATCCTAAAAGGTCTGATTAGTATTTTTAAACAATCCTGATGAATTGATGAACAAGGTCTCGTCTTTTGGCCCGAGACTCTACATCACTTGCTGGGGTCTGGAATTTGGAAAAGGGAGCAGGGCTACGAGTTTGAGGTTTCTTCACTGGTGGGAACTTTAGGCTTCTCTCTCTTGTCCCTCTTCCTCTCCACGTGTTCTTTAATTTTACTGCATTTGGATCCCATCTGACACCCTCCCCAAGAAAGACGGATCCTCCAGCCTCATTCTTGGCAGCGGCAGGGAAAAGTCCCTGCTGTTTTTGGCATGTTTTGGGGAAGTGGTCGACCAACGTCTCTTTCTTCCCAGGAGAGAAAAGAAAAACCTGGTCCCAGAGTCGCCCGGCTGGTTTTTGTATCCGTGGCAAGACTGGCACTTGCAGTCCCCTGGCTTTGCTCCAGCACCCCTAACCACTATGCCAACTGGCCCTGAAAGGTGAAAACTTGGCTTTTCGCCTCGGTGTTTGTAATCCAAGTACAGGGAGCCAAGACAGAAGCTTCTCGTGGGGGGAGCAGGGGGGGGGGCAGGAAGGGCGTCTTTGCCTCCTGTAACCCAAGAAATGAGGGACCTCCCAAGCACGTTGGCTAAACGAGGCTCTCCTGAATGACAAAGGAGCTCAGGCGGAGGCGCTTGGTCTCTTTTCTGCAAGATCTTGGCAAAAGTTAGGCAGGTCTCTGGCTTAGGCCAAAACCTTTTGGGCAGGGAGGTCACCCAGATTTGTAGCCTATGGCATCCTCTTGCTGGTCCGGAGATGCCGTGAGACTGGTGGGTGGTAGGAACAGCCCGACCCTACAACCTTTGGTGACCCACAAGGGCTCTGGGGCACCTGGAACAGGGGGGTCTGGACGAGATGAACTCCCCTCTGGCGGTACCTGCCCCTCCCCCATTGTCTCCTTGACCTTAGCGAGCAACTGAACCCCCCCTTTCCTTGAGACCATTCTCTGCCCCAGTCCCCCCCCCCCCCCCCCCCCCCGGGTGTGTTATAAACACATTCTCCCAGTCCATCCAATGTGCTGTATCAATCTTGTTTAATAGACTGGAAAGCTTAATGCGCAATGGCGGGTCATGGGGAGCATCGGGGGTGATAGATTGCGCCTTCCCGGAGTCTAGCACCGTTGATGTATAATGAAATATTTATGATTTATTCCAGCTAATAAAGTGGAACGAAGTGTATGATCTATGCGAGCAGATGAGGAGCTATCGGTGCAGTTCTCGTGTGGGGAGGTTGCTGTCCATAACACATCACCACCCTCAGCTCTACCTTTTGCCCGACTGCGGTGGGGACAGCCCTTCCCCACACGCGTCATTAATCTCCTTCCCTCTAATTGTTTACCATCTTCGCCCCTCCAGCGCCTCTTTTCCACCAGTGAAAATCTCCCTTTGGAGAGAGCTATTTATTTGGCAGCCTTCACTCAGTTTGGGGAACCCGGCCAGCGCATGGCAGGGATAGTTTCCTGGGTCAGATTTGGCAGGAAAAAGATCCGAAAAATATTTCCTTTTGGAGCTCCAAGGAGATTGAGCGATGCCCTCTTCCGTACCGTTGTTGGTCACCCAAGAAAGATTGGATTAAAGGGGTCCATGTGCTCCTTGGCTCCCACTTGATGCCACAGAGGTTTTTAAGGATGTGTTCTACACCCATTAAGTAGCACCCTTGGCCAGCTTCACCAGCTGCTCCCTGCCAGCTCTTTGTCTTTCCCCAATCCTTGCCCATCCCTCCAGTGGAGCCCCAAGAGTTGTTGCAGCTATGGCTTGCTTCAGAGAAGAGCTTCTAAGGCGATCTTCCATGCTAGAACCTTCCTCTCCGGGGGTGAGAGGAATTTTCTGCCAGGGAAAATGCCCTTGTCAAAGAGAGGAGAGGTCCTGGTGTTTGAAGGCCACCTTTGGTCCTTCAAACCGGGGAGAGGGTCCAGCCTCCATCTCAGCAGGAGCCCACCAAGGATGGTGCTTGGGAGGAGAGAGCAATTTTATGGCTGGTGGAGGAATGGGGGAAGCGGCTCACTGTCCTGGCCTCCTCATGGCAGTCTCGGCCCCTCAAGCGACAGGCACTCCAATCCCCAGGGCGCCTTCCCCTTTCCCTGAAGGGCAGCAGCTGTGTGGATTGCACTCCATCGTTCTGCGTGACCCGCCATACCTGCAGGGAAGTGCCTTAGCTGGGAGTGAAGGGACCCCCCCATCCAAAGAGCCAAGCGGGCTGGGCTGGAGGAGGACGGAAGCGTGCCCAAAGGAGGAGGGGGCAGCCAAGGCAGAGGCTGCCTTTTGAAGGTGGCACCGAAAGCCCTTGGGGGGGCCTCGCAGTTGCGTCAGTGCGGGATTGAGGCCAGCCTCTCAGCTCTGGCACCCGGGTTCTCTTCCTGGGCCCCATCCCCAGAGGCTGTGCCCATCAGTCCCCCTTCTCTTCTTTCCCCAGGAGACACCGCTGTGTATCAGGAAGGCCGCTACTGGATCAGGGGACGCACCTCGGTGGACATCATCAAGAGTGGAGGTTACAAGATCAGCGCCCTGGAAGTGGAGCGCCACCTGCTGGCCCACCCCAGCATTGCAGGTGCTGTCACATTTTGAGGCGGATTAATGGACGGCTAATTATGTCCCTGGCATTTTACCAAGAAGCTGCAAAATCTGTTTTTTTCTTTCTGCCTGGCCCATTCTCCAAGGCAAAAGGGTGAAGTGGTCTCTTTCAAATGCCATGAAGGAGTTACTTTAAAAGATTGTAAAATTAAACAAAGACTGGACAGATGCATAAAAGTGCCTGAATGAGTTAGAGCCAATAAAATCAGCCCCAGCCCCCTTGTTTCTCCCCCCCCCCCCCCCCCCGTTCCTAAGATTAGCTGAGCCAACATTGAATGACTTGAACTCTGTAGGAACAGGGTCCATCTTCACTCACAAGTCCAGGGTGGCTGGTCGGTAAGAGGAACTTTCCCAACGCACTCGTCCTCCATTCTCTTCTCCCGCAGATGTTGCCGTGATCGGTGCCCCAGACATTGTCTGGGGTCAGAAGGTCAGCGCAGTGGTAGAACTGCACAAGAGCCAGGAATTGTCTCTCCAGACCCTCAAGAAATGGGCCAGGTAAGTTGGTGCACCAGAAGCAGAAGCCAGGGACTCCGTTGTTCTTCCTGAGCCACCTGCCTTTTCTTTCCCTTGAGGCTGCACTGGAGGGAGGAGGGGGGAGTTTCGGCAGCCTCTTCGCTAACTGAGGGCCCTCCTGTGCCCAGGGAGACCATGCCCTCTTACACCATCCCTTCTGAGCTGCTCCTGGTGGAGGAAATTCCCCGCAACCAGATGGGGAAGGTGGATAAGAAGCAGCTGCTCAAACAATTCTACGGCACCTTGTGAAAGACTCTGCCTCGGCCCGATGGAACGCGGGTCTCTGTGGCCGAAGAGCAGGACTGGACGCCCTTCCTTCAAAGCCAGACCCTGATCCTTGGGGGCTGACTTGCCTTGAGCTCGTCAAACAGGGCCTGGGTTCATTAGCGGCAGAGGAGGCCTTGCGCTGCTCCGCTCCTCCTGCGCTGGCCTACCAGGAGCACGAGGTCTGCTGGCGGGTGGGGAAGAGGCCCTGGCGTGGCCTGTGGCCCTGCGGGAGGACAGAAGCCACGGCCTCCCTTGGCTCAGCCAGAGTGCAGAAAGGCCACGAACACCATCCCAGCACAGGCGTCTCCTCCCTCCTGGTCCTCCCTTTGATGCCAAAGAGGGCGAAACGTGGGCCCGACCCATCCCTTCCCTTCCCTCTGAGGAAGGGGGAAATCCCTTCCCCAAGCGCACCTGCGGAGCCAAGGAATCCAGTGCGGGATTGTGTGTGTCGGAGAGACAAGCCGCTCAAAATGGAAGTCACGTCCATTCAGATCATCTCCCCCCCCCCCCCCTTTCCATGCTCCTCCTGTGCAACTCTGGCTTTTTAAAAATCCACATAAAAGCGATATTCTCATTTCTGTCCCTGAATGTATTTCTCACGAAGCTGCCAGGGCCCCTCAGCAAGACCCTCCCTTCCCGGCTAGCTGGAGAGGTTGGCGGGTCCTTTTCCAGCTGCTGCTTCCCTGGCCAAGGACCCCGCCCCAAGGGCCTGGCAGAGCAGCGGGGGGGGGGGGGGCACAGGGGCTTGGGCTCTGTTTCCCACTTGGCATCAACTGCTGTGGCCCCTGGCCCTGCGTGTGTGTCTGTCTGGGCCCCCAGGGGACGCTGCTGCTTTTGCGCATTCATTCTGTGTCCTGGGGGGGGGTGTGTTTCTCCACAACTTTTGTCCACCTCCCCCCATTTCTGTTCTCCTTTTCCTCCTTCTCTTTTGCCCAAGAATCCCCCCAACTGGTGCTGTGAAAGGGGCCTTTGTGAGAGGAATGTCATCTCAGCCCAGGGACGGCCAGTAACCCTCCTCCTCCGTGAACTGCAAATTGCGCTCTATCCTTTGCACGCTTCAGCACAGCCTCCTCCCTCCCTCCCTCCCTCCCTCCCTCCCTCCCTCCCTCCCTCTCTCTCTCTATTTCTCTCTCTCTCTCTTCAGCACATCCTCCTCCTGTGGCTCCAGATGCAGCCTGTGGGGGGGAGGAAGCGATTCTTTGGGAGGAACAAACAAAGGCCAACCTTCCTTCACAATGCAGGGGCATCATCTCTCCCTCTCTCTCTCTATTTCTCTCTCTCTCTCTCCCTCCCTCCTTCTCTCTCCCTCTCTCCCCCCCCCCCCCCCCTTTTCTTCTATCTCGCCCTCCTCTGAGAGAAACCTTGGAACCTGGGACTTTCCCAGCCAAACATGGGTGGATGGATGCCATCTTTGGACCTGTGCTGGCCAGGATGACGGGGTGTCCCAGGAGAAGGCGCCTGGGGGGCCTCTGGTGGGGATGCAGCTCCCTTTGTTGTTGGGTGGGGTGGGGTGGGTCTTCTGGGAGACTTCAGGCCAGGGAAGGCTGAAGCTGACCATCATCTCGCCTGCAGCCCAGAGCTAAGCTGGGAAACCTCTGGCCTCTCCTGTCGGCTTCTACCTGTCCGTTGGGTCAGCCAGACATAATGGAGGCTGCTGTTATCCCTTATCCCAGTCGAACCCCTTCACCTGCCTAGACCTTTTGCCTGGCCAGGTGACAATCTGCCACCAGCCCCTTGAAGCTTCTTTTCTTGCTTGGGGTTCTGGAGGAGGCCTTGGCACTGTCAGCCTCAACATCTGTGCAAGAGAGGCAGTGTGAGTTCCACAAGACATTTAAAAATTAATATACTCCCTCTCCTTGGTCCTGCATCCTTCCTCCACCCAGTGCCCTACAGGTGTCCTGGAGGCAGGCAAGGAATTGTGGGAGTTGGAGTCCGGTGCATCTGGGATGCATCCATGAGCTTACCTGTGAAAATGAGAGGACATTCAACATCTCTCCTCCCCACAAATCATCCCGGGGGTGGGATAGGGAGATGGCAGGAAGGCTTGCAAGCTGTGCCCCCCACCCCCCCAGTGGGAAGGATGAAGGCATCCCCTTTGTTAAAACATCAGCGCACAGTAAATTTCTTCACTTGCCGTATAGATCAATATCAAATTATCATGTCTCACATTCATAACTCTTGAGCAAGCCACAATGGGGGGAGGCAAGGTCACAGGGGAATAAATAGCAGCCGTCGCTCTCCCCGATCCATCACTCCCGACAGGCCCCGGCTCTTCTGCACCCGGCCACTGACAAGATCATTAATAAAACCCCACCAGGGCCGATCGATGGGCTTGATGGATGAGCGCAGGTAGCAAAGACAGGGAAACAGCTGCCTGTCACGCCTGGCTGAGGAAGGGGAGTCAGTGGGGAGGGACTCTGCCAGCTCCCCCGGGGGCCGTTCAGGGCCAGGCGGGAATGTTTGACTTTGGCATTGGAGCCCTGCCTGACAGGTCCCTCGAGAGCCTGAAGGGCACTGCCTGCTGGCCCAGGCCCAGGCCCAGGCCCACCGTCGGCCAGGGTGCCCTTTGCCTGGGGGCCAAGCAGCTGGCAGAAAGGGGGAGGCACAGGCACCCCGTTTCCCCCTGCAACTCATCGGGGCTGCCCCCCCTCCAGCAGAGGGAAGCTGTGTTTTCCAACTCGGTCTTGACCGGGATGTCCTCCATGGGGGTGAAAGCTACCTGAGATACCAGGGTACTTGATATCCAGGCGTATCTCAGATACACCAGGACATGACCAAGCATCTGCCCAGAGGTCCAAGTGAGTCTTGGCCAGCTGTGACCGAAGCAGGGTTGAGCCACGCCGGTTGACTTTAAATCCAGCCTCCCGTGCGTCTTGAGCCCTAAGGGAACTGATTGGCTTGGGCAAAGCGTGTGACACCAATAGAGCTGTGATGTTGTGTTTATCCAGATAGGAGGCTGGTGTGTTGTGAAGCCACTGCTGAGAGTGAACACATTAGCTAATGTGTGCAACCTGGGAAGCCACTTTCCTGCATACAAATCCACCCTCTGCCTTACTCAACATTCCCCCCACCCCAGGTGCGAGCAGCTTGGGAGGGGGGTTGTGGGCTGCTCTAACCATGAGATTTTGTACCTGCCTTCCTGGCATTTGGCCTGGGGGGCGGTGGGGGGGGGGGCTCTTCTGGCTTTTCTGTTTCTATTTGCATCCCTTTAACATAAACACCCCTCAAGATCCCCCAGAGAAGAACAGCGGGGATCGAAAGCGGGACTGCAAAGTTGCAGGAAATTCCCGCTGGGATCCGGCTGCTTTTCCCTTGGCTGTGGCTCCACTCAGCAAGGATGACTGGAGGGGGAGTCCTTCGGGGGTGGGGGCTCTGGGGGGCAGGATGAATCCAGGCCAGCCAGTCGTTGTGAAGGAGAAATCCCTCCTATGGACTTGGCTTTGAGGCTGCCATTTTGCCCTTGCCCCCTGCCATGGATTGGAGGGAGGTGGGGGGGCAGTTCCGCCCCCCCCCCGCACACCCTCACTATCGGCAGGGGGGAGTCACCTCAGAGTTGCTCAGTGGACAGCAAGGAACACATGGGGGGGGGGGTGAGCACTCCTACCCTTCTTGCTGGGGGGCTGCTTGGAAGGACACCTTACAAACCAATAGGAACCCCCCCCCACCCCGCAAGCCCCAGCCCAGGCCTGGCCTGCAGAGGTGTCACGAGCCCAGAGGTGGTCATCAGAATCAGGAATGGCTGGGGGAGGGAGGGGACAAAGGAATAGTCATTGGGTGTCATCCTGTTCCCATTGCTCCCCTCGCCCCCCTGCACCCTCAGCCAGGCAACAGCCAGGGCCCCCCCAGCTCTCTCCTGCCCTGCCTGGGTCTTTGGCTTCTTCCTCACCTCCTGTTGCCCCCCCCCCTCAGCTGCTCCTTGCCTCTCTGCTTGCAATGCCCCCCTCTTTATGGCTGCATAAAATCCTAAGCTTCGCTGCCCTTTATTGCTGCATCCCACAGCGGGGCTGCTGTCTGCCAGGAACAACCGAAGGGGGGATGGGTGAAGCTCTCCCCCCCCCCGTTGGTTCTGCTGGAGGGTGGAGGAGGGGCCCAAGCCAGGTCCTCCCTCTACTCAAGAGGGCGGCCTTGGCACCAGAGCCAGTGCTGCCTCCCCTCTTTGTCAGAGACCTCATTGCACTCTCAGCCCCCCTCCTTTCCTCCCCCCTTGCTGTACTCCAGCACAACTTCTGTGCCTGTCCAGGAGGGTCTCCAGGTGGACTTTGCCAACCTGGTGCCCACCAGAGAGATGTCCGGGCCCCTCTGACTCTTGCCAGGGGACTTCCCTGGCCAAGCCCACCTCTTTGCTGTTGTAACATACAGCACAACCCTCCCCCCCCCCACTCCTTCCCTCCAAAGGAGGCTGGTGCTCGATGAAGCAAAGGGCAAGATTGTAGTGGGGTGTGTGTGTCCCCTCCCCCCCGTCCTGGACTGGCAAGTCCTTGGCCACCCTTAACACTGATGGAAGTGACAGGCTTCTGGTTTTCAGGACTGGCTGGAGGGAAGGAGCCAGCCTGCCGGCTGAATGGGTCTCCCCAGCAGCTGAGCCAGAGGCCCCAGCCGGAAGCCACACCCATCGGCCCCTGTCAAGGAGGATCTGCCCCTCTGTCTCTCAAGTCACCAGCCCAGCCTGAGCCACGTCAGCCAGGCCACCAATGGCAGGGAGCGTCTGCTGGCTGCCACCCCGCATTAGGGTCAGGCAGAAGGCGGCTGACAAGGGGCTGCCAGGCAGAAAGGGCCCCCCTCTTCAGCCCCAGCAATTGGATACCTTGCAGACCACCAATGCAGGGGGCCAGGTTCTCCTGGGCAGGTCCAAGCCAGGTGCACCCAAGCCCCCTGAAGGGTCACTTTGGGCAGAGTATGCCTCTTTGCATTCAGGGCCGAGGCTATGAAGAACAAAAGGCAAATTGGCACAGGGAAGGCCACCTCTGCCCATCCCCAGGCAGAAGACGGTGCTTGGCTTGCTTTCTGGCTCCAAGGCCAGAATTGGGCCCTTTGGGGGGCTCTAGAGGGCTGTAGGGGTGCAGGAGCCCCCCTTAGCTCCCTCCAGGAGAGACGGCCAGGGAAAAATGGAGGGGCTGGATGTGTAGAAGCCTAGGAAATTATTCATGGTGCATAAAAAAGGGGCGTCCAATCCTTTCTCCTTCACTTTGGCCCTCAAGGACTCCATGAAGCCGGCCAGCAGGAAATTCAAGAGGGCCAAAGGGGTATTTTGCTTTGTGCGATTGTTGAACACAGCCTCCTGTTCCATGAAGTGGCCCTCGTGCCCTTCTGGAGGAGCCTTGAAGCGTGCCTCCCTTCAGGTGGCTGGAAACGCAGCCGGGGTTCGAGGCTTGGCCGTGCATCTGTCCGTCTGCACGGAGACACTTCTGCCTTCAGGATGGCGGAGAGCTTGACCCGCTCTGGGCCGGGGAAGGTTGCGGAGCCCCGTGGGAGCCCTTCCCATATGCCTCGTGTTCATCTGGGCCTCCTCTTGCACTTCAAGCTCTCGTCAAGGCCGGGCGACAGGGCAGTGAGGCCAGGATCTGCCCGGGACAGAGCAGCAGCTCCAGGAGACGATATCGGAAGCGACAGCCGGAATCCGCCAGTGGCCTTGGAAGAGGATCGGCTGCCTTGGTCCCCCTTCCTGACTGGTGCACCTGCGTGTGGATGCCATGAGATCCTACAGGTGCCACTTGGTCCCCCTGGCTCCCATTGCTCCCCCATGAAGGCAGAAGTGAGCGTTTCCCCACAATCAGAACGTGTCTGGCTGAATCTCTGCCCCCTCAAGGGAACCAGGCTGGGTGAGAGCAGCTACTTGACGGAATGGCTGAGTTGGAAGGGACCTTGGAGGTCTTCTAGCCCAGCCCCTGCTCAACTGGCTAAGCCCATCCCACTTCAGGCCAAATGGCCACCCAGGCTCTTCTGGAAAACCGCCAGGGGTGGAGCACCCATGACTCCTGGAGTTCCACTGGTCGGTTGTCCTCACGGTCAGGAAGCCCCTCCGTAGTTCTAGGCGGTTCTTCTTGAGGAGTTTCCACCCCTTGCTCCTCCTGCGCTCAGGGGCTTTGGGGAAGAGCTCGGGCCCCTTCTTTGCGGCAGCCCCCGGGACAGTGCCGTCACTTAGCCTCCCCGGATCTGTGCCCCTCAGCTGGACTGGGGGGGGAGAAAGGAAGCTGCAGGGGCCCCCCGCCAACCTCCCCCAAGGAGCAGCGCAGCGGTCTCCCCTCCCTCCATGTGAGAGGCAAGGCAGCCAGGCTGCTCCACTCTTGGCCAGGGCTGGGGCTCCCCCTGCTGGCTGCTGAGCAGCCCTACCTGGTTGCACGTGCGCATCAGGAGGGCAGCCGGCGCTTGTTGGCAGGGGCCCCCCCAAGCTCTGAAGGGCCCCGTGAGTCGGGACCCGGCCCGGGTGCTGCCCTCCTGGCCCTGCCGCTCCTGCGTTCCCCAAGCAGGCCAGGCACTCTGTTGAGGGTACTTTCGCCTTGGGAAGACTTGGAAGGGTGACCTCTGGCCGTCCGGGCACCCATGCCAGGCTGGTGCCGCAGCTCTGCCAGATCTCTCCCTCTCCCACACGCACACGCGCCCCTCCGAAGTGCCAGCCACCTCAGGGGCAGCAGAGGAGGCAGCAGCTGCTGCTCAGCCAGCCAGGGCAGGGTGTGGGGAGAGGAAGCCAGCCCCCCCCCCAAAAGAGCTCCTGGCTGGCCCTCAGCCGCTGGGGGGCTTCTGATCCCGGAGAGGGACTCGCCTCGCCTCGCCTTGAAACACCCCGAGGAAAAACAAGACAGCGACACAAAATCAGCCACCGGCACTGAGCGCCTCTGGAAGAGGACTGGGAGGCTCAGAGCCCCATCATTTGCCAGGGGGATAACGCCTGCGGCCATGGCTGCCCCCCCTTCCCCTGCGGCTTCTCTCTGGAATGGATCTTCTCCCCCTGGATTCCCTGCCCCCCCCCCGCCCCCTCGGCTCAGCCCATCCGGCCCTTCTCTCCCAGCCTCTGGACCAGCCCCAACACATGTGCTGTCTGTCACAGCCGGCCGGCCGAGGCCATTTTAGCTCCTGTCCCAGGCAGAGCAGCAAGCAGGGCTCCAGCAGCGTCTGGCCAGGCGACCCCCAGGATGGTCCCCGTCTTCTGGCTCAGCACCTGCCTCCTGGCCACCCTTGCGGCTCAGGTAAGCTGGGCGAGGTGGGGCTGAGGTCCCTGCTCACTGGGGCTCAATGTGCCTGGCTTCTTTTGGGCTCCTGCAGCCTCACCCTGTTCCCAGGAGACCCCAGCAGTGCAAGTGGGCGGCTCTCCCAGCTCTCTGGAAGGGATCCAGCCGAGGATCTGCTGCTGGACCAGAGGGGCTCCCGGGTGGAGAGTCCGCAGATCCTCCCGGGAGGAGCAGCCCTGCAGCCTTTGCTGTGGGGAGGGAATCCTGCTGTGGACTACAGAGACCATGTGGCAGGACTTGGTGCCCCCCCCCACCCTGAAATCGTTGGGGAAAGAGCCTCGGCCTCTCCTCCAGCTCTTGGGGCTGATCTGTGGGAGAGCAGCCCCTGCAGGAGGGCCGGGCTGGGCGAGAGCCCGTTGCCAGGGTCCTGCCTGCCCAGAGGAGGATCCTTCTGGCTTTGTTGCGATCCAAGAGGTGGCAACACCTGTGCAGGGCCAGGATGGCAGTCCTGAAAAGGCCTTGGAGTGGCCCATGTCAAAAGGCCCTTCCATGGGCTCCCGCTGGACCTCTCCCCCAGGCACGAAACCTGGAAAGCAGAGGGATCAAGCCGGCTGGGCGCCACACGGAGGGCATTGTGGGAGCTTCCCTGCACCAGGGGCAAAGAGGTTTTGAAAGCCAGGGGGAGCCCTCCTCAAAAGACCCAGAAGTGTCCCCCCCCTCCATGGGGCAATGGCGATGCTCCTTTGGGTGATGGAGAAGGGGGGAAATGGTTGGCATTTGTCCTAGCTAGGCAGCCCTTTGCCCACGGAGGGCAGGAGGTGCCCCCATTGCCTCTGCCAGCTGCCCCAAGACAACATGAGCCTGGAATGGGAGTGGAAGAATGCGAGCCCTCGGCTGGGGCTGGGTGGGGAGTGGGCTGCAATGTGGCCTGCATTAGATCTGCTTTGCCATGAAGTTTAACTGTGGGGGGGGGTTGCAGGGAGGGGCAAGGAAGGGTACAGTGCATCTTCCCTCCCCGCAAGTTCTTGTCTGCCCCCAGAGACTTAAACTGGGCTGGCCTTGGACAGCCCTATGGCTAGTAGGACCCCACATTTCAAGCTAGCCCACTTCTTGTGGAAGGTGGCAAGACCCCCCCCCCCTCCTAAAACTGTGGTTTTCCGGGTGGGGGCATTTAATCTGCTGACTTGCTTCTCCCATCACCTGAGCATCCCCAGCATCTCAGAAAGGCGCCAACTTGGGGAAGCCCCCTGCCCGCCCTGCCCTTCCCGGCAGGAGAGGAGAGGACCGCCCTGCCCCGTGTCTGGGCGTGGTGGTGGGGGGAGGCGGCATTCTTCCACCAGCAGCTTCTGCATTTGTTCAGCCACCTGCTGGGGAGGAATTCAGAGCTGGGCAGGGAGGAGTCCCATTTCAAGGCCGGAGAAGGGAGGGTCCCTCTGAGTAGACCCCAGGGTGGGGGGTGAAGTCTGGGCAGCCTGCACAGCGTCTCTGTTCAGCAAAGGCTTTGCCAGGCTCCCCCGCAGAGAGGGGCTCCGCTGATCCAGACTGGGCTCTGGAGTGGCTGGATCCAAGATCCGAGGGCCATTGACACCCACACAGGCCCCTCCAAGCACCAAACGCTTTAAAACCAGCCAGCCCCCAAGGTTAGGGGGCAGCAGGACGAGGGTCTTCTCGGTTGCAGCCTCTGGGCAAATGGGACAAAGATCAGATTTTTCCCACGTCTCTTTTAAGCAGCTTCCTGAAGGTCTCCCTGGATTCTGAGGAATGTTTTATAGTTCATGCTCCGGCCAGGCTTCCAAACTGATACGATCGTATAATGGCTTTTAATTAAAGTTGGCTTATAGGCCATGGTTTCACAACAGACCTGTTTTGGGCAGGAAGTAACCCCAGTATGACCAGGATCTTGAAAATTGGCTAGGGAAACGAATGGAGGCTCCGAGGCGGCTGTGGCCGGTGTGCCTGGCCTTGGAGAGTCACCGAGAGTCTGGAGCGCTGCGATGCAGTCATGTGGGAAAGGGCCAGAGGCCGAATTCTCCCAAAACAAAGAGATGCCGGAAGTCCCAGCCACTGCCTTGGGATGAGGCTTGGCTGAGAAATCCCAGGGAAGGCAGGGCTGGGGGGGGGGGGGGGGAGCAGCAGCCCCGGCCCCTTTGCATCTGCTGGGCTTCCTGGCTGGACCCCCTGCCCAGCTTCTGAGGGGAGGGGGGGGGCTGAGAAGGCCTCTTCTTATTGTCTCTGCCAACCTGGCAACAGGTTTTCTTCCCAAAATGCTGCCTTGCCATGCCTAAGGAAAGGAAAGGGTATTTACCCAGACAGGGAAGGAAGCCAAGCCCCCCTTCAGAGACCCTCCTGGTCTTCCAGGCTGTAGGAGGCTCTCAACCTGCCGGAACTCTTGCCTCATCCAAGAAGAAACCTGCATAACCCTCCAGCCACAACTGATCATAAGTTCTTCCCCCGCAAAACTCTGCCCCCTCCCTGGTCTGAGCCAGGAGAGCTTCCACCTTCGCTTGCAAGGCCTGAGCGCAGCTGCTGCCCAAATGAGCCCCATCTGCGGACTGATCCCTGCAGTGGGGCAGGGAGGGGGGCAGGGCGACTTAGCAGCAGCGGGGGGGGGGGGGGGGGGGGGGGCTGCGGGGACTCTGGCAGCACCTGTCCCAAGGCATCAGCCTCCTTTTGTTAACAGAATGTCCTGGCAAGAGAAGAGGCCTCTGGATTCCCTCTGGTTCTTTGCCAAGGGAGCCCTTCTCCTTGCCCATTCCCACACAGGCCACAGCCGCCCCCTTGACTGGCTGCTTCTTTCCCTTCCCAGGAGGAGGCTGCCTGTGGCGCCAGAGGGGAGGCTTCTCGCAGCCGTCCGGTTCTGCAGCTGTGGCCACGGGAGAAGGCGGCCATGAGGAGGGTCAAGCGGGCCTGGGTCATCCCCCCCATCAGCCTCCCTGAGAACCACCGGCGACTGCCCCACCTCCTGGTCCAGGTGGGTGGGAGAGATGGGGAGGGGGGTGGAGCTGAGATTGGCAGGCAGAGTTTGAGGAGGGAAAGACGGTTCTTCTGCTGAGGCAGCTGTGCCTCTCCTCTTGCCTGGGGCCTCTCTTAGAGGAGGGGGTGGCTGGCTGGGTGGACAGCTACTGTTAGTCTAGCGCTGAGCCCCTCTGGCCATCCGCCCCGCCCAGCTGCTTTGCAAGGCCAGGGCCTCCATCCTCCGCAGCCCAGAGGTGACCCCCCAGTTGGCACCATTTTGCAAGCCTTGGGGATTGGCGTCATGAGGGATGGGCATCCCCAGCCCTCCTTGCGATGTTTGGGGGTTCTGGGCCTGCTGCTCCCCAGGCCTCATATTGTCTGAGCTCCCCATGCCCAGCGGATCCCACTTATCATTTCCCCGCAAGGGCTGCCTTCTGTGTGCCACAAGCCCCATGTTCATTCCTGACATCTGTAGAACAGCTGGACGAACTTTGGCTGAAGCTGCAGCCAGAGTTGTCCCTGGGCAATAAATCTGACTCGGCAGCATCTGCTATCTAAGGCTGGTGGGATTCCGGCCTTACCTGGCTTCAGGTGAGGGGGAGGGGGGAGAGGGAAAGAGTCTGGGCCCCTTCTCACACACCCCCTGGGTCCGCTTCCCTCTCTGCAGATTAAGTCAGACAAGCAGCAGCCAGGGGTCGTGGTCTACAGCATTAAGGGCCCCGGGGTTGATGAAGACCCCAAGGACATCTTCTCCATCGACAACCGGAGTGGCAAGGTTTACCTCAACACCGTGCTGGATCGGGAAAAACACGATCATTTTCGGGTAAGGAAAGGGGGGGTTGGATTCTAATCAGTCCAGATGTTTGGGTCCTTCCTGCCCCCCCCCCCAGTTCCATCCAAGGGGAGGAGGCAGAAAGTCCACCTACCTCCATCAAACCTCCAGAAGTGCACTTCCTGCCCCATCAGCTGCCCCGAGTCCCCTAGGGGAGCAAAGGCTGCCTTCCCCAGTTGAGATGGGCCTCCTCCTTCTCCCCATCACCAGCTCAAGGCTTTTGCCCTCGATCTGGGCGGGGTGCCTCTGGAAGACCCCACCGACCTGGAGATCGTTGTCCTGGACCAGAATGACAACCGGCCCCTCTTCCAGCGGGACGTGTTCACAGGGCAGGTGGTAGAAGGGGCTGAGCCAGGTGGGACCCCCTCACCTCCCCCTTGGTCTGGCCAAACGTCTTCCAGGAGGCAGGACTGGTTCTGCAGCACCAGTTCTCCTTCGACCCGGCTGGCAGGACCTTCCGGCTGCTTCCTGGTCATCACTCTTGGTGACCAGAACGAGGGCCCAGCCCTCATTCGGAAATGGGGTGCATTCAATGTTCATAGGGCACCTCCGTGCTTGAGCAGCCCTGGTTCATCGAACCCTCTATTTAATGTGCTCGTTTGCAGAAGTACACAGAAGCAGCTCTACCTGTGCAATTTCTGGCTGCCCCCCCGAAGCACAAATAGTACAGCAACGATAAACGTGGCCATCATGACTCCCCAGGCTCGGTTCTCCCATGGCTGCCCCATGACCCCTGAGCATGTGGGGGGCTGGATCACGTGGCAGAGCAAACCCTGGGCTGGGTGCGCAAATATCGTGCTTCCGAAGAGGCCCTAGAAAAGTGTCAGTGGGGAGGGAAGCTGTGCCCGGCTGCCTCTCCACCCGCTGCCCTCAAAGTGCTCCATGCTTTCCAGGGACGTTTGTGTTGAAGGCAGAAGCCACGGATGCCGATGACCCCGAGACAGACAACGCGGCTCTGCGGTATTCCATCCTGGGCCCAGAAGGGGCGGGGCTCTTTGCCATCGATGAGCTCTCTGGGGAAATCCAAGTCGCTCGAGATGGGCTGGACCGCGAGGTATGGGCTCCTCCCTTGTACCCGGAGGCTGCTCCTGGCCACAAAGGACGGACGAGCAGCTGGCACAAATCGGGAAGGAAAAGGGAGGCGGGAGGTGCTAATTACAATGCCACATTGCCCTTGTACAGTATTTCAACTATGTAGAATCTTTTGGAATTATTGTTATAAAATGTTCCCCGATTATCCTACAAAATCAAATCATTCACTGAGTATTTATTATGGCTCTATTTTTAGCAACAAGGCTTGGATTTATTTTATTATTAAGGATTGCACAGAATAGTATCTAAAACATCTAGCTGAGAAAATATGGTGCATTTGTTAGCCAACATTTTGTTTGATTTGATTTCCAAACTCCTGGACCAGGTGATGGGCAGCTACAACTTGACACTCCAAGTGGCTGACATGGCTGGAGAAGGCTTGACCACCACAGCCACAGCGGCCATCTTTGTGGAAGACGTCAACGATCACCCCCCTGAATTCATGTCGGCTGAGGTGGGGAGAGGACCGTGCAAAAGCAGGGGGACCCCCCCCCCCCCCCCGGCCACCCCTGCATGGCTCCCTTCCTTGAGCATCCCTGTTCAAGCTCTGCTGGCAAGGTCCCTGGCACAGGAGGAGGAGGGTCAAGAGCTTACAGGGTGAGGTTCCTGAGCCCCCCAGCATCACGGGAGGACCTTACGTGTGAACCAGGTCTTTCCTTGCTACGAGAGGTTAGCTGCTGCCCTGCAATTGTCTGCAGAACTCCTGCTTGGTTGGGAGGTTGAACTCCATCCTGCCTTTCTGCTGGCCATCAGCAACCTGGTCCCACCTGGAAGCCCTCAAGACTGGAGCGGCTGGGCGGGCGAGCTGGCTAGGAATGACTCTCCCCTAGCAGCTGTTAGGATCTGGGGCTGATGGAGCCAAGGTACCCCCTCTGGCCCCCTTCAGCTGCCCCATGGGAGGCCACTGCTGGTGGGGCCACCCTCAGCCACCCCTCTTCTTCTCCCCTCTCCTGAAACTTCCCCCCTTCTCTTGTAGTTCCACCTGGAGGCCCCTGAGAACCGGCAGGGCGTGGAGGTTGGCCGGCTGATGGTGCAGGACGAAGACCAGCTAGGCTCCCCCAACTGGCTGGCCAAGTTCACCATCCTGGAGGGGGACCCCCGAGGAGCTTTCTCCATCCGCCCTGACCCCCTGACCAATGAAGGGGTCCTCTCCTTGGCCAAGGTCAGGAAGGGCCAGGCTCTGCTCGGGACTGGGGCAATAGGGGAGGGGGGGCTGGCCCAGGAGGGAGTCATCCTGCAACTTTGGCTGAGCAGCTCCTCGCCGCCTGTCGAGGGCCGGGGGCTGCCTGGAGTGTTCCAGACTACAAGCTGAAGCACAGCAGGCTCAGCCTTCCAGGGGAAAAGGGAATGGCCAAGTGCAGCAGGACGGGAGGGGAGGCGGAGCGCAAAGGCCAAAGGTGTGTCTGGGTGTGTAGCAGGAGCTCCCCAGAAGAGAGCTGGCGCCTCCCATGCCCATCTCCCTCCCACTTGCCAGGCCCTGGACTACGAGGAGCAGAGCCGGTATGAGCTGCTGGTCTCTGTGCAGAACCAGAGCCCCCTGCACCCCTCAGCCCCCAAAGCCGCCCACGCTTTGGCCAGGGTGCAGCTCCAGGTGGTGGATGCCAACGAGCCCCCCTTCTTCCTGGACAACCCCTGCAGGGGGAGGGTGAACGAGGGAGCAGCTGCCGGCACCCAGATCAGCCTCTTCCGTGCCAGGGACCCAGACACCCAACAAGCTCAGCAGCTCAGGTGAGCCCAAGCCAAGCTGGCCGGTGGAGGTTCTGCCCAGGCGAAATCCAGCAAACGCAACCCCCGTTTCCTTTTTGTTGGAAGGGTGAAGTCTCTAGTCCTCATTAGCCCCATCCATCCCTAAGAGCAGACCCTGCTGGGCCATGTCTCCCTGCCTCTGAATCAGCCCTGCCCCCTTCTGGGATCTCAGAGGAACCTTCCGGGGGTGAATCTGGCAAATTGGGGAGGGGGCCTTTCTGTCCTCTGCCCTTCGAGAAGCAAGACTTGGACATAGGGGGGAGGGTGTGCGTGCATCCCTGAAGCCCCCTCCTGTCCCCAGGTTCCTGCAGGCCTCTGGGTTGGCCAGTTGGCTGCAGGTGGACCCCGATTCTGGCCGGGTGGAAGCCCGCCAGCAAGTACCCCCGCGGTCGACCTTCCTGGATGGCTGGTACATCGCACACATCCTGGCTGTGGATAACGGTGAGTGGGTGGGCAGGGGAGGGAGGGGAGCGGGGGGAGAGGGGGGAGAGCAAGCAAGGGGCCCTGGCCTTTCAGAAGGAAACTCTTGGTCTGGTCAGAAATCCTGCTGCCAGAATTCAAAGGAACAGCTGAGCCGGCCTTGGACTCGGGGAGGGTCCTTAGCTAGGGCTGGGGTCTCCTTTGGCAGCCATGGGTGAAAGAGAAGAGCCCCTCTGCGTGGACGTTGCCCCGAGGTCAGCTGGACTCTCACCTCCCTCCCTCCCTCTCTCTCTCTCTCTCCTTCAGGGACCCCTCCCCTCACAGCCACTGGGACCCTCTCTGTCGAGGTGCTGGAGGTCAACGACCATGCGCCCACCCTCCTCCCCACCATGGGGTCCCTGTGCCGGGAAGGGGGCAGCCTGGTCCTGAGTGCCACGGACCAGGACTTGGCGCCCCACGCTGGGCCCTTCCGCTTCCACTTTGCCCTCAGCAGTGGCCACAACTGGACTCTCAGCCACCCCAACGGTAGTGGGCTTTCCTGGGGGCCCATGTGTGATGGGGGGGGCACAGCTCGACCCTGGCCTGGGGAGGGAGGGAATTTCATGGCTACCAATCATCTGAAGCCCCCTCCCTGTTCCCCTCGCCCACTCCAGACACCCACGTGCTGCTGCGGCCTCCCGTGGACGTGGCCGAAGGGCTCCACGTGCTGCCACTGCTGGTCAGAGACTCTGGGATCCCGCCTCAGGTGCGAGAGCAGCTGCTGAACGTCTCCGTCTGTGCCTGCAGCCGGTGGGGCACCTGTAGGGCGCAGGCGGAGGCCACCCTGGGCGCCAGGGCAGGCCTCAGTCTGGGTGGCCTGCTGGCCATCCTCTGCAGTGCCCTCCTTCTCCTGCGTAAGTGCCTGGAGGCTGAGGCGGGACCGGAGGGGAGGAAGTGGAGGAGCTGGGCCTCTGCTCCACATTCAGGGGAGGGGAAAGGGGGTCGGTGCTGGGAGGATCTGTAAATCCAGTGGATGCAGGTCCTATTTCTGGGCCTCGGGGGGAGGGGAGAGTGTCGGTCTCCCTACTGCAAGAGGAAAGACCCTGGCCCCAGGGCCCCTGCACATTTCACTGCAGCTGTGTATGTGTGTGTGTGTGTGTGTGTGAATGTGGGCTCATGTTATTTCCCCAGGCTGGCCTGGCATGGGCTGGGCAGGCCAGTCTAGAGAGGGAGGGTGCCCACAGGAGGAGCTGGCAGCCCAGGGGTGGGGAGGAAGCTGGCTATCCTGGGCACTGGGAGGCCTGGGGGGGACACAGGGGCCTCTGACCCGCCTTCTTTGGGCAGTGCTGGTGCTGCTGGTGGCCGGGCTGAAGCACTCCCGCCGGCAGGCTCTGCGTAAGGGGCTGCTGGGAGCCTGGCAGGATGACCTGCGTGACAACATCGTCAACTATGACGAGCAGGGGGGCGGTGAAGAGGACCAGGTGAGACCGGGGGGAGGGGGGCTTCATGGGGCCAGTTCCTTTCCCGCCTCTCGGCCATGGGGAGGTCATGGAGGCCGTGCCCCATCTCTGCCCGCAGGAGGCCTATGATCTCTCCCAGCTGCGTGACCCTGATCTCTTCCGGCCCCCGACCCCCGGGGGGAAGCCCCTTCGGCGGAGGGAGGCCCCCCACAGCTGCGCCTTGTCCCAGCAGCACCTGCAGCGATGCCCTTCCGACATTGAGGACTTCATCAATGAGGTGAAGAGCAGCGAGGAGGCCAGCTGGGAGGGTGGGGTGAAGGCCGGGGGCCCCCTGCCCGGCTTTCCCTGAATCTGCCTTGTGACCGGCTTGTCCCTGGAGATTTCCAGAACTGGGCTGGGGACCCTTCCTTTGATGGGGGTGGCCTGAGGGCCCTTGCGTTGAGCAAGGGGCTGGACTAGAAGACCTCTTGGGCCTCTCCCAGCCCTGGCCCCTCTGGAGCTGCTCCTGTCTCCTGCGCAGGGCTTGGAGGCGGCTGACAGGGACCCCAGTGTGCCCCCCTACGACACGGCTCTCATCTACGACTACGAGGGGACCTGTTCAGCCAGCGGCTCCCTCAGCTCCATCCTGTCCAGCCTGGGAGACGAAGACCAGGACTACGACCACCTCCACGAATGGGGGCCACGCTTCCAGCGCCTGGCTGAGCTGTATGGCCAGTAGAGGCAGGAGGAGCAGCAAGGCCGGACTGGACAATGGGCCAACCTGGCTTCTCCCTGCAGCCCAGAGGCAGCCCCCCTCCAGCCGCTGCCTTGCCAACTGCGGCTCCATCTGCAGCTGGACCTACCTGTGTGCCCAGGGGGCAGAGACCCCCAGGTGCCTTCCCTGGCTGCTGGCTGAGATTCTGCTGGCAGCTGCTGGAGGACAGTCCAGGGACCCCAGGACCACCAGCGCAACCCCTTGTTTCTCCCAGCCAGGACCCCCCTGCCCCCTCCAGGGGCCCCGAGAGTTACCAGGCCTAAAGAAAGAGGGCGGCTGGGTGAGAAAACCTCCACCTGCCAGGGAACTGAAGGGCCAACAGGGAGAAGCAAGGACTGGCAACCTTGCAGGAAACAAGCAGAGATGCCCCCCCTCCCAGCAACAGGCTCCCTCCCCCACATCAGGACTGATCAGGGGCCCAGCCTGAAAAGCAGCTTCCGATGGACTATGGGTAAACCTGGCTGTGCTCCCTTCAAGGCTGCAAAAGGGCCAAGGTGGCTGCAGCCAGAAGGGGGAGAGGCTTGGGGGTCTCGGCAGGGAAACGGCAGGATTTCGGGGAGGGCAGCGCTTGCTGTGGCTGACAATAAAACTCCACAAGAAAAGTGAACCATAAAGGCAGCGTGGGGTTTATTGCGTGTCCAAGAAAAGGGGGGCCCTGGGTCAGCCTCTCAAGAGGGCCAGAGGCTGCCCAGTTCCTCCTGGGGCCCCTGACAGTCCAGCCCCAGCAGCGCTACCCTCCTCTGGTGCCGCTGTGCTCTTAGGTCTCTGGGCCCAGTGGGCTGCCTAGCCCCCCAGCCCCAGCAGGCCCCCTGCGGCTGCCCAGCATCTTCTGGGTGGCCGTGACCAGTTGGGCGTAGCTTTCAGGGTCGTAGGGGCTGGCCCCTATGTGGGTGGAGAGCAGCGGTAGCTGGTCCTGGCGGCGGCAATGACAGCGGGAGGGGTGGAAGAACAGGGGGCGATGCAGGCTCTCCCCCTCCTGCATGGAGTCCGGCAGGGGTCGGTGGCTGGTCTCTGGGAGGAGCATGACGCTGAGCACTGAGAGGACGGCAAAGGAGGCGAAGACCACGTGGTGCAGGAAGAAGCCCTGGCTGGGCTGGATGTCCATCATGGGGGTGGCCGCCTGGCCCAGCATGTGCGCAGCCAGGATGAGGCCCAGCCCGGCTCCCCTGCAAAGCAAAAGAGCCCCATTGGGCAGCAGCAGCAAAGGCGAGCCCTGGGGAACTCACTGGAAGTTGAGCTCCAGGCTCTGGCCCTGCCCGTCTGCCAGTGCAGGGACGTCTGACGCCTCCTCACCTGACCACGGTGGGCAGCATTTCACTGGCAAAGAAGACGCTGAGGGCAGCAACTGCTTGAGATGCCAAAATGCCCAGGATGGAGAGCGCCAAGATAAGCCAGGCCATCAGATCTAGGGGAGGGAAGGGGCCTGGTTGAGAGTCCTTTGGCTGTGCCTCCCCTCCTCCTCCTCTTTTGAGGAGGAGGGAATCTCCTGCCACACAAGCAAGCCAGCCAAGTTGCATCACTAAGACTCCCATCTGGACAAGGCCAGGCCTGGGAAGGGAGAAGCCCCTCACAAGGGCCCCGCAATGCAAGAACCAGCACCCTTCAGCAGGGTCACTTCCACTCCTGGGGCTGCTTGCCCCCAACACCCCCCCCCCCCGGGCAGCTGGGTCTCCTTACACTGCATCAGGGCCAGGAGGAGCAGGGAGGAGACACCGGTGAGGATGGTGCCAAAGAGGAGGACCGCCCGGCGGCCAAAGTGATCCACCGTCAGGCAGAGGAAGAGGACGGCCATCACTTCACTCCCCGCCAGCAGGAAGTAGGGGAAGTAAAAGCGAGGCGTGTACGGAGCCAGGTTACGGATGAAACAGTGGCGGATGCCGCTCCCAATGAACCTGGTGGGGAAGGAGGTTATGTACGCAGGGAGGGAGGGGGTCCTGTGGGGTCCCCAGTGCAGCTCGTGAGGAGGAAGGGGAGGAGGGCCTGCCCAGAGCCACACTTGCCCCTCCCAGGAAGACTCACGCCGTGAAGCCGAGAATGAGGCTGTTCTTCCACACCACCCTCGTGCTGAAGATCCGGCAGACGCTGTGATACTCTGCTCTGGGGGCGCCTCCCGCCTGGCTGTCCATCTCTGGGCACAAAAGGAGAGCTGGAGCCCAGGCCCAACTGGCTGCCTGGTCAGCTGAGGCTTCCCCATCCTCCCCACCTCTGACGGACTCCACTCAGGGGCTCTTCCCTGTCTGGGGCTCCAGGTTGCCTCCGCTGCAGCCAGCCACATCCGGAAGGGGCCCGAGAGGACCAGTGGGAGACCCACCTGCCAAGAGGGGCTCCCCTGTTGGGGGGCCATTTTCCAGGCTGACTCCGTTGCCCCTGGCCAGGTCCAGCAGGGCCTGCTTGCCTCTCTGCAGCTGCTGCGTGGCCAAGAGCCACCGGGCTGACTCGGGGAAGAGGGAGGGAGACCTGGGGAAGGAGACACAGGCTGGGTAGGGCCGCGTTTGGTGGTCTTGGCTCTGTCAGAGAAGTGAGTCCTCTGTGTGCACCCCCTAAAGGAGGCCAGGCAGCCGGGGGGGGGCAGTGGGGGAGGCAAGCCCTCCAGGCATCCAGAACTAGAAGCGCACTCACCACCAGCAAGCAGCCAACAGGGTCAGCCCCAGTGTGATGGCAGCCTGGAGCAGCCGCCACTCGCCCACAGCCACTGCCAGTCCTGGCAGGAGCAGCTGCCCAGCAACCCAGAAGAAGCTGGCGCTCATCGTGACCATCAGGCGGTGGGAAGGGTCACACAACTCCAGGCCTGAGGAGGGGCAGAAGGGGAGCGGAGAAGAGCCCAGATCAGTAGGGCTCTGCTCTGGCCGAGACCAAAGGCATCGAGTCTCACTGGGGGCATTGGAGCTTCCAGCTTCAGCAGCCAACGGGGACAGAGGCCATGAAGTAGTTCGGCAACGCCGGAGGACTACCTGCTTCCCACACTTGCACAGGAGAAGTGGGGGCAGGGCATCCACCAGCCTCCATGGGAGCCACTCAGATCACCAGGAAGCTGCACTTCAGGACAGCATCTCCTGACCAGGGAAGCCCCAAACCAGGGACCGTCCTCCTCTCAGTCCAGGGAAGCCTCCTTGCTCCAAGGCTGGAGATGCCATTTGGGGGCAAAGGCACCTTCGGCCTGGGCAGACAGGCCTTAAGCCAGGGCTATTTTGGAAGCAAGGAGGACCTGGTGGGGCCTCTCCTGCTTGGAGGGCAGCACAGCCAGGTGGCAGGAAGCGACTCACGGGCCACGTAGAGGGAGAGGAAGGCCCCCGCCAGCATGGCCCCAAAGAGCATCCGCATCATAACCAGCATAAGGTAGTCCACTGCCAGGGCCACGCCGAAGCCCAGAGGGATGGACAGCACCAAGCAGAGGGCAAAGACGATCCGACGGCCAAACCTGGAGGAGAGCGGGAAGGAGGGAGGGGGGAAGGATGGGGAGGAAAAGGAGAGGAGAAAAGTCCACACCTGACTGCACCGAGACGGCTCCCATCACGGGTCCTGGGGGAGCAAAATTCAGGGCTGCAACCCATTTTGGCCTCTGTTTGAAATGGCAACGCAAACTGTTGCACAGTGCTTGGCTAAGGCCAACATGAAGGCTGCCAAACTCCACTCCAGGGAGCCCAGAAAAATGCCAGGTTTCACAAAATTAGTTTTACAGCAAGTCATCCCAAAGAAGGCCACCTTATCCAATGGACCGTTCTTTGTGAAAACCCCTTTTCTTGCCTCGGGCAGCATTCACACGGAAAGGTAAGCTGCTCTGTGCCTCCTGAAGGCAACTTGCTGCAGGGGTTGGTCTGCATTCAGGCCTGCGGGCAGCCGCTCCCCTGACTCACAGCGGGCATCAGAGGCCCAGGGTCACAACTCCTGGCTAGAATTTCAGTAGGTGAACCCACTGAGCTTCCGCCAAGTGTCTCTCACCTCCAGAGTGCTGGCTAAGAAGGAAATCATTTGCTTTTCATCACACCTGGGACTGGGGCGGCTTTGCTGGGCTACGGAGGCCCGTGAATGGGGTGAAAAATCAAGAAGTTCTTCCGGGAAAGTAGCACCTGCCCTGCAAGTGACAGCAGCCGCCCCTGCCGCGCCGGACACCCACAGAAGCCAAGGCCTGCACCAAAGCAGCCTCCCTCGGCTTTCTCGATAAGAATGGCAGAGGGCCAAGCCGCCAGTCCTCAGCGGGGCCCAGAGGCCACCTGGGGAAGCAGCGCCGCCGCCTTACCTGTCGCAGGCCGGCCCGAGGGCCACGTAGCCGACCAGCCATCCGAAGAGGTGGGTGGTTTGTTCCAGCGGCACCTGCCAATGCCTGGCGCACACCAGGTCCCACTGCGGGGGAAGCGGCCGTGAGCAGGGAAGCCGCAGCCCCGCTGGGGCTCCTCCCCTCCCGCCGGCTTTCCCGGAGAGCCCGGCCGGAAACCAGCCCGCCCGGCGAAGGGAGCCGCCGCACCCACCTGCGTGACCAGCGTGGAGCGGAGCCCGGCCGCGGGCAGCGCGTACTGCCAGCCGCGGGTGCAGGGCCCGGTGCCGTTGGGCGGGCCGGGGGCGCCTCCGGGCAGCGGGTAGCGGTAGAGCAGGCAGCGGCTGCCCGGCGGCGCCGAGGCGTTGAGCAGCTCCGGGCCGGTGGCGTTGCGCAGGGCGGCGGGGAGCAGCGCGGGGTCCGGGCGGCAGCGGTGCGGCGGGACGGCGGCCAGGAGCAGCCCCGCGGCCAGTCCCAGCGCCAGGGCCACGTTGGGCAGCCACGAAGCGGCGGCCAGGAAGCGCGCCCGCCGCCCGAAGCCGCCCGCCTGGCGCAGCACCTGCCCGTCGAAGTCCATGCGCTTCCCCGCGGAGCCCGAGACCGGCGGGCCGGAGGCGGCGGCCTTTCTCCGGGCGGGGCGGGGCGGGGCGGGGCGCGGCCGGCGACAGCTGCCGCGGGGAGCGACGGGGCGGGCGGCGCTGCCTCCAGCGGGCCCGTCGAGGAAGGGGCTGCCCGACCTCTCCCTGCCCCCGCAGCCAAGCGGGCCACGGGCGTGCTGCGAGGACGCTCTGCGGTTGCTCAGAGGCACTCTCCGCCCCCCGTCCCAGGCTTGAGCTCCGAGGTGCTGGCTGAGTGGGGCAGGGCCTTTCCTGGACGGGGGAGCAGCTGTGGCCAGCAGAGAGAAACCTGCTCAGTCCAGTTGAACAACTTCCCCGCCTGGCTTCACCCCCTCCAGGCTGTCTCCAAGGGCTGCTCTGTTTGCCTTCCCCTCTTGCAACAGGCGGCTGCTTTTCTTCCCGGTTGCCTTTGAGCAAGTTGTGCAAAAGGGCCCGGCAGGGGGAGGGGAAAAGGCAGTTTTGTTGGGTTGCTACCTTGGAAAAAAGAATGTTATCATGGGAACCTTTTATTTCAATTCCCTGTCAAGTTGTTTTCTAAAAAATACATCTGTACCCTTTGCATCTTTTGTGTGCAGCTGCTTATATCCAGGGAGAGCAGCAGTGCCTCAGCGCAACTTGCCAAGCCACAAAGGAAGTCACTGTTCAAGCCAACCAAACTGAACAGGCTGCACAAATATCTGGGTGGTCTTTAACTGAGCCTAAGAAAAGTGGATCACGCGAGCCCACATCACTCTCTTGGAGATGCAACTCTGCCAGTTGAGGGACAACAGCTTCCCCCCAACAGTGGTCTGTGTGACACTTCAGTCTTCTCAATCTCTTGGATCAAAAGTTTAGAAAAGAGAGGAGTTGCAACATGACCCTTTCTGGGTATTTAGAAACATAAGCACCGAGCTACGTCTTGCAAACACACTTTAGGACAAATAGTTTGGGGAAAGGATAGAAATCCAGTGACTGCAGCAGTTCAGATCTCAGCCTCTGCTCCCTCTGTGCCTCTGATAATAAAAGGGGCCAAAAGCGGGAAGATTCCAGGATTGATCTGGGAAAATAACCTGGGGATAGAAACATGAGGAAAAATTTGGAAAGGGTGTTTTGTGTGAAGGTTTCATCAAATTTTGAGAACTCACAGAAAGCCCTGCTTGCCTCGGCTTCAAAGCCAAGGTGAGCTTCTGTGATGGGGTACTGGGAAGAAGGCCAAGGAGCGCAGCTGACTGTGCTGCGAGTTGGAGGGCGCAGAGGCGGCTGCAGCAGCAGCAGCCTTTGTGGGCCTCAGTTCAGTCCACGGGATACCCTGAGGGTTGCCTTGAGCCCAACTGGGCGGCCTAGGCAGGACTCCCCATTCCCACGTAACCTCCTACTTCTCTTCAGCCTCGCTCAGCGAAATCTGGGCCTGGCCGACGATGGGAGATGCACGAAACCTTGTAGGTTTGGGTTACAGTCTTATCCGAGGGGTGTGCCTGTCTTTGCTCCTTCCTTTTCCCCTCTGTAGAAAGGCTCGGGAACGCCCAAGCGCCAGCAGTGTGAGCGAGGCGGAGGGAGGAGGTTTTGAGAAGCAGCAAAAATCAAAAGAGCCCGTATCACACTCTCTTTTTTTTTTAAAAAAAGATTTATTTATGAACATTATCTCTTGAGGGACAACAGCATCTCTGCACTTCTCTCTGTACATGCAACTGTAGAAAATAACACCTGTATTTGCTTTGCCTCTTTCTGCAGGAAGTTGTACAGCTAAAGGGCAGTTTTATGGTGCCCTTGGCAGCACCAGCACTGACAAACTATATGTACACAAACTACATTGTTAAAAAATAAAAAATAAAAAAATACATGATTACATTACAAACAATGCACCCTGCTGCTGTTTTAACTCCACATTCTATGCAAGTTGCACGAGTACAAATAAAAGGGTGGGAACTGACCTGTGAGAGTTATTTACACGTATATATACAATTGTCTGGGAGAAGCGATCAAACGAGAAGGGGTATTTACACTGGTGTCCAAATCAGCAGAATGCATGGGATCACACAGTGCTATGCTCCTGCCGGGATTCAGGCTCGAGAGGGGATTTCCCTCCTTACCAAGAAGAAAAAGAGAAGGACAGCCGGAGGCCTCTGGCCTTGGGGGTGGAACCCGAGGAGAGGGAACCAGCCCAATGCTTCCCCATCATTGGTGGACAGTTTTGCAACTGTCCGGTGCAGCCCCCGCCACGAGGGGACCCGTTCCCTGCAGGAAAAGGGCTCTGGAGGACCCAAATCCTTCTACTGGTTCCCGCAAGAGGCTCACCTGGAGCTCACCAGCTCATCATGGGCCAGGTGCTGCCAACCCCACTCAGAAATACTTCCCTGGTTGAACAAAGTGGGAGAACCACATTTTCAACCAGAATTTGGCTCTGTCCGGGTTCATACAGGAGGACAGAGGTGGCAGCCGCCCCCACCACCTCTGAAACCAAACCCCCCAGTCCGTGAAGGCCAGGCTGGCGGCCACCGATTAAGCACCCCTATGCATTTTTAGGCAGGGAGGCTTCCTTCGACTTCCTCCGTCTTCCAAAAGAAACACTTCCCGGCATTGCTGGCTAAGAGCCGAAGGCTTGTTATGGGTCCTACCCCACCTGCACTCGGTGGAGCTGGGCCTGCCAGGAGAGATGCACAAGGCAGCAGCTGGGCCGGAACTCCCTTGAGGGGAGACTTCTGCCCCTCCCAGCAGTTACTACCTGAGGGTCCTGGCCCTCCTGGCCAATTGCCAACCGCCCACCCTGCAAGCCTTTTGCAACCTGCCTTACGGAAGGGCTCTGCTGGCTGAAAGCTTGGGGAGGGGGAAATGGCCTGGGTGCCCCCCCCCCCCCCGCCTTCTCCAACCCCAGGAGGTGCCAAGCAGCCTCTCAGGAAGAGGAGCAGGGCCCAGGCCTCCCTCCGGCCGGGGCCTCTGGGGGCAAGCGGGAGGCCCCCTTCTCTGCTCGCCAATTACCTCACAACTTTTACCCTATGGACAACTGCCCCGATTCTGAATGGCAGGGCAGGGAAGACCCTCTTTGCCAGCACAAGGAGGCCACCGTGCCAGCCACTCATTTGGAGTCCAAGTGCGAGAGGCCAAACCAAGGCAGGTTCCGGGATAAGCAAAGCTACAGAGTGTCAGGCCCACATTTGCTGCCTTCGCCAATTTACTTCTGCATTTTGGGGTGGGGGGGGGAAGAGTCCCCCAGTCTTTGCCAGCCAGCAATTCCCCGAGACTCAGGGCTGCTGATGCCGCCCAGGCCTGGAGGAAGCCAGTCCCCAAAGGCTTCTGCAAGCGTCACGCTAGAAAGCAGTCACAGAATGGAGCAGGGACTCCCTCCTGGCTCCCTTCCCACCCAGCCCCCTCCTTGCCTGGCCCAGGGACCCTCTCTAGAGCCCCCCTGCCCCCTCTGGCCACAGGGGAGGGCTGTGCCAAGCACGCTGTGCTTGGAACTGCCGGCTTACCTAATCCTACTGGACAATCCCCAACCTGGAACCGGGGCCAAGGTGGCCCAGGAACCCCAGGGGGCTCTCCGGGTTGGGCTTGCAGGTACCTTCCCTACCGCAAGCGGCTCGACCGCCACGGCCTCTCTTGCACCCCTGTGCTGAGGCCCACAGGGCCCCCTTCAGCCTAGCCTGCCCCACAAAAGATCTTTCTCTGCCCACGTCTGCCCAGAGCAGCCGCCTGGTTCCTTGGGTCCCAAAGGGGAGCACGAAGCTCCCTCAAGACCCACCTGTGGTGAGGTGACAAGCCAGGGAAGCTCAGTGCTAGCCAGGGAGGCCGGGCTGGAGGGAGGCCATGGCCAGCCTGTCTGCTGCCTGGGGCAGGAGCCGCCTGGCACCCAGGTGGGAGAGAAGGTGAAGGGAGGGGAACTGCCTTGGGGGAACTATACATACAAAGATCATTTTAATTAATTAATTTATTTCTTTACACATGACTGAAAGTGATGTTACAGTACATAAGTTATTTACAACTGTGCAGTAATGTGTTGCAAAATAAATTATCTAGAAGGCAGCAAAAAGTACATTGTTAATGTATATAAAACTGTACAGCTTTTAAGGGATACAATTTCTTTTCATACGAGTATTGGCTCTTGTAGTGTTTTATCTTTTTCTTTTTCAAGTTATGGTCTCAGAAAGAGAAACAAAATGCCCAAGATTAAAGGAAAATATATATTTATATATATATATATTTATATATATATATATATATAAACCACATGGATTTACTCCACTTCAAAACAGAATTGCACAGTCCTCGCTCTGCGCCACTTACGTCTCTGGTCTCTGTGGTGAGGGGCCTCCCTCCCCAGGCTGGGTTGCTCGAAAGATGCCCCACATTGCTGGTCCGGTGGGGTGACTCTCTCCGCCCCCCCCCCCAGAGTGCAGCTGGGTGCCCTTACTGATGCCAGGCTGCAACAGGAACCAAGGGGACTGCCTGCCTCTTCCACCCCCACCTCCCCACAAGCCCCCCACCCCCACAGTTTAGCCCTGCAGGGTCTCCTGGGGATGATCCACCTGTAGGCAAATGGAAGAATCAAAGCGCTCCGAATGGCAGAAATCGTGAGTGCACCAAAGGCTGCGGCGGCTTCGAATCTTGGCGGCAGCTGCAGCTCCCCACAAGAGAGGGTGCCTTGAGTCTCCCGGCACCCATCAAGTCTCTCTTCCTGCCCCCAGTCCTGAACCTGCCACCGTGCACAGGCCGCTCCTGCCCCAGTGGGTGGCGGGGAAGGAGCTGCGCCTCTCCTTCCGCTGCGCCTGCATCCCGGGGCGCCTGGGGCTCCGTGAAGAAAGTGCCACTTATGGTTTTGTCACAGATGTTCTGCTTCCTCCTCGTCTGACTAGGGATTCATCAGCAAGCGGTCGTGTCTGTGTGTCTGTGTGTGTGTGTGTGTGTCTGTGTGCGTGTGTGTGAGAACACCTACACCCGTCCTGAAGAGGAGAGTTAGGGGGTGGGCACCCACCTATGCCAGTTTGCAGTGAAAATGTCCGCAGGCACGGTCCTGTCATGCTGGCAAGAGCACAAAGTCATCATTCACGTCCACCATGGGCACGTAGAACGAGGGCACCTCATTCACGCAGAGCGACTTGTGCCCGGCAGGGTCCAGCTCCTGCACTTTCAGCTGCCACTCCATGCGCTGCACTGCGTTCAAGGCTGCGGCTTCATGTTGCTGGCGCATCAGCAGGCACGTCTAGATCGGAAAAGAGGAGAGGGCCTTGAGTGTGCGAAGCAGAAGGCCGGATCGGTCAGGCCCAGGATGCTGAGAAGCTGCCCCCCCTTTGTGGCCTTGGTGTCCCCCTTCCCCCAAAGGGGAGTCCACGGGCAGCTATGGGGAAAGGCCAAAGGGCACAGCCTCCTCCAGCTTCCCTGATGGTTTCCAGGCATGCCCTGGAGAAGCCCCACCTCGACTGGGACAGAGCTTGCTCATAGGAGAGAGGCGAGTGCAGAGTGACATGTCATGGAGGCCAGGAACCCAGAGAGTCCCAAAGGCTCAGTCTGAAGACTGGGAGGATTTCCTGCCAGGGGGGGCATTCGGGAGACGGTTGGGCTCTGACACGGAAAGGGCTTTCAGACAGACCCCATTCTTGGCCCACCAGGATTGTTTTTAATTTTTGCTAGCTTTCGGAGTATTTGCTATTATTTGTTGCACAAATGAGCTTCTTCTTTTAAGAGAAAAGCAGACGGCTGAAAAAAAACCAGGGAGCCCTTGACTTATCACCATTCATTTAGTGACCGTCTGAAATTATTGACGGTGCTGGAAAAAAGTGAGTAACAACCTAAGCTCCCCCTTACAACTATTGCAGTATCCCCAGAGTCACGTGATCAGGATTTGGGTGCTTGGCAACTGGCCTG
Source organism: Laticauda colubrina (assembly GCA_015471245.1). Classification (NCBI taxonomy): domain Eukaryota; kingdom Metazoa; phylum Chordata; class Lepidosauria; order Squamata; family Elapidae; genus Laticauda; species Laticauda colubrina. The sequence continues at coordinate 907,918 of BLBF01000045.1, read as the reverse complement.
TATCGGTGCTGGTTGCAGCCTCCTGGATCACATGGTGCCTCCCGTGGGGTTCTGTGGGTTTATATTCATATTGCTTTTATCAAAGGCTGCTGTGCTCCAACTAGGATTATCGGAGGTGGCCGTTTTAAGGTTTTCCTGTTTTGAATGAATGAATGAAGGCTGCATGGTCGATAAAAGTTCCTTACAAAACTCTAGATACACAAGCCAATCCTGGGCTGGGATCAATAGATTCATTCCCAAGAAACAGAGAGATTTGCAAATTTCCTATTATCAGAAATGTAAATGTTCCCCGTCACTTAGCACCTAGTTTTCTTTAAAATGTGTACTTTAAGAAAAGCAAGTTGTGGAACAATACCAGGTCAGAGTGTGTGCTGTTTGGCATAGCTCTGCCTCTAGGGAGCCCCTGGCAGAAAAGGGCCACAGATGGGCTGAAGGAGAGGAGCCCTTCCCGAGAGCCAGAAAAGCTGGTTCCGATTTTCAGACTGTTAATTTTAAAAAACCCCATCACAGAAGCTGCTGGGCCAGAGGAAGCTCTTCAAGGAATCAGGCCCCCAGCTGAAGGATGGCAATATCAGGAGGAGGAAGAGGAGGGTAGTTGTGGAGGAAGCAACTGGAGCCTCATCAGCAGGACAGGAGCAGATCTGAGGACTGCAGCAGGTGCCCCACGACCCCTCCCCTCCCCGAGCGGGAGGCAGCCCCTGACCCCACTTGCCTAGCTAGCCCGGCTGCCTTCCCTGCTCACCTTCATCCGGTCATATTTGTCATCCACGTCCTGCAACCACGAGATAAACTGACGAGCATTGAAACGATCTCTGACAGATTTGTTTTCATCTCCCTGAGAGATAAAGGACGAAGGGAGCGGCAGAAAGAAAGGCTTAAAAGTTAGTTTCTGTCCTCTCTCTCTCTCTCCCTCCATCCCTCCCTCCCTCCATCTCTCTCTCTCTCTCTCTCTCACACACAGACACACACACTTTCCGATAGAAGAGTCTCAAATAGGCACCTTTTGTGGACTCTGGGCTATAAGCCTCCTAGTCCAAGGGCCGTTTGCAAGAGCTGCGCTCTCCCCAACCTTCCTGAGCTGAGACCCAGAGCCCAGCACTGTCTCTGTGGAAGAAAGTAACACCAAGTCCGTGGCTGTGGGCCGAAGGAGGCCCAGGATGAGTATGACCGATAACTAATACCCCACCCCCGCTTTGTGCTTGGGGGCCGATGCCTGCAATGCACCACTCAGCTTCCCACCGTAGTGACAGCCAGCAGAAAGACCTGCTTCCAAGTGACTGGCCAGCAGGAGGCACCGCTCTCCTTTTTCTGAGCAGCCGCAGCCACTTGTGCCTCTCCTCTGCCGCAAAGCAAAGCAGGCCAGGAGGGTCTCCCTCCCGCCCCCACTCATCCCTACATCTCCAGCCTTTCCTTGCACAGAACTGGGGGAGGGGGAGCAAGGGGGGGGCAGGGAGACCTGCAGTCTGGGGTAGAGCCTGGCTCTGCCCAGTTCAGATGCAGCTGGCGTGGGTTTTCCTTCTGAAGCGAGATGGTCAGACAGGCTGCTGTGAAGGGGGACCAAGGGGGGATGTGGAGTCCTAGCAAGGGGGGAGGGGTGATGCCACAGCTGTTTCCCCCTCTCACCCCTCCTAAACGCTCCTTTGGAACCCCCACAACCCAGCCCAATCCGTAGAAAGGGGGCAGGGGGAGCTGGCAGGCGGCCATCGCCAGGTGGGAAAGTGAGGGGGGCTGCAGTAGCCCAGGCCTCTTCCCTGCCCCCCACCCAAGGTCTCCCCCAAGGAAGAGCCCCATTGCCCCACCTGGTTTTCGAGGGGCATGTTGTACACCTCCGAGTCCAGGAGCATCGTGCAGGCGCTGAAGGGCACCGCTTGGTTCGCTATCGTCCTGGCTGCCCGGCAGTGAACTCTCAGGATCTCCTGCTCACACGAGACGATCAGCTTCTCCTGGGGGAGGGAGGGAGGGAGGGCAGCATTACCAGGAGGCCACTCCCACCCCCACCCCCACCCCTGGCGCCCAGGGATGGCAGTTACCCGCTCGATGCTGTGCTGGAGTCGCAGCTTCCCCCGGACGGCTTCCTGCTGCTTGAAGAGCTCCTTCAGGGGCTCGGCCAAGGATGGGGGAGGGGCGATCTGAAAGGCAGAGGAGGCAGGAAGGGTTGCCCGGTGAGTGGGGGCTCTGGCCAGACTCCCTTTGCCTGACCCAGCAGACAGACAGATGCAGCTGTGGCCAGAGCAGAGCCCAGAGAGGGAGGCTCACTCCACCGCCCTCCCAGGCAAACCCAACGTCTGCCCACTGAGGCTGCAGAGCTCAGCTTCCCCCGGGGCTCAACCAGGGTCCATTTCCCTGATTCCCAAATGAGTGGTTCCTAACATATATGCATCACGCCTGAACCTGTGGTGGTATTCAGCCGGTTTCCACCAGATCGGGCGAACCGGTAGCAAGAACTGGACATGGGTCGCCGAACCGGTAGTAAGTTCTGGCTGCCCACGCCCCCCACCTGGTCGCCCTCCCGCCCGATGTTCGCTCGCCCCGCCTGCCTGCCTGACATTCGCCGAAGGTATTTTTCTCTTTTTCTTCCCTCCCAACAATCAGCTGTAGACGAGATCAGCTGTGCCGGGACTCCCCTTGCTGAGGCCAGGAAGGCAAATGGCTCAGCCCCCCCCCTCAATTTTTTGCCTTCCTGAGCTTCAGAGGAGCCTTAGGGGAGCCAAAACTCCCTCCCAGAGGCTCCTCTGAAGCTCAGAAGGCCCCCCAAAAGGGGTGGGGGCTGCAAAAAAGCAACAAAAAGCCACGCCCACCAAGCCACACCCACAGAACAGTAGTAAAAATTTTGGAATCCCACCACTGGTCTGAACGCTGCCCTCCCCCCAACACCTTTGAACTGCTCAGCCTCCCCTCCCCTGGCCGCCCTCGGGAGCGGCGACCCCAGGAGCAGGAGTGACTTCCCTGATTTCAGGCCTTCCCCAGCTATACGAAGGGGGGCAGGGAGGCCAACTGCTCTTTTGGAGGCCCTTCAGCAGGGGCTCTGGACTGCAAACTGGAACTACTCCAGCTCTACTCCCCAGCTCCTCCTCCTCCTGCCCTTATCTCTGGCTTTCAACATCAGAAAAAGCCAAAGTAATAAAGATTCAAATTTAGAGCCTCCTGACAAATGGATTTCTATTGGCAGATTCCCCCTCCCCTCCAATGTGGACCATGCCAAGAATGATGGAAGCTGACCCAAGATTCTGCCCCCCCCCTTGCATGGCCAGAGGGCTGGTTGTAAAAATGGCTTTCCAACCGTCACACTGACCCAAAGCCACAATAAGCTCCATCTGATGACAGCTGGGCTTGCTGTTTGTTATTCCTGGCAACTTGTCCAATGTGGGTTTAGAGTTTCCATTCTCAGTTTACCATAATTTACTGTCCAGGCCCCGTTCTTCAAACTCACCATTCCTAGCTGGTCCAATATCTTCCTGTCCCCCCCCCACCACCACCAGGCCTTTCAGATAGTTGCTGCAGTCCAGCCCCTCACTGGACGGATGAACGGGAGTTCCACCCTGAGGGCATCAGGTCAAAATAACAGCACCAGAAAACGGGGGGGGGGGGGGGGGGAGGCGCTTGCTCTGCAGACTGGAAATGCTTCCTAAAGGCTGCCATGGGCCTGGGGGGTGCTGTGGGGCGCACCTGGCCAGCAGGAAGAGCAACGGCTGTTTACACCCCCCCACCCCCCCGCAAAGCTGGGAAAGGCATTAAAGGGAAAGCGTCAGAGAGTTACTTACCACGGGAATATGCAGCTTGCTCAGAGGCTTCCCATCCAGCAAATAGGAGCCGGTGTAGGTGACGTACTCGGCGTAGCACTGGGGTGCTTGGGGGGTGATGTAGCAGAGGATTTTCCGCTTCTCCTCAATCTTCTTCCGGATCTGCAGGTACTCAAAGTACGGATTGGACCGGTCGCTGTGGTACGGCTCAATGTCCTCCAGCTTGATGGTGTCAACGATGGCAGCCAAGGTCTGCTGGATCATCTCCCGAGTCTGCTGGGTGCTGGTGTTGATCTGCTGGATCTGCTGGCTGGAGCGCTGGAACCGCCGCTTTCGCGGGTGCTGCGCCTGGGCATCCTCATCCTCAGCCACGCGCCCCCCCTTGGCCCTCGTGGAAGGGGTGGAAGTGGGGGGGAACTCTTTTTCGGAAGCAGCCGCCGCAGCCGCCGCAGCCGCATTTTGCTTATTTTGATTGGCCAGCATTTGGGCTCGGTTTCTGGTGATCCGCTGTGGGATCTCTTCTATTTTGGGAGCCTTTGGAGGTTCGGGAATTGGCTTGGGGGCCGATTCTGCAGCTTCCAACTGGATGTTCCCTTGAGGTGGTACTTCTGCCTGAGAAGCAGCAACCTGGCTGGTGCCCCTGGAGGCCTCTTGAGCTTCAGGGCTCTCCGTCCTGTCCACTTGGCTGAAACAGCTCTGAGGAGCATCGCTGGAGCCCAGAGCGGCTGAGGAGGCCTCTTCCCCACTGGCCTCCACCTCCTGAGGTTCCAACTGCCCCAGACCTGCGGGTACTGCGTCCTGAATGTTCTGGGAGGCCTCTGCTTCTTCTCCAGTCTTCTGCTCTGGGGGGTTGCAGATATTCGACCCAGTTTTGGGAGAAGCCTCCTCTGGTGGCTTCTCCTCCCCCTGTGGGTCAGGCTCCCCAGGTGGAATGCTTTCTGGATTCAGACTCAGATCCTCCTGGTCCTTTGTAGAGCCCAAAGGAACCTCGACGTCCAGCAGGGCTGCAGCGATGGCTTCGGAAGGTGCAGCAGAGGGGCTTTCCTCACCACCCTCCACCATTTCCATCTCTGGAACCTCTTTTGCTTGGAGAGGCAGTTCTGGCAGAGAGAAGGGGCCCAGGTCCAAGTCATCCTCAGCATTTGCAAATGGATCCGGCCACATAATCGGCTCCTCTGGGTTTATAGGGGCCATGCTGCTGTTTTCTAAGAAATTCTTCTCAACGGCATCCGCAACTTCCACTTGGGGTTCCACTGGCGGCAAAGCCATGTCCGATGCGTCTTCTGAGACAGGCTTGCAGGTGCTGAAAAAGGCATCCAACCTGGCTGGGGGGTCCACATATGGAGCTGGTGGCTCTGTGGACACCATTTCGGGTGGGACTGTTTCTTCTGGCTCTTCTTTTGCTTTCTCGAGCCTTGGCTCAATCACAGAAAGGGGGTAGGTGACAGGAGAGCCAGGATAGAGCGTCTCTGCAGGAAGCAAGGGCACCGGTGTGCTGGGGTGCGCGATATCGAGAGAACAGAAATGATTTGGGGAATCGGGGTGATGCTGGGGAGACTTCAGAAGCAGTTCAGACCCCACTGACCAGCTGACAGGAGGGTGTTCAGGAGGGTTGCCAATTAAATCGGGTGCCACTGGAGGAGGTTTCTTTGGTGTGGGCTCCCACTCTGCACTGCTCTGCTCTGGCATGCCAGAGTCAAACTCACTCTCCTCAAATGGGGGCAAGAAGCTGGTCTCTGGGGGCAGGATGGCAGCCGTCGCCAGTTGATTCTCTGTGGCATCCAAGGGTATGTCTAGATCTTGAGGGAGGGCGCTTTCTACAGAAGGGGCGAGCAGCTCGTCTCTGTGAGAAGGGGAGGACTTGGCTTGCAATCCAGAAAATACACTTTCGGGGGACTGCACAATGTTGCTAACGGTTCCGGATGTGCAATGCAGCGCCTCTACTTTGGGCGATGGGACTCCATAGTCAGGAGAATAATATTCTGGAGATAAACACGGGAACTTTTCAGTGGGAACAGAAGGAAGAGGCAGCTTCTCCTCTATCAAGTGCTGGGCTTGAGAATCGTAACTAGATGTGGCTGGGACACTTTGCTGCCTAAAAAATTTATCTCCAACACTGAATTCTTCTTCTGGTGCCCTTCTAATATCCACAGAGATCGACCGATGGAGATTTGTGGAGGGGATGAACCTTGTTGGGGTCTGACTTGGATTCTCAGAAAATCCACTTGAAGGATTTGAGTATCTGTCGAAGAAAGACGGAGAACAAGCATTCATGGACATAGTGGAGATAGGGAGAGAATGCTGAGAGTCTGCACAATCAAACATCAGATCCGTGTAATCTTCATTGCTGCACGATGGAGTCCGTGGTGTCTGCATCACCTCTTCATAGCTTGGGCATGAAACCACTGAGGCTGGGGTGGGAACGCCTGTCGGCCTGTGCTGATCTGGCCTCGGAGAAGCTGGTAAGTTTTCCTTCAGTTGGGGGCCAGCTATCCAGTCCTTGGAATCTACCCCCACAGCAGGCTGGGCCTTGATCTCGGGAGATGCTATGGGAGCAAGTGGGCCGAGGTCCTTGAGTTTTTTGTCTTTTAACTGAGAGTCAAGAGCTAATGGTTTCTTGGTGGTCAAATCCAGACTCTTCTTGCGCATCTCCTCATTGGCTTTGACTTTGTCTTTTAATTTGGGATCTCCGGATCTATGCCTCATCTTTTCCATTTGTTTCATTCTCTCTTTGTGCCTTTTGTGGCGCTCTTCAATCTCAATGTCTTTTTGGCTCAGCATCCTCTCAAAGCTGGTCATCATCAGGTCACCATCTCCCAAAAGTTTTTCCCGGGGCCTGACATCTTTTTTACCGCCCTCTTTGGATAGGGCAATTTTATCATTTCCGTTGCTCATCTTAAGACAGTCGGCTTTCTCCTTTTCCTGGTTTTCTTTCAGTCTTTCCTTTGCTTTGAGGTCATTCGGCTTGGAGGGCTCTTCCTTAGATTTGTCTTTGGGACAGATCACTTGAGAGGCCTCCTTGTCTTTGGCAAACTTCTGCTCCTCCTTATGGTGCTTAAACAATCCATCCGGGTGTTTGTCTCTGTGCTTCTCCCTTTCGTCTTTCCACTTCTCTTTGTGCCGGTCTCTCTTTTTCTTCTCTTTGGCTACACTGAAGGTGTTGGAGCTGCAAGTTTTTTCCTTTTCAATTTTCTTAGTAAGTTCTCTTTCGGATTCATTCTTGTCCTTTTTTTCAGAAAACAAGTACTCCGTATTTTTGTCCACTTCTTCTTCAGCCTCCGCTTTTGTGCTGTAGGCAATGCCAAAACCGTCCCCATCCAGGGCAAAATCTTTTTCGTACTGGGTGGCCTCCTTCCTGCTGCTGGAGTCTTTCAGTTCATCTGTTTTGTCTTTTTTCTCTGCTTTTTCTTTCTTGGCTTTCTCTTTTTCGTGACTCTTCTTTGATGAAGAGGAAGAGTGTCGGTGCCTCTCCTTCTCCTTGAGTTTCTCCACCAGGCAAGGCAGAGGCAGTGACTCCTTGAGCCTCTCCTCAGGGGGGTCTGCGAGGGAAAGGCCGGAGGCCTCAAAGAGACTGCTGAGCACGGGGTCCTGCACTCGATCAGTGAAGCTGTCTGAGGAGATCTCACTGATCTTGTCGTTGGAGTCGTCTCGGTATTCATTGAGGGCTTCTTCCTCCAGCTTCTCCAGCAAGCTCTTCTCTGCCTCCCCACTCTTAGAAGAACGCTTCTCCTTGGTGTACTCTTTGTCCAGCTTTTCCTTGTGTCTGCTTTTAGCCTTCTCTTCTCCCCCGTGTTTCTTTTCTGCCTTTTCGAGGAGTTTCTGTTTGGTCTTCCTTTCCAGGCCAGAGTCCACTGAGATTCTCTCTTTTCGGTCTTTGTCTTTCTTCTCCTTGTGTTTCTCGAGGGAGCTTTTGTCTTTTTTCTCCTTTCCTCCCTCTGACAGCCCTTTCTCCTTTTTCCTCTCTTTGGGATCCTTATCTTTCAGTTTCTCCACAGAGTGGGGCTGCCGGTCAGATGAATATTTCCGATGCTTGTCAGAGACATAAAGGTCTCTCTCCTCTTGGTCTTGTAGGTTCTCCTGCAGCCGGTGCATTTCATTTACCAGGCTGTCCCCCAGTTTGAACCCAGCCAGAGGGTAGTCATCCTTTTCGTCCTCGCTTTCGTCAGTGAAAATGTCAAGGATGTTATACCAGCTCCTCTCTCTTCCTTTTTTCTCCTCCTTTTTCTCATGGAAGTCCTCCCGATCCCCAGAGAAGATCCTCTCCTTCTTGTCTTTCGCCTGGTCTAAGGAAGTCTTCCTCTCTTTGTCTTTGCTGTGCAGATCTCTGTATCTCTCCTTTTTCTCTTTAAAGCTTTTGTCCAGTTCTTTGTCCTTTTGGTTTTTTTCAGACGGCGCCTTCTCATTTCTCTCCCTATCGTCCATTTTAGATTTTTCTTTGTATTTCTCTGTTTTTGATTTTTCTTTCTTGTCCTTCTCTGGTGCATCCTTCTTCTCCTTTCCTGAGGGATGCCTTTCCCAGGTTTCCGTATTTTTTCCGCTGAATTCAGAGTCAGGTTTTTCTCTGAAAAATGTTTCACAGCCGTAGCCTTTAAACTCATCTCTGTAGGAGTCTTCTTGCTTAATTTTAACCTCTTTTCTATCTTTAGAGCTATCAGGCAATTCCTTTCTTTCTCTAATTTCGCTGCCGTCCTTTTCTTTTCTCTCTCTAAAACTTTCAGCAGAATCCTTTCTTTTCTTTTCGGGCATATAATTGGGAATATTTTTATGCTTCTCAATTTGGTCCTTCTTCTTCTCAGAATTCCGCTCAGCATATTCTCTTTCTTTCTTTTTAAGAAAGGTGTCTTTTTCATTACGCTTTTCACTGTAGTCTCTTTTGTCTTTTGTTTTACTTTCGCGTTTCTTGTCTTTTATTTCCTCCTTTACTGTTTCAATTATTAATTTTGCCACACTGTCATTTTTTATTTCTCTGTAGTCTGTCCCTGGTGAATCCCAGCTATTCTCTTCTTTGAAATCAAAAGAGGAATCAGATGACAAATCTGAAAACCATCGGTCTTGCTGGTCATCTGAAAGACTAAATTTTGTATCTTCATTTTCCAAAAACTGGTTTTTATTACTAAATTCTTCAAATGGTGCTTCTTCTCGGTAACTTTTGTCTTTTTTGCATTTTTCTTTCTCTTCTTTCACTGGTCTTTCTTTCTCGATTCTGCTTGGTTTTTCTTCTTTTGGTTCGCTTTTCTTCTCGGCTTTGAACTGTTTGTCCTTGGGCTTTTTCTTCCTTTCCTCCTTGTGTGTTCGAGGCTTCTCCTCTTTGGGAGATTTCTCCTTTGTGGGCTTCTCCCTCTCCAGCCTGCTGGTCTTTTCTTCTCTGAAGGGTTTGCTGATGTCTTTACTTGCCTCCTTCGCTTTTTTCAAGGATTTCTCCTCTTTAGAATTTTTCCCAGCTTCCTCTTTAATCAACCACTCCTTCTCTTCAGATTTAGTTCTCAGAAATTTGTCCTCTTTCTTGAAGTGCTCCCTCTCATGCTTTAGTGCTTTGAGCTTGTTTTCAGCAGGGCTTTCAGTCTCTATCATCAAAGCCTTTTCGGATTTCTGCTTAGAGTCCTCATAATCAAAAGAAAAAGCTTTGATTATTTTAATGTCTTGGCTGGCAGGACACTGGCCTCTCTCCTTGTTTTTGTGTTTGTGTTTCGTTTTATGCTTTTTCACAACCTTCCCCTCCTTGTCCAGCTTTGGAATAGCTCCATCGACATTGCCATGGAACGAGTTCTTCTTATCCACCACCATCACTGCAGCCCCGTGCTGAGCTCGCTTCTTGGGCTCCTGTTTCTTCCTCACGGGCTTCAGGGATTCCAGGCTCGAGTCCTCGGACATATAATCAGACTCACTGGTCAACCTGGTCCTTGTGGAATCGGATAATGAACTGACGTCTGACCAGGCTGGGGAAGAAACCGCTTTCCAATTGTCAGTCCGCCAGTGCTTGGAGTGCTGCTCTGTCAGAGCCGAGTTATGCTTTTGGGAGGCCAGGCTGCCGTGGGAAGAGGCAGAGGAAGCGGAGAGGGAATTGAAGAGGGAGGACTCCTTCAGCACCAGCCTGGAGTCCTTGGCACAGGTGGGTGGGCTGTGAACAGTGTCTCGGTCATCCTCCTCACTCTCCAGGTTTTCACTCTCAGATTCGGAGGAACAAAATTTGTCATTTTTTTTGCCAAACCGAACTTCTTTGCCTTTGGCCTCCTTCTTGCGTTTCTTCTTCACCTTGTTTTTCTCCTTCTGCTGTTTGGCGCTGGGGGGTTCTCGGGCCTTGTTGCTGGCGGGGCTAGGGTGGGTGGTCATTCGCAACTTCTCCCCCCCTCCCACTGCCACGGTGCCATCTTCTTCGTCAGATGTATCAGAAAGGATGCGATGAGCTGCTTTCTTTGGTGTGATTGTGCTGTTTTTAGTGTATGCTTTCACTTCCATCTTGGGAATGGAAATAAAATTATTGGCTTTAGTCTCTTTCCTATAATCCTTCTTCAGCAGATGCTTGTCATCGACTGGGGGGACTCTGTCCTGCTCATCGTCCTCATCGAATTCATACTCATCTTTCACGGGCGTGACGGCTTTGGGGGCCTCCTGGTTCTTCCCCTTGTGCTTCAGGCCTTTCTCAAACTCCGAGTCTGTGTTGTTGCCGTCAATGGAACTGGAGGGCGCAAACGACGGAGCGTCTTCTTCCTCCGAAGTCTCTGCAAAAGCAAGAGCATCAAGGCAGGTGAAGGACAGCACCTACGTACACCTGCACTTAGCAGCATTCGCCACAGAAACCTGCTCACAATACCTGAGTGGACAATCTATCTTCCGTGTGCAAAGCATAGCTGGGGCTGTTCTACCTATACGGAGGTCTGAGAGGTCCTCTGGGGCAAAAGGCCAAAGCTGCGCAGGGAATCAATGGCTGGCATCCATTTGGTCCATCTGGGCAGAAAGGGTGCAAATCTAGTAAGAACCGTTGCTGTGGAGAACATCTGTTTTTTTCAAAAGGGGGCCTGTCTTCCCAGCAGCTGCCATGCCAATCCAGGATTGGAGTTGCAGTGCAGCCCTGCCCCTCACCTCCCTCGCCTCTCTCAAGGAGCCCCCAAGCATAGCCTCTGCAGCAGACGGACGGCTCTCCACCCCTGGGGCTTCATGCCAATGCCAGAGCACTGCCACTTAATATTTATAGGGGCTTCTAAAAGGATTCAATGCATATTTATCTCTACAATGCTTTTGTAAGCGGGACAGCTCTCATCCCTGTGCCACAGAGTCTTAACTCCTGAAGTGGGGAGAACTTGGGAAGAGGCATTCTAGGTTCGTTGGGGAGATCAGAGTCGGACCAAGGTTTTCCCGTTCACTGGGCCACTAGTCACCCTTGGAAATTATTCTGTAAGTCTGCACAGCTTCTTTCTCTCAGAAAGCTCACTATTCTAAAAACCACAGTGCAACTCAGTTCTCACTGCATGCACCTCGAAACTGAATATGGAGATGTGCTAGCCACATTGCCACCAAATTCTCTCTGCATTTCTCCCCCCCCCCCTTTCAAAAACAGGTAAGTGTTTTATTCAGCCGGGCCCATCACTAAACCTTAAAGATTAAACCTTTCCTCTATCTGCATCCTGATGTTGCTGTGTGGTTTGCAAAAGGAAGCAGCAAATGTCTGGGAGGATGCCTTCTACAGAAATGCAGGAATGGCATGGTCTTGGCAGGGATGAAATGGGCAGCTTAGAAAAGCATACTAATTCTATTATTGCTCCAACTTCATACATAAAATGCCAGTACTGCTTCTGTACAGAGCAGAAAGACAGGTAAGAAACAAAACACCAAGCTGTACTTCCTCGGTTGGTTCCTCAAGGATGGGTGGTCGCAACCACAAGGGAACAGCATCAAAGTCAATCTCACCAGGGTAGCGATGGCGATCCTGTGACACATGTGTCAAAGCCGACATGCCATAATGTTTTGAATGACACACCAAGCCTCCCCCCAAAAAGTTTAGCCATGACTGAACTGAGGCCAAGGCCATGGAAGGGGAGGACTGAACACGCCTGGGCCTTAAGCAGACAGTTTGGGAGCAGGCTTGTTTCACACCCTGAGATCAGCAGCAAGCACACACTATATTCCTTCCTGAGGGTAATATTGGTTAGCGGAAGCCGAATGATGTTTGGCTCAATCACCAAACCACAATCCTTCCTGATAACTATTTATATCCCTGCATCCCCCACAGATGTACTGGGTTTTCACCCTACCTGCCACTTCTTACCTGTGGAGCTCTCTTCACTGGAAGGATACGTGGCCTTTCCCAAGAGCAAGTTCACCATGGTGGGGGAATTCGCTACTTTTAATGGAGTCTCTCCCCTCCTGTTAAGTTGTTGAGGGTTTCCTCCGTAATGCAACAACAATTTCACCACCTAACAAAACAAAATTTTCAGTCAGGTGCTATTCTCCAAGAGAAGGTTAAACAACATAAATCAATGTCAAGCTGGATCATCTATGACAAATGTGTCCCTACCAGCTTATATTAATGTAACTTGAAGTCTGCAGAATCAACACACCTTTCAATCCTTCACTTAAGCCCTCAGCTCCTGCTTTGTGAAGGAAAATCTTTGGAGGCCACAGCCATTCAGCTTGGCCCATCCCAGGCTACGGGGAGCTTCAGCCTGATTCTGTGTCAAAGCCTCCTTTATGCTTACACGCTTTGTCCCCTGATCCAGCTGCTCTGCCTTGGTCTTCAGAAGAGCAAAAGGCAGTTGTGCTCCAAGAACCTACTATGGCACATCGGGCAGGGGAGGGTCACTGAGACAGGGGCAGAGAATCTCATTATTGCACGTCACGGGGCTGTTGGAGTTTTTAAGCAGCAAACAGCTGGGAAGCCACAAGCTGGAAAGCTTCCCTTTCTGTTGGTGGCATCGGGCAACCTGAAAAAGAGGAAGAACCTGCCCATCAATGAAAGCAAGAGATGACCTTGTAGTGTCCGTTGCTGGCTGCATCGTGCAGAGGAGTGTCGTCGTCCAAACCCTTGGTATTGACCTCGGCTCCTGCAGCAAGCAACTGTTTCGCAACATCGTAGTAACCTCGATTACATGCCTCATGCAAAGCGGTCCAGCCTGTAAAAGTACATATCAATCACATGTATGGAACATGTAGACCCAAGTTCCCATGAGCAGCTCTCTCTGCTTGTCTGGGGAAAAGTTGCTCATTTGCACTGGCTTAAATCTGGATATTAGTCTATTAGTTAGTCTATCTAAGTTTTTGTGTTAGTCATACATACATACATATACAAATACACACACCGGGGGAGGGAGGGAGGGGGAGGGGGAGAGAGAGAGAGAGGGAGGGAGGGAGAGAGAGAGAGGGAGGGAGAGAGAGAGAGGGAGAGAGGGAGAGAGGGAGAGAGAGAGAGAGAGAGAGAGAGAGAGAGAGAGAGAGAGAGAGAGAGAGAGAGAGAATACATTCATATTCTCCAGGGGAACTGAAGGCAAAGAAATTTAGTGAATTAAAAATTTATGTTTATTTTTCTTAACATTTTGCAAAGATCAGAGGAATATGTCTGCCTACTTCTGCTTGTGTGTAGTTTTGACAAAGTGTTTAGGAAAAAAAAATAAGGATTGCTGGAGTTGCTGATGGCTCAATGAGTCTGCATGTAAATGCACAAACAGAAAATTCTGCCCAAGGAAACTCAGATTTAGCTTCTGGAATGCAATGAGTGACGAGTGGAACGTGTGTTTGTGAGGTGGAGGGAGGGAGATGGAAGTAATTCTGCCAGAAAGAAGCTAAACAAAACTAGCTCAGAGGATAAAAATGTTATTGCTTTACGGGATAGTTACAACTTTGAATATGTAACACATTTAAAAGTTATTGAGAAATGTTCCAAATGAAGGTATTCTGTTATCTTTTAGGTTTTTTGAGGTCTCTCTCCCTCTCTTTGGCTATAAAAATGTTATGCGACATAATACACAACATACACGGATTTTAGTCTCAAATTTACCTCGCTTGCTCTGAGTAAGCTGCTGTGTTCGCCCACTTATGTAGTTCAATCCAAAGTCTAACAAAACTTCTGCATCCCTTGGCCTGCTAACATTTTGCCAAGTCTTGTCTGCTTTTGGGTAGCTAATCCAGAGAGGTTACCTGCAAAGTCTTTTACGTTGACGTCAGCGCCTTCGATGATCAGTTCCTTGACACGCCGGGCGTCTCCCCGGATTGCTGCCCGATGCAGCCTGGTTTCTCCGCGTTCATTTCTCTTGTTCACTTTATCTTTGGTTTTGGAGGCAGAGTTAGGAGTTCCCTTGGGACAAACTGCAGACTGAGAGGGGTGCTTTGGTGTTGTATCCACTGTTGGGGGGGGGGGGGGGAAACACAAGGAGGAGCTTGATTAAGGTCAAAGCCCCACAGCCTTTAGAGGGAGCTGTGCACAAGAGCTAAAGGCAGACTGAAGGATGTGGGGAGAGCAGAGAGGAAAGGAAGGCAGGGACGAGGCAACTAATGTAGGAAGTAGCTGTGGAAAAGCATCTTGGACACCAGGAATTAAGAGGCGCCTCGACTCCTCTGTGCCAGCGCAAACACTGCCAACTTCCAACCTTTGTCAAGTGGTTCGGGGAGGGGGGGGAGAGGGGTTCCATTAGGAAGAGGCAGAAGCACCTGGGGTCCTGTCCCCACCTGGACTGTTGGCAGATTCTTCTGCTGTCATCTGCATGAGGAGGGCTACCTGCTGGCGCTCTGAGAGCGGATAGCCTGCCCGAATCCCTGAAAGGCCCATTCCGAAGAGCAGGCTGGGCTTGCGAGCTGCAGGTTCCTTTTTGATCCTCTTCCGCTCAGGACCCTGCTTTTCTGTGAGGCCAAAGAGACACCAAAAACAAGCATTAATTGCACAATCCAAAAGTGTTTCAAAGAACAGTTCTTACATTTATTCTTTCCAAAGGATCTGCCCCCTCCTTTTTTTTTTTTTGCTTTCCAGATAGTCGGCCTTCAACAGGAAAGTTTCCACCAAGACTTCTGCAAATGGGACCAAGATCTAGTGGTTTCAAGGTAGGAAGCAGATTCTCTGTGCAGCAGTCCCCCCAAGACCCGGAAACCAGAGTGAGTGTATTCACACACATCATCATTAGATTTGAGCAGGTGCTATGGCACGGGAACAGGAGCTGCTTTTCCTACTTATATAAAAGTGCAAACATTTACTGTTAATGTCCAACTCTCAGAAAACAGTTTAGTGCCCAGGGAATTCTGAGACTTTTTTTAAAAAAATCTCACTTTCAACCAAAACCAAAACAGAAAAAGGGAACCTCCTATCAAGCCCCATGACTTTGCACTGTAGACAGGGGGCATTCCACTTTCACAATCAGTGAAATCTAGAGATTCTCTCATCCAGAAGGCGGAAAAGATCTCGTTTCAACTCGAGAGGGAAGCCTGCGGACTCCCACCTCAAGACCTCTCTCAGAATTGGCAGCAGTTTCAAAGAATGGAAATCCTGGAGGATAAGAGAGAGATCTAAAGGCTCTGGCCCAGACAGTAAAAGACTCCCTTTCATTCCCATATTCGCCAGGTGCCTCACCCTGGTGAGGAGGAGGAGGAGGAGGAGGAGGAGGAGGGTGCTTCATAATTGAGGCATTCTCCCACAGGCACCAGTCGGCCTACGGGAGTTCTCATAGAGGGGCAGAAATAGGCCACAAACCAGGGAATAGTCAAACTAAAAATGAATAAAACAAAGGGGTCTGTCTGTGCTGCTTGCTGGACTGCATGTTAAGATATTTTGATGTGTGCTGAGGGAAATCAGAGGAGACCAGGGCGTATTACGATATTTGATATTACAGAAGCTGGCACAGCTCCAAACGTATTCCGACAGCGTTTGAGGTCATTAGACTGGAGGATGGGGAAGACACTTTTCCCCAGAAACTTAATACGGAAATTCAGTGCCAGTAATATTTCCCACATGAGATGCCATGTAAATCCAACGCTAGAAAGTGAATAAATAATTGCTCATTCGACAGGCAAAGAAAAAGAGGCCAGCACATATTCTCAGGTTACAAATTACGCTGTTTAACTGTCTACTGGGGGGGGAGGGGGAGCCCGAGTTCCCTCCTAACTCAAGAGAACAGACTGTTGTGTCTTTTTTGCCCGTGACCAAAGTTCATCAACCTGACATAACCGGAACAGGGATCTGAGGAGGAAATCAATGGAGAGAGCGCAGCCCTTTTTCCGGGCACTTTCAGGGACTCGCTTCTTCTCTCCAACCTGGAGACTGGACTTCCGGGAAGAGCCACCTTGACACACAACCACAGAGTGTGGTTCAAAACCATACAGGTGTGCACTGGCCAAAGAAGACTGGGGCTGCCTGCCCTGTTCCAGAACCATTTACTGGCTTCCAGCCACTTTTATTTAAGAGATGTTCATGCTACTCTTTGGTTAGTTAGTTAGTTCTCTCTCCCTTTCTCTCAGAGAGGCCAGAAGCAGCTCCTCCAAGGCAGCCTCTGCCCTGCCTGGACTCAAGGGGTTAAGCCTGCTGCCCAGAGGATGTTTTGGCCAAGACCACTGAGTGTAATTGTAAGCCCCAGAGTTGGCCTGGGAGCAAGGCTGTATGTAAACAGGAAGGAGAAAGGAGGGGGTGGGAAGAACAAGCTTGCAGAGGCTTTGGCCCTCCTCCTCCTCCTCCTCCTCCTCCTCCTCCTGGGTCAGATTTCAGAAACCAGACAAAGGGGGGGGGGGAAATACCAGCTTCTGCTGGAGGAGGGGAGGGGAAACTGGGAGGTGGGCAAAGGCCCCTTGCTAGGTCACCAAAGCTAGCTCTCCCAACCTCCATAAAAGAGGCTGAGCAGGCCTTCTGGGGCCAGAAACCATGTTTGCCAAGAACAAGAGAACACTGTACGTTAAAAACTCTCAACTAAATTCGGGCTGCTAACATCTGAAGTGCAGGAATTTCTGAAATAACAAATTAGTTCAAAGTTGACTTGGAATTCCTTGTCAGAAGCCAACAGCAGGGCCGATGCATCCCGCCTGGATTGACCGTTTTTCATACTTATGACCGTTGCAGCATCTCCGTGGTCACGTGATTTTATACTGGGTGGCTTGACAACTGGATCAACAAGTGAAGTCAATGGGGAAGCCAGATTCACTTAACAACACGGCAAGAAAAGTTGTAAAGTGGGGCAAAACTCACTTACCCAATTTCTCACTTAGCATAAATGTTGGGCTCGTAAATTGATGACTACTTCTATATTCTGCTCTTCCCAACTGCAAAACCTGCTGAGGCTTTGCTCCCAAGCTATCTCCCTCCCAATTCCTCTGGGCAACCTGACAAAAGGCGGCCTCTGCTTAACCTTCTGCGGTGTGAATGAAGCCCCCCCCCCCTTAAGCCTTTCGCCCAGGCAGTTCTCAGTTTCCCTGGTCGATCTTTTGTCCTGCCTGCCCTAAAGGGGCCAGCATGATGGGGCCAAAGTAGGATCACCAGAGCAGAGGTGGCCTTCAGCCGGTTCTGGCCAGTTCTGGAGAATCGGTCGTGGAAATTTTGAGTTGTTCAGAGAACCGGCCAATCCCGCCTCTGACTGGAGGCTTTACAGCCTCCTTCCCTTGCCATGCCCACCAAACCACGCCCACAGAACAGGTAGCCCCCCAAAATTGAATCCCACCACTGCCCCAGAGCCGCCCACCCCTCGGCTGGCCTTCCCTGTACAATCCCAGGCAGGAACCAACCGCCTTAGAATCAGGGCGTCAGGCGAGGCAGCCGCCGTTCCTCCCCCTCCAGTTGCTCTTCCCTCTCTGGCCTGAAGGTGACACCCAGGCAGAGAGCTGAACCTATGAAACTTGCTCTCCTGACAGCACCCAGGCTTAGTAAGCCGCTCTTTAAAAAAAGAAAAAGAAAAACACACACAAGGTCCAGGCAGAAGAGGGCCTTGAAGCCAGATACCTTAGGTGCTTCCCACGAAGTTAAATTAAACTTTAATGCGGAAGAGGCCTCTCTGGTGTTTGTAAATGTAGTAGGAGAGGTTCGAAGGTACCTTCTGACTGGCCCCAAATATTCTCTCTTGGGTTCAACGTGAAGTAAGTCACAGGCCTCATGGCAGAGAGCAAGTCAAGGCAGGAAGAAAGAGCTGTGTCAAGGAAAAGGGAGCCAGCCCTCGATTTCTCCAGTAGTGAAGAAGATTTAAAAACAACAAAGTGCCTCATGGCTTACAAAAGAGCAAAGGGCGACATCAGAAATGCCGGCTGCTAATCTCCCAAATCCGCTTCCCTGGCTGGGGGCACGCAGAAAGATTCCCCCCTTGGTCCTACTGTCAGGCTTTCATTTTCAGAAAAACAAATCTCCAGATACAGAGCCAAGCCAAGATCAATAAAAAGAAACCAGAATGACACACAGAACGAGGGAGAAAGGATAATGTCCCTGGGAGGAGGAAGGACACAACGGGCTTCAGCTTCACATGCAGAGTGGCTCTTTTGCCAGGGACCCTGGCGCACCCCAAAATGCCAAACGCTGGGAAACGTCCGTGCAGATATATGGAGGTGGGCTTTACTCGAACGGAGCCAGGGCCCGAAGGAGGAATCTGATACTGCAGATTGTTCTAGGCAGCTGTGGATCCTGCCCGGGGCCTGCAAGGGGCCAGGAGAAGGACCTCAGAGTTTGCTGAATGAGGCTGCTGCATCCACCAAGAGTATGCAAAACACCCAGATTTAGAGTGGGAGGAAATGCAGCAAGATCTTTAGCACAAAGCAGCAGAGAAAGCAGCAAGAGGACCAGTTGAGTGCCAAGGAAGGAAGGAAAAAAAACAAAAACAGCAGCACTACCAGTATGAAGGTGGCAGCAGAATGCACTAAATCCAGTGAGGGGACCAGAGCAAGGGGTCAAAACACTGAAACAGGGCAGGGTGGAAGCAGGCAGTTTATGTGTGTGGGTGGGTGGGTGGGGGGAATAAAACATAGCAGCAAATCCTAATGCAAACTATAACGAACACACACCAACATTCCCATCACATAATTAGGCAGACTACAAAAGTGATATTATTTAAACACAGCCTAAAGCTCCTGGGCCATTCAGTTTAAGGCCCAGAGAAAAAGTGAGCACAGCTCCAGGGCTTCTCAAAGATTTCTCAGCCAGACAGTTTTCATAGGGTTCTCAATCTCACTCTCATTAAAAGGCTCTTCAAATATTTTGTCTCGAGAAAACTGAACCAGCAGCTTTAGACATAAGCAGCAATAATTTCAAGGGCGTTCAAGCATCGACAACTAGAGGTGACGATGGACACAGAGGGTGTCAGATGGAAGTAGAAGTGGCTGGCCAAATATCGCTCTGATCCTGCAGCTGAAAAAATACTTCTCTGGGATATGAAACTACACCAGGAACCTGGTCTCATCCACCAACAGTGTGGGCCAACAAGTGTCCGTGGAGACAAAAACATTCCCTGAAGAAATGTTGCCTAAAACTATTCTGAATGCTTGGATACGCTTTTCAAAATCTGGATTATTTGTCATGGCTGAAATAAAAGCAGAAACATGGTCATTCAATTGCTTTGTGGAATGTTTCTATCCCTGATCAGGTTCTTACAAATTCAACTTGTTGCCAGGAAATCTGAGATATTTTTTTAGGCCTACTGTTGCCCATTAGGAAATTTAAAAAAAAAAAAAAAACATTTCTGATCCCTTTCCAAAAGTGAGAAGTTGAGAAATATTCAACATTCTTACAAGGGTAACTATTAACAACGAAGAGGCCCTGTTAATGACATAATAACCACCACATCCTCCTTTCAGACTTCAAAGAGGAAGCCCCCCAGATTCTGGTGAGCAGGCAGCTTTTCCCTCCCACAGCCAGCTTCTCAGTGCCGCCGTGCCAAGGGAGGGCAGGATATTTTGTGCCCTGGTGTCTGTGGGTGATGGAGTCTGGTCTTAAGTACCAGTTAGCACCACGGAGGGGCGTCTCAAATATTCGATTGATTCTCTCCAGTTGCTAGTTAAGAAACACCTTTTAACTTCTTGTCCCTTTTCCTTTTTTAAAGCCCAGCACAATGAAGAAAGGGCGGGGCAGGACAGTCCCACCTGAGTCAGTGACTGCGTGGGTGACACTGAAGTCAGCAACGAAAAACACATGTGAGACTCCAGCACACCAAAACATTTCTCAACCAGCCAGCAACCTGCTTCTCGTGATTCTCCGCACAATTAACCAGCTGGTGACTAATAAAACTTCTTCCCAAAGAAGCCAGTTCAGCCGATTATCAACAAGCCAAAGATGCTTGCTTGCTGACAGAACCATCTTGTATAATGATTCTAGGCCACTCATGACTCTCAGTAAAACCCCCAGATGGAAACAAAAATACCCTTCCCCTTCAGGTGCCAGACCGAACACCTTTGGCGGTGGTGGGGCAATGGCAGTCAAATGAGAAGCGAAAGCCTCTCATTCATCAAGCACTGCAAACTCCCTAATCAGCATCAGAAATGCAGGAAGCGATCAGCACAGAGGATGCAAAGTCATAGTCAGATGAGATACCAAGTGGTCTCCTCCAACATGGCCTTCTTCCTTCTAAGCATTTTTGAAACTAGGGAGGGCGACACTTCAATTAAGGGGCATATTGCTGCTTGGGTATTGTAGCTTTACACCTGAGGGTGCTGGGTGGTAGACGTGACCTCACTTTCAGCAGAGCAGCTCAGGATAGGCATGGCATAAAAATATTGTCGTCAGCTTTGATGATCTTTTTATGAGCTTGTGTGGCCTGGAAGAAATTAGCTCCCGTGCACGTAATTATTCTTCGTTATTATTCCATTCATAGCCTATCTTTCCACACAGTAGGCACACAAGTTCCTCTTGCAACTAGACAGAGTATTTTTCCATGCATGATGTACCAGTGTGAATATCTGAAAATCTTTCCTTCAGGTTTCTGCTCCTAAAACATTGATGTCTATTTTAAAACCTGTCACAGGGAAGGAATGTTCTAGATGGCATATATCTGCCTTCTGTCTCATCAGAATTTCTGGGGAAGTTCTCAAATAGTCACATATACTCCTTGCCTTTAGAGGAAAAAAACCAAGCACACACAAACTTTCTAACTGTAAAAGTAAGTGCAATCATGGATGTCTAAGGCTTCTAATCCAGAAGAGGCATTTAATTATTATTTGAAAGGACCAAGAAATGCACGATGTATATGCTTATTCACCCCCTTTTTTGTGATGCTCCCTTCGGGGAGGGGGAGAATAGACCGGGGCCAAACTGGAGCAAGAATTCCTGGCTTCTGCTTTCCTAGCACAATCGTCAAGCCTGTTTTACTTCCGATCATGCTTGCTAGCCCAGCAGCACTGAAGACTGAAAGAAGCAAGACTATCTCTCTCACCATCTGGAGTTGGAAGCTTCGTTCTTTGCCACTCTCAAATTCTGTAATATAAAATTCCATTTTGCATTCAAACTCCCTCTTTGTAAGAGAATCAGCTCCAGCTTTGCACGACTTTTCCCCAAGGATGCAAAGCCAGGGCTTAAAATGCCTCCTGTGCAGTAAAGGCAGCTGCAGTCTGAAGCTGCCTCACAGGATGGAAGGCTTCCTCATAGAGACCATCAGAGGAAGGCAGCTCCTTCGTAGTTATTGAGAATTTAAGCCACTTTTTGGTACAGTGTATAGTAAATGAGGACCCAAATTGTTGGGGGCAATATGCTGACTCTGTAAACCATTTTGAGAGGGCTGTAAAGCACTATCAAGCAGTATATCAAGTGCTATTGCTATTGCTATATATGTTTTCCCTGAACGGTTAGCTATCTAACAGAAGCAAACCATGTTTTTAAATATAATTTTTTAAAAGAGAATTTTACACAAGATTAAGAACTTTAAAAGATAGAAAAAAGAAAAATATATAAAAAAGGAAATGCAGCAAAAGAGAAAAGAAAGAAAAGCTATCTAAAAAAGCAACCTCCACTCTTATCTGCAGCAATTATAGACATAGTTACCATCTCCACCCTCCCAAATTACAAACCTTGGTTTAAAAACAAAACGTGTTAAGCCCCTTCCCCCCCCCCCCCAACCGGTAGCGGAACAGGCCAGGCACGTCTTGATCAGAATGGGGCAACTTGCCACGGCCAATTCACCACAGCCAATTTGCCATGGGGCAACTCGCTGCAGGACAAATCAACAATCCAATTTAATTATTTAAAATAATTTTAAAAATAATTTTGAGTTTTGTCATCCATATTTTAGTTTGTCCTCCTTTGGCATCCTTTAATGATTCTATCTTCTGCCAACCTAGCAGTTCAAAAGCATATAAAAATGCAAGTAGAAAAATAGGGACCCCCTTGGTGGGAAAGGAACAATGTTCGTGCACCTTTGGCATTTAGTCCTGCCGGCCCACATGATCACGGAAACGTCTCCAGACAGAGCTGGCTCTTCTTTGGTTTTGTAATGGAGATGAGGCCCCTAGAGCTGGAAAGGACCAGCATGTAGGTACCAGGGGAACCTTTACCTTTACCTTAATGATTCTATTTGACTATTTCTTCAATATTAATGTAACTCTTGTCCCGCAGCAAGTTATTCCACGGTGATCTGCCATGGCAAATTGCCTGCGGTGAGTTAGCCGTGGTGAGCTGTCGTAGACCCTTGTTGATTCCTCTCCTTCTTTCCCAGAGCTAGGCAGCCTCCGTGATGAAAGCCATCCCTTCTATAGGTGAAGGACAAGCTTGAATCCATTTTCCCCACCTCCCAGCCTGCACGTTCAACTTAGTCCCAGGCACAACTCTGGACTTCTAAAAGCACACACTGAATATTATTCTCGAGTCAGCTATATTGTTCCAGACGCCGCCGCTATCTGGCAGCAAGACCTGGCCCCTTTGGCAAATGTTCTGCCTGAAACAGGGGTCCACAGAGAAGCTGCAGAATACGGGCTGAAGGGTAAAGCGGGGTGGGGTGGGGGGGGGAGAGCAGCCGGGCAGTTTTAAAGAGAGCAGCTTAAGGCCTGGGTGGAATCTGCAGCTGCTGGAAGGACAGATGAAAAGGAAGGTAAATGATCAACCTCCAACTAAGATGGCCACATTCTGTTTTGCTTTCTGAAGGTTTCCTCCTCCAGAGTTTTCGCTTAGTTTGGATCACCAACTGTCAGTTCTTGAGTTGTGTCTGAGAACAGGTGCTGCACTCCACTCTGCTCCAAAATAGCCATGTCTGACTTCCCCATTCTGCCCTGAGGGGAAAGGCCCCAGGCGCTCTGCCCCCTCCCGGAGGGCCAGGTCAAGCAAAGGCAGAGAGGCCCGTCTGGTCTTTCTTTCCTCCTCCACTGAGAGTGTGGCTTGATATGGAAAGAAAGAGGGAAACACAAGAGAAGAAAAATAGCCCTAGTGCCGACCCCCCACCCCCCCCCACCCCCCCACCCCGGTATTTAGAAGCAAAGCTAGGACTGTAGCGCACGCATTAGCAAATGAAATTCTTCCTGGCTTTTAGCTTTTGCCATTTCTTTTCAGTTTGTCAGGCCATAACCTGCAAAACAGCTTTCTATATTCTTCCACTGTCATGATCAGCAAACACCCCCCCCCCCCCCCCCCCCGCTTTGGAAAAACAATTGAGAGTAAATCCTTGGTGTAACAGAGCCCAGTTTAGCAAATGTTTTTGCACAGACAACAGTTTTGGCTGGGCGGCTCCTATTATAACCTCTCCATTCGTTTATGCAATCTGGCCAGCACTTGCTGCCTTCCTTAAACAATGAATATTCTTCCCTCCCAGTTCCAGGTGAAGGAGAAAGGTGTGCAAAGATCAGGTGAGAGCAACCCAGGAGTGGCACCAGCCAGGGAGGAGACGGGGAGGCTGGGCAGGCCAGAACTGAACAAGGCAGGGAAGGTGGTGGCAAGGTTGAGCAAGCTGGCCAGGTGGGGGCAGAAATCCCAAGGGTGATGCTTCCTGCCCAGCCAGCCCTTCCTAATCGGGGGAGCAGCGGGAGAAAACAAGGGACCTCGAAGAGCCCTTAAGGCTGGCACCCAGAATGCCAGTCCAGTCAGAGATTCTTTTGAAGTCCCTACATTTGATTTCAAATGGGGGGAAAGGGTCCCCCCCCCCCCCTTCAGCAGAGTGTTAAACTGATGCTTTATCGATGCAGTTTCTAGACATTCTGGAAAGCAAAAGGACATCATAAAGTTGAGATGCCTCTGTTTTATTAGTGAAAATGAAGGAGTTTTCATAGTGTTAACTAGATGTAATAATCTTCTCAGCCAACTTAGGCTGAATTCCTTGGCACTTCCCATTTTAGGAGAAAGGAAAACCAGCACTTAACTTTTGCTGCTCATCCTATGGACTTAACAGGACAGATTTTGTCCTTCTGAAGCAAAGGTGCAAAACACCAGCAAAACATGTTGTTTCCTCCCTGGCCTTTTTGGAAACAGCTTTCACACTGCAAGCAGAAAGTATTTCTAAAGCATCTAGGAAAGAAGACATTTGCTGCTCCATAACTCCAGCTTTTCTCATTCGTTCATTCATTCAGGAAATTTTTAAGTTTTGTTGGATTTGGAATGCAAAACTTTTCTTGAGGCTTGGGCCAAATGTAGCTTTTGAATGATATAATAATGTGTGCGTATGTTTGTGCGTGCATGTAAGGAGAAGTGGTGACAAAATAATAGGTAGAGCTTAGATAAACTGAAAATAATGAAATGAATGAATGGGATCATTCCCAGATTACCGTACCTTCCTTGTTCTGCTGCATTAAAAAATTGAACTGAGCGGCAACTTTTAGAAAAGCTCTGTGAAAGTTGATGGAACAGATGAGGCCTCAGCTTGAAGAATGCTGAATGGAGGCCCCGTGAATATTTTAGGGCCAAAGGCCCTTCTTCCCAAACAGGAGAGGATTCAAGATGTTCTTGTCATCACTCAATTACAAACATGTTTATTTTTCTGGGGTTCACACGGAAGCCAGGCAGGTCTAGCAACTAGTTGAGTTGAGGCATGAAGAAGCTGGTAACAGAGGATGATGATTTGTCACAGCCCTGTCACCCCCTTCTGAACCACTGGTTTCCTTGACCTGTGGACCACTGGGCCAGCCCAGGAAAAGGCACGGTGTCTTGAAGAGAAACCAGCCGTTGCAGAGCATGAGACCATGTGCTGGGTGTGAAGCACACTGCCCCCGTCTGAACATTTGCACCCCTCTAAAGCCATGGTGACGTTCTCCAGTAGCCTGAACAGTACCCCGACTTGCGGTGCCTCAGCGTTTCAAAGGCCACCTGCAAGCCTCCCCAAAACAAGAGAGCAAAAAACAAGCAAACCGCAGGACGTGATACGCCTTTACAGGAAAAAAGCCCACGAATCAAGCAGAGTTTTCTGGCATCTCCTGGGCAGCCCTCTGACTCAGCCAGAAGCCAAGAAAAGCAACAGCCCACCAGAGTAGTTGCTGAATCTGGGGAAGCTGCATCTGCTGAGGAATGGACCTCGCGGCGGAGGTCGCCTCCCCACCCGCTGGCTCTCCTCAAAGGCAGGACTGCCTCCTTCTGCTGATAAGGCCTCTCCCTTACTGGATTTAAAGCACAAAGAGTACCCATTGTGGACCTGGAAGAGCTCCAGGCCTTCCCGTCAGCTTCAGTACAGGCTGAAGAGTTGCTGGGGGCTGCAGAAGTAAGAAAGTTTCTAAAATATGTTCCCAACCTCTGATTTTTTGTTTGTTTGTTTCATTCTGTCCTGGATGTAGCAGATATAATCATATGCAGAATAAGCTTGCAGAGAATGGGAGAAAAATAAGCCAGTTGTTTCTAGCTGATTTTGCTGGGAAATGTAAAAGCACAACAACCTTAGAAGTGCAAAACTCAGAGGTCAGGAAAGAAAAGTTCTCTTCCATATCTTCTCACCAGATACGACGATTGTCTTGACTTGCATGGGTATTAGAACTACTAGAATTAGAATTATAAAGAACAAAGCAGTCAGCTGAACTGGTAGTTCTAGACTTGTGACCCCAAAAAGAGCATTATCATTCAGACTAAAATCTAGCAACTGCTCCTGAGCCTGCAAAACTGTATTTCAGAAGCTATTACGTCATCATGAAATTTTTAGCCGGACAATCCAAAACAAGAAAAACAACAGAAAGCCCTACTCCTATTCCCATTTCATACCATTACCTAAAACCACAAGCAGTTTATGATTTGGGTTAATATTTAAGGATCATGGTGTCTCCTGCCAACTAATTACACAATGAAAATGATGCTGATCGTTGCTGGATTCTTAGGCAACATCACAGTAATCCTCTTTCCACACTAAACTAGACACTGGGTTGCTATCCTCAGATAGCCAAACTTCTTCTATCAAGCTGCAAGTTTCATATCCATTTGTTCTTTTATTTTACCACAGATATGATTTGCCAATTCCTGAACCACTGGAATTTTAAAAAGCCTAGTTTCCTTCTTAGTACAAGGGGATGTTCTGGTCATTAAGGACCCAGAGGAAAACTAATACAAAACACCAATCAGTGAAACATTTCAACTCTCACTTTTGACAGACTTAGAAGCACATTTTGCACTTTTGAAGATTTTTTGGGGGTGGGGGTGGGAGTGGGGGGGCAGCGGCTCAGGGCTTTGGAAATGCAGAGGCAGACAGCTAAATTCCAATCAAAGGGGTGCATTATGGGAAGCCAAGCTGCCATCTGTGGGACTGAACGGTGCTCAGGGCCAACTCAGGGCCATGCTTCTCAGCATATGAGATAATAAAACAGGTGACACTCTACACACCACACTCATTTCATCATTTATGTATGAATATTTATCACAAAGGGATAAAAGGTAGGTGGCAGAGAGATTATGTTTGTAAAATGATAATCTGATGATTATGTTTTTTATCTCAAAAATGGCTAGCTTAATTTTCTGGCACTCCTAAAAAGATACAAATTGACAGACCAGAAAAATACCAAAAAAGAGAAGTGTTTTATTTGAGAGAGGATTAAAAGGGTTCTGCATCAAGAATAAGTGCCTGTCAAAATGGGTGCAGATTTGCTATTAAATGTGGTTTTTCCACATCTTTTTTAGAGACTTGACCTTTGTCCAAAACTACTCAGTTTTGAAACCAGTTTTAAATAATATAATATTGTATATTCTTGCCTGTATCTGAATCTTTTTGATCTCCATTTGTTCCAACAGTGAAAGGTAATTTCCGTTTTGTAGCTCTCTCCTTCACTTCTTTGCCACCATCACTCCGGTCCAATTTTGGAGTCTTGGTTAGAGAAACTTTATCTTTATCCTAGAAAAGAGACAGGAAAAATTAGGATTTTCACAAAAGTCCTCATGTTTGCAAAAATGTTCACCAAAAAAAAATGTATGCTTGTCTGCACATACCCCAAGTTCATGGCAGCTGCAAGATGGCTGTCAAACCTCTGACTTCAAGGTGCTACTCTGTGGTGTTTTTTTACCCTTTGCAAAATGGTCTCAAAATGCTGGCGACTGGACCATGCTGATGGGGCCAACCATGGGAAGCAAGGGGATGATCAGCCCCCTTCTTTGGCAAAGACTGTCTGCACGATCTGCTTGCACTGCTCCATCCCTCCCCTCTTCCTGGTGGAGGGAGTCTCCCCACCTGCCCAATGTGGCTCACAAGTTTCTCTGGGCTGCTCTTTTGCGATCTCAGAGGAGGGGCCTTTGGAGTGCAGGGCAGGGCACCAGTGTTGCCCATAGACCACCTGCAGTTCTGCACCCCAGGGCTGTCAGAAGAGCTGCACAGGCCCCTCTCTAGGGTCCAAGAAAGAGCAGAAAGGTGCATTGAGAACCCACGGCACAAGCAGAGGGACTCCCCCTCCTCCACTGGCCAAGCAAGGAAGTCTCTGTAGGCATCAAGATCCACCACAACTGATGGATGAGAAGGAAGGGAAGCAAATGCAGGGACTCTGTGCAGATGATCTAATGGTTACCTTTAAAATGGTACCTATCCCTGCACAATAGCCCATCGGTGCATGTCTAAAGTAACAAAAAAAGAAAAGGGATATGTTTTTTTAAAAAAGCTTTACATGCGTGCTGCGGTTTGCACATGCACAACTGCCCAGCACTACCTGTACTGATTCTCTATGGCTTTAAGGTGGGATGTTGGAGGCTGCTTAGCTGCCCTGTTCCTTGCTGTGGGTGGAGGTTGTTTTGAAAACTGTCTGATTATTAGGTGCACTTACTAAATGTCTTCTATATTGATGCTTGTGTTCAGCTGTGTAACTACTGGACAACTATTCCAACTACATTTCACACAAATTCAAAATAAACCCTAGGTTCTAAGTAGTTATACAAGAAACAGAAATAGCTGAAGTTGACAGTTTGCACTGGGCCTTCAGGCTTTTTAGCTGTGTGCTTGCAGAGATGAAGTGAGTTTGAACAGGGATTGCTTTTAAATTTGCTTTGTTTTATTTAAAGCCATGTTTTCTCAAAGCAGCTTACAACAAACTACATTCAGAGGAATTTTTAAAACAAAAATATTCAAACACTATCACTAAAATGCATAATATTGCGGGGGGGGGGGGGGGAGAAACCATAATAAAACAAAACTATTTTAAAAAGAAGCATTTTTAAAAAAATCAAGGGCCTTATTAAAGTATCTGGGAAAATGAACCGCTTCTGCCTCATGCGGCAAAGGCAGAACTCCTAGGGAGAGCCCCAGGAGAGCTGGCTTGCAGGCTACGTACAAGCTCTCGGATCCAGAGAGAATCTGCACGGCTCCCCACCAGGGTCAAGCTAAAGGCTCTCCCTTAGATGAAATCCCATCAACATTAGTAGCAATGGAACAAAGGTAAATTTGGATTGCATTTTTCCAACAACAGTATGCACCAATTTTTGCATCATGGGAAGTGCAATTAGAAATATGTTCATTATCCAGGGTTAAAATCAGCACATTCCATTGCAGAGAACAGATTGAACTAAGCACATTAAAAAATACTTGTGTTTTTTTTAAAATCCTGATTTATTGACTCACTCTGGATTGCAAGCAGGTTGCTATTTTAGAAGGCCTTAAAAAGAGTTTCCAAACCTCATTAGGCTAGAGACATCTTGCTATAATGAACTAGGTGTCTAGATCAGTTACCTGGAGGTGTTTTTTTTTTTTTTTTAAAGAAAACTTGTGACTCAAACATTTAAGTCAACAGCTTCAGAAACACACTAGAGATAAACACTATGATACAAAATGTTTCTGAAGCAGAGTGCCGAACTATTAGTTATCCTCAGGAACTATTCACTACTTAATATTTTCTAAACACATTTAAAAGATTCCTGACTGTTAGATGACCCAATCAGCTGGTTTGAAAATACTTCTATGCTGCCTTAGAACAGAGACTGATATGTCATTAACGCTCAGGTGATACGTAAGCATGGGCATATATATCTCAAAAAAAGCAGCAGTCTCCATTAAATACCTGAAGCCATGATTTCATAAATTAATAACGCATTTAAAAAGCTCCAGGCTAAGAATCACAGAGTGACAGCAACAAGAACAATTATTGTCCTAAAATTGTCCTAAAAAACTTGCCTCCAGAAGTTGTGAATTCTCCAACAGGGGAAATTTTTAAGAAGAGACTGGGCAACCCTTTGTCTGAAATGGTAGAAGGTTTCCTGCCTGAGCAAGGGGTTGGACTAGAAGACCTCTAAGGACCTGCTATTTTGTCCTGTCCTGCCATGACTACTGTACTCCTATTCCTATTCTCATATCCAAAATTACAATTCCCAGAATAGAATATAACTTTATTACGATCTTAGACCAGCAATAGACATCAATCACTGTTTGCAATATATATATATAAAAAGTACTGACACATTATAATACATTAATAGTGGATAAAAACATCCCATGTTCTGGAACGGTTAGGGGCACTGCCTAGTTTGTATGAGTGGAGAGCCAATAAGTATGTGTGTAAATATCATTTTCCAAAGATTGTTCTATCTTCAAAAAGTGGCACAAACTGACAGCTATAATTCTGTAACCAATTTTTTTCTAGTAGACATTGCAGCAACACAGAATTTTGCCACTGCACGCGTAATAGCCAGGTTTGAGTCCTGGAGGAAAAAGCCTACATAAGAATTGTCTGCCCTCCCTGGCAATCTTTCTAGTAAGGGGAGAATATACAATGACCTATAAACTATATACTCACAGTACCCAATTCCCATATTGCTGTTGTTTAAAAACAGCCTTCAGTGAATGAAAATTCCCCCTGCTCTCAATATCTTGGGAAACAAATTACACGGAATCCTTTCTGAAATCAAAATTACTCATCCCATCTTCTATTTTCTCCACTTAATGACACTATAATTTTTGGAAGCAACTTCAAACTGGTGAGCAGTTTTTGCCAGGGTATCCTTTTGAAATAAATATTATTAAAAGGATAGCATGGCAAAGTATTATCTACATTTCAATAATGGATGTGGTAACATCCACTAATTTAGAAGGCTTTGAACAGAGATTAAATAATTCATGGAAGAAGTAGGGAGATCTATTTAAAAAATAATAATTCTTTATGGGTAAACTGAACCTCATGTTAGAGGAAATCTCATCCCCACAATTAATTAATTTAATAAATGTATATACTGCCCATCCCATATATAACTTTGGGTGGCTAACAATTAAAAGCAAAATAAAAACAGAATAAAACAAGCTACAATTTGAAAAAACAACATCAATAGTGAAGACTCATATGTCTACTTTTAGGCAGCATTGTGATGTTTGACACACACGCACACAGCAAGAAAGGGCACAGCTTACACAAAACACCTATGTCACCATTTTGATGAATTATTCATTCTGTAGACACCTTAGGGATAGGATTAAACAGGTCACATAATCATCCCAACCACGATGGCAGATAATCCAGTTATGCTCCAAGGAGAACAGTTCCACTAAAATAATTCTGACTGCCATTTACAATTATCATGAGGGAGGGAGGGAGGCTCTTTTACTTTACTATGAAACTACAACCCCCAGTATCCCTTACAGCTCATCAAGTTGTGGATGTATGATGATGAAAATGGAAGTTGGAATAGGGCCAAAATGTTTCCATCACATAATAAAGTCCTATGGCCTTTCTGAGACTAAGAACTAGCAATATCTCCACCCCTCTTCACTCATATTACAAAGAAAGATTTCAGTTTTGAAATTTAATCATCAGATGGAAAACAGCAGTGGTGAGAAATTGTGCAGATATTCTCCTGCTAGCTTGTTTATCAAAGCCTAGGTGATACATACGTTAAATTCTGTGAAACAAAATTCAAAATTCACACTATCCGGCAAGTTTCTGCTACAACTCCCAACAGCTCCCATGGCTGTGGCATGCTACAGATAACCTGGGGGCCATCGATGGGTTTTCATCAATGATGAACACACTATTTTCTCTTGCGCTGGCTTTGCGGGGAAGCCATGCTTCCCCAATTGCTCAGCCCACCAGGCACTTTGAATTTTAACACCAGTCTTGCATGGTCTCTGGCCAAGGCTTGGAATGGGATTCCCAGCCCTGCACATTCCCTGGGGTCCCTCCCAAGCAAGCAGACCGAAGCTTTTGGGAAGCGCTGACAAACACCAGACAAATGAAAAGCCGCGCTCCAGACGAGCAGGCACAGCAATCCCTAGAAGAGGCAGAAGAGGCCTCGTGACCAACTGCCTTTCCCCTCAGTCATGGTTTCGGCACACAGCAGTGCAGATAACTAGAAAGCAGAGATGGGCTGGAGCCCCTCCACCTTGCAGCCAATTTTTGGCCTGCAAAGCTTGCAGCCAAGCTTTGCTTGGGCTTGGTGAACACAGCAGGTGCTCTTTTGCAAAGGTGGAGAACAGGAAAGGTAAGCAAGCGTGGAAGATCTATTCTTGCTGAGTCCTGTCATGCCCACCCAGCTATGGAACAAGGGAAAGCAGCGGAAATCACATTCTGGAGATTACATTCCCAGCATTCCTAAAAAATGCAAGTCACCCCTGCCTTCTTCAAGGTACTTCACTGCATTGGTGGAAAGAAAAACAGATGTTTGCATGAAGACCGCAGCAACACCCACTTTATCGTTTGCCACTATATTCAGGTAGTCCTTGAATTTCTGTTGACAAATTTCCATCACTAAGTGATGCGATCAGAAAGAACAACTATGTTGCTTAGCAACAGCAATCTCTGCAATCCTGGTTGCTGTCATTAACCGAATCCTGTGGCCATCAAGCGAAGCAATTTCCTGCTGGCTTCCCACAATCAAACCTGGTGGAGAAGCTGGTAGGAACCCAGGTGGCTCACCAGGTAAGTGGCTGCTGCCAGGCGGAGAAGGTGCAGTGTGTGTGTGTGTGTGTGTGTGTGTGTGTGTGTAGTGGGTAAAAAAGTTTCTCTCAACAAAATGCCCCCAAGTACTGAAAAGATGAAAAAGACACATTACCTTTTTCCCCGTTTGTTTCTCCACCATGTTGTTGCTGAGAGAGAAATCGTCTGATTGTGGTGTTTTAGAACACCCACCCTTGGGCATCGTTCTGCCTTCCTTACTTGTCCTTCATTTATGCTGCCGTCGCTTCATCATCAACTGTCTGAAAGAAGGAGACACGCAGATGAGCCAGGGCCTAGTAGAAAAGGGCGGGGAGGGGATGACCCGGGCTGAGCCTCTCTGGACCCAGACAGGCCAAGAGCCATGATGGGAATCGTCTTGGACCCTGGCATTAGGACTCCATCTTTCCGGTTCACCTGCAAAGGAATGCAGGCAGCACTGCCAAGGCCACCCGAGGGGCAAATCTGTGCATGGAGAAAATGGCTCCAAATGACAATTTTTTCTGCATTCCTTAGAAGGATAATCTTATTTTTAAAATCTGCATACATGTACACGCAAACATTGCACATACTTTTCCATCAAACCGTAATTCCTTGTTCATATGTCTGATTCAATTCAATTGCATTCTCCTGTTGTTCATGGGAGTATCACATAAAGCAATTTACAGAAAATGGTAAACTGCTAGAGAAATTTGCTGCTGAGACCAAACCATTCTAGAAGGAAGCAAAGATGGGAAACGATAAAGACATTTTCCACACAACTGAGAAAATGTCTTTCCCAAGTCACTCACTTTATATATGTGTGTGTGTAGTTCTAGGCGAAGCACAATGCACAAACACAACAACAAAGCTTTGTTACCCATGTTGTGAGTTGCTTGGTTACAAGATTAAAAAAACAACTGAACTTTGCAGTACAACAGTAATAGCAACAGTAGTACTACTAGGAGTAGTAGTAAACATTGTAACATATCTCCAACAGACTTTACAGTCACTATAGAATTCAATCAGGTGGATGAGGAAAGGCTTTGTTTTAACCGAAGAAGGCAGAGCAGCGAACGAGGTTTCCCTCACTATCGACTACATAGAGAGAATCATCACATCCCATAATTTGGCCACACATCTGCAGCTCGCTTTCCAATCCAACTGAAAGAAGCTGTTCAAGAGCAGGACGACTGAGGGATGGGTTGGGGGAAAGAGGTGACTAAAAAATAATGCATTCTTTTCTCCAAGGAATCTTGATTTTTTTGCAGCATGGATCCCGGGGAAAGAAAAAGGAGACATGTATACCAGGCTCCAATCGACTGGCTTGACAGCAAGAGCTCCATGAAAAACACAACAGCTTTCTCAACGCTTTGATGCTCGGGGCCCAGTGACGGAGCACAAAATAAGTCACACAATAAGGGTTCAAGAAAAAAAAAAATCCTAAATCCATATCTTAGAAACGATGACACATTAAGTTATAATTACCATAATTCTCTTCTATTTCACTGAATTGTGACAGTAAAGATGTTCTCTAACATAATGAAAGCAGCTGAAATTTCATTTACAGCATGGGTGAGTGATACATTAACTTGCAAGGCAAGTTATCTGAATTTCTTTTATTCAGCCAGATATCTGGCCTGCTCTATTTACAGGTTCCTGTCCTTTTCTAACATTTACAGCTCTGAGTAACAAGTATCTTGGACTCTAAAGCCAACACTGAAATATTAAGTAGATAAATCCCCAATAATCCTTTGTTTCCAATATCAGTCTTGAAAGCCATTTGTCAGTTGAAGAGACAAGATACATTCTCTTAAAATAAAATTCAGCAAACAATAGACTCCAACCAAAAGAAAGTTTAACATTGATGCCAGAAAATATGCACAACAGAATTGCTCTTCCTGTATGCAGGTGTCAAACAGACCCCTTCTTTTTTGGGATTGGTGAGTCCTTTGACCTGTGAACCATAAATACTGATACCATATAAATAATGAAGGTTTCAGGAAAGCAAATGGTATTCAGCTTAAAAGTTGACGACAAGACTCAAAAGTGGAAATGGAAGAGATCAAAAAAGTTCAAAAACTATTCTATAGTTGCTACTAACAACCAACACACCTTTAGGGAAAGTCTTCCAACCCCCTTTGTACTAGGGAAGAGGTATAATGGTTAGGGCTGCTCAGTTTTTTAATACACCCAGTACATTTGGGTTCTCAGTCAAGAATAGCAGCATCGTATGCATGAAAAACACACTCAGGTCACAGGTACATTCCTTATGCATTTTTCAAATGAATGTATTAATGACCAAGGAGACCCATACATCCTATCCTGCAAAAGAACAAAAATCTAGCCTGTACACCCCTGTACACCACATATAAAAGAGCACTGCATTTCCCAAATTTTGCTCACCATTGCCTTGGTCAGATTTCTTCTAATCACCTTCCTTATACTGCCCTATTTTTCCTTTCATTTATTAATTGATACTGTCTTTCATTTATGTCTCTCACAAAGCAAGGGCCAGGCTTCCATATGTGATGGATGATCATCTTCAACTCTCTACTAATGTTGGCTGCTCATTGTGGCAATCATACAATCCTTTTTAGGAAGCTGGAGAAGCAGACCACACTGACAGATTAACTGCATCAATGGGGCAAATGCAACATTCCTTGTTAGCAATGAGGGCAGGGCATGCCAATTAGGGCACACATTGGCTAGTATGCTACCAGCACAACCAAAATCCGTCAAAAGGGAAGGATTTCTATATTAGAGACAATCTTGCAAGTCAAAATGCTTATATCCCACTAAATAGACATACGTGCCCTGTAGAACTGCACTCAGACTATGTTCCTCATTTAGTAACTATGGTCCACTTAGGCAACTCTTAATGGTTAGTTAAGGCTTCAACTACTCCTGCATAGGAAAAAGGTGAGGTATCTTTTCTTCTTTTCAAAATGCTCATTTTTCAAACATAAGCCTCCATTAAAACATCTTCAGATCCTAAAGCTTCAGCCAAGCTCCCTTTCCTCAGAAATTGCTTTAAAATCTCATAGACTGGTGTTTCGTGTGGACTTCAACTCCCAGAATTCCCCAGCCAGCAAAGATGGGGGCTGAAGTCCACACGTGTTCCAGGTGTCAAGGTTGAGAAACACTGCCATGGATCACTCAAAATTTACAGTCAATTGTCGAGAAAGTTAGATCTGGGCTCACAATAAGCATGGGGATTGTATTGCATCATCATCTCCATCCTCATTTTGTGATGGCTGACACATTGAACCGGGGGGGGGGGGGAGAAATAATCAAGCTAGCAGTCCCTTATTCAGACAGAGTTTCTGTGTGACATCAGCAGGCGTCCTCATTTCCTTTTGCCAAGCACTTAAAGTAAGTTAAAAAAACAGCCTGTGGGAAATGGGAGCCAGGACATTCAATCCTTTCTGAATATATTCACTGACAGCCACCTCCAAATGGATATTCCAGTTCAAAATGAATCCATGAAGGGCATTTGGCCATGCATTTGGTTCAATTATGCTCAGGGGGGTGAGTGGGAAATTGCTTGCTTGTTCTGGAGAGCAAGAGAGCCATTTGCAGATAGGATGTATACCTATTTTACAGGGAGGTTGAAAACCTGGTTTTCTGAGAGCGAGCCAGACGGATGCCAGATTAATTCCACACCCCTTCTGTTCATGTAGCTGACTCATTACACTTGGAAAGCTGGCTGCCTCTTCATGTAAACAGAGCACTGGCCTATTTAGCAGCTTGGAGGGAGTATTACATTTGCACAACAATTACCAGCAATGCCTGAAATCTCCATTTTGTTTTAAAGTCTCCATTGTTAAGGAGTCTGAGATGGGGAAAAGAGAAGAGTTACAGTTACATACTTTGAACCAGCCTTTCCACCAGTGGTGGTGGTGGTGGGGGGGGGGGGGGGGGGGGGGGGGGGGGGGAGAGAATGGCCTCTGTTCTATTTTTTTTTTAATCTTATCTCCCCTTGAAAAAATGGTCAGCTATAATTTCTGACCAATCAACTTTCCTGAACTAAGAGTCTAAGACCCATGCAGAATATTATTTAGAAAACAAAACCGCTCAACTAAAGCTTGTTCAAGCCATTTTGTCTCTATGAACACCTAAATAGGCCTGGAAACATACTATATAATCCTCCAATTATTCTCAGCAACAACAAACAACAAAACCCTTATTTAGACCTGGCAAACAGCTAAGCATGTGCAACTGGATTCCACCAAGCCCTGCCTAGTATCACTACCTCGTCAACCTGAAATAATAACCATTTCCATTTTAAAATCATTTTCATAAATCAGTCGATGAAGTTCCTGTTTGAAAAGAGTATCAGGAATTGAGGGCAGGGGAGAAACTTTCCTGAGACAAAGCAGTCTAAAAAGGCAGATCTGGATTAAACAGAAGGGGAGACTAACATGCAAGCTGCCCTGACTGCTGTTCAAGGATGTCCGTCCCGTCCCCCGTCCCCCGTTTCCCCCCCCCCCAGCATGAGCTTTCTCTGGAAACAATCCCAGTCAGTCAGTTTGGAGGGGCCTCTTGCCACCCACCTCCACCTGGCCAGAAGCTGTCCTGGAAAGTTCAGAAAAATTATTCAACAAAAGGGCAGATGAGGAGTTTAAATGTCAGTGTTTTTATAAATGCTTTTTAAAAGAGAAAGAAAAAAAAAGAAAAGAGATAGTTTTTCTCTGGGCGGGGAAAAGCGTATGGAAACGCGGCACCCCCTTCAGGGAGGGGGGGGGAGGAGAGCGATGGGGGGGGTGGGCTTGTGGGGAGCCAGAAGGTCCCGCCCGGCAGGGGTGGCTGCTCCTGCCTCCCCTGCTTTGCCCTGGGGGGGGGGGGCTGAAGGGTCTCCTGCCCCCGGGCGCTCTTGGCAGCTGAAAGGCAGCTGTGGACTTGGAGCAGGGCGTGGGGGGGGGGGGGGCGGCACTGTGCATTTCCTCTCCTCCCCGATGCAAAATGCACAGGGTGGCGAAAAGGTCCCTTTCTCTGAGCAGCGGCTCTTCCTCGGCTGCAGCCAGCTGAGGTGTGTGTGCTCAGTCCAGTATCGGTGGAAGTGAGCGGCCTTGAAGTCTGAAAATTGTTTATTTTAAAATGAGCTTTGTTTTCAATGTTTATGGTACTGTTAAGCACTGTTGCCTTTTTGCGGTTTCAAGGCTTTTTAAAACTCCTCCGGATCCTCTGGGATGAAAAGCCTATTAAAGTAAGGTAAAGCCATACAAAGTAAGTAAAGTTTGAAATAATGCATGCCACAAACAAGTTATTACAAGCTGCTGTAACATCTCCAGGCATTTTATCTCCATCTCTTTTTCCTGCACACATGGGATGCAAAATCAAATGCTTGGTGATAATTACATGCTTTTTTAATTTGATCAGACTTCAGTCCTTTGGCAAATGAGAAGCCTGAACCTCTGTTCTTGGAAGTATGGCTTCAAACCCAGAAATTCGGGTTCCCTGGTCCAAGCCCCACTTCTGGGCTGGCTGCTTGTAAGAATCCATATTTTTTTCCATTTAATAGTCAAATTTTGTATCCAAGGTACTTGCACACTTATTTAAAGGACCTCTCGGGCCTAGAGGTCATAATAAAAGTTTGTTGGGTGGGAGGAGGCATGCTTCAAATATTATTTTGGCTTTCTAGATTTCAGAAATTTGCCTAACATTCAGATGTCGATTTGATTATTCTCAGATTATTACATCATAGTAACGATACAGCTTCCATCAAAAATCTGTCCTAACACAGTGTTATTAGTTTTGGTTGTATACCAAAAAATATAGCAATTTAGACAATATTTTTTTCTGAAGAGACACTTCTGGAAAGAACCTTTGCCATTCTTACCCAGGACAGGCTCCTCCCTTGGATGGGACTGGTACCTAAACAGCTTGAAGTCTAGCTACCATCTGGATGGAGACCTCCAGGAAAGCTCAGGCAGGAGAGCTGACTCAAAACATCTTGGAAAAAGGCACCAGAAAATCACTTCTGCCCTGCTTACTCCACTGATGCCTTGGGAGTCTAATTTGAGTCAAAGGAGCCTTTATTTTTTAAAATTAAATGAACATCTAATGACTGGAGCTTTTGAAAGAAAAGAATGGAATCAAAATCCTCTTTGGACATGAAGCTACAGCAGCACTTAAGGCCTTGATAGGCTGCAACTTCATTCTGGAGGTTCTGCTGACACCAAGCTTTTCAGGAGCAGAACCTGCAACTGCTACCAACTTCCATCCCCCTGGGATTTTGCTTAAAACCCACAAGAGCTGGGGAGAGTTAGGGTTCCTGATCTGTACTGGTTGAGGGCATCCAATGGCCCCATATGCCTGAAGGAAGAGAGGTGGCTGGCAAGCGGCCAACGTGCCAAGGGGATTTGGCCAGTACAACAGTGGGAAAATTGCTGCAGCAGGAGGCCGGCCTGCACACCCAACATGAAGAGGTCCATGGTTTTATGCCCGTTATTGGGGAGCCAGCAATCTCTGCCAGGTTCAGAAAGGCCTGTTTTTTTTTCCTTTGCTCCCAGCTCCACCAATCTCTTCTTACAAGCTTCCAGGGAAGACATTCAATTATCCACCCAGGTTCCCAGCCTAATGGTCTGCGCAGTAGACGAGGCCACTCTTAAGGCTGTTTGGAGGCACCATCGAGGGAAACAAACCCTGGCAACTCCACTGTGCACAGAAAAGAAAGCCCAACCATTTTGTTGTTTTCAGGCTACAATGATTTTTCTTGAATTTCTCCATTCCCTCTTGGGAACACATAGCATTACATAGGCTTAACTGATACCACGAATAAGTAAAAGGATGATTGAGTAACAAGCACGCAGACTTCCGGGTACAGTAGATTTTAAACAAATAAATGTAGACTTCTATGAATGATGCAGAAACAAGCATAGCTGTCAAGGCAGAAACCTGGTGTGCATTTGTCATTAATGCTTCTGTTCACTTCCTGGTATAAAGAGCATAGGAAAAGATAAGTAAAGCTCGGTGTGACATTCCAGTATAACTTCTTCTATGTATTATGTTTCTCCTGTTTAATTTGCATACTCATCTAGAAAATCCAATTTCACCTCAAACTAGCCTAATCCAAGCTTGACTAATATAGCAGCAAAGAGATGGGGATATTTCCATGCCTGCTCTATGTGAAGTCCTTTCCATCACCAGAACTACAGCAAAAAGTAGGTGCTTTAGAAAAGCTTGTAATATTTAACAAAACAGGAAATGTGTTAACAAAAAGGGGCACGCTGCTGTGGTACAAAAATAGAATTATCTGACTGCCAGTTAGTGTTTATGGATGCACTCTATTAGTCCCCTGCCTGCTTGTCCTATATAGTAGGACACAATGAAAACTCCTCAGTTTAATCATACATGGACTCAGTTCAACCATAGTTTCAACTGGGAAACAATGAGATCAACCTAATCCGAAACCACAAGGGAATTCCTAGAAGCTTGGCATCAGCCAAATCAGCCATCAATACGCACATAAACCACATTTATACACCATTCAAAAGAGGCAACAAAACAAGCTAAGGAAATAAAAACACATCCTTTCCAGCGGTCAATACCCAATAAGGGGAAAAAAATTTCCCCCTATTATTCAGTTATGTTCTCTTCTCACAGGTTGCCTGGACGAATCCCTGCAGTTTGCTTAGCAAGGTTTTTCAGAAGTGGTTTGCCACTGGCTCCTTCCTGGGGCTGAGAGAAAGGGACTGGCCCAAGGACAGCCGGCTGGCTTTGTGCCTAAGGCAGGACTGGGGACCCAGGGTCTCTTGGTTTCCAGTCCAATGCCTTCATCACTGCACCAAACTGGCTCTCGAGCAGGGACTAGCACCAGACAAACAACAAAGCAGAAAACAGTGCCCTATTCAAGGCAATATATCAACACTAGCAGGGCAAGCTACCGTATATAAATAGGGTGCAAATCCACACTCACTTACACTGATGATGTTATCTGGTTGGGTAACGCAACAAAGCTCAGAGAGCACTAAAGACTCCACATTTAAATCCTGAGTTTAAATATTCTCTTCTATTGAGAATAAGTGTGACTGCACCTGTTTTACCTTTACAAGTATAACACTCTCAAATTTATCTCCTGCATGGAGATCCCTTTGCAGACTTTCTTTAACCTAAAAGAAAGAAAACCAACGTAATATGGCTGATCTAAGGTCCTGTCTCTGCTTCATGATTCTCCTGCATGCCAGTGAGATTGTACCAGTCCAACAGCAACTACTTCTGCTGATTCATCAGCATGAAGGCATCAGCCTTAGAGCTCATTTAAAGAGGTTGCAGGGGCCATTCAAAATTAAACAGAGAAATATTAGGGGATTACCAGAACCACAAGGTTCATGCTAAATATAAACTCCAAATGTCTTCATATTCTGGAAAGGTGCTTCATCACAAAGAAAGTATGTCACTACTCAATCTTTCAACACTGAAAATTCCAGAATTTTTGCATTCACAAGACCGGCTTTTCAGCTACTGAGTCATTCTGCTGAATTTTCTCACAGACAGCCAGGCAATGAAAAACAGAACTAATTTAGCTTCAGCTTAATTATTTTATTTAAAATTTGTTTACTTAGAATGTTGCTACTCTCTTTTGAATATTTTCTACCTAAAATGATGGACATGTTTTAAATAAATTCAAATTCCCCATTATGGTCATTAAGCAGAGCACCCTGGGAGGCCTGGCACAGGCCACACATAAGCTGGGGATATGCTGCAATGTTGTGCAAAGTCACAGCCATCACAGTCCAGTCCTGCATTGTGGCATTTGGCAGCTTTGAGCTGGGCTAAAGTACAGTAGATGCCCAGAGTCTTCAGCAATCACAGCCAGCTGCCACTGCCCCAGGCCTCTGTGCCAGCTCTAGCGCCTGCGCTGTGACTCCCAAGTCCTGCCTTGGGTGCTTTCCCAGGCGTACAAGCCTCGGGGAACAGCATGCTTGCCACCTCTCCCTTCCGCCATCCAGTGCTACCAAAGAACTGCCATGTGCCACTTCCCTTCAGGCAGCTCCTGCAGCCCCTTCATGTGCAGCTTCCAAAGCCTTCAGAAGCTCGCAAGAGTTTACATGATGCCCCTGGAGATTTCCAAAGCCCTGGCTGATTTGGGAAGACTTGGCCCTCATCTTTTTGTTTGAATTAAGAAGGGTGTCAAGACAGACCATTTTAATGTTGACTTTTCCATTTTAAATGATTACAACAACAACAACAACAACAACAAGCAGTATTTCTAAATCTCTGAAATAAGAGTTGCCTATAAGACACAACCTTTTGCTTAATCCACAGCAAACTAGTCTTTCCATGAAGAGATTGGGCAGGCTAGGTAACAACCTTGTGTACTAAATGATTCTCCAGATTGATGCCAACTAACTTGACAGTAAATAAAACACATAATTGCACTGGAAGATCTTTATCAAGACTTCTGGCAAATTCTTTTTGAATCAAGATGCCAGCCATAACTGCTAGGGCCAAGAGTATTCCCCAACAGGATTGAATGGAATGATTCCCTCAAATACATCCATAGTATTTGGAACTCATCCTTTCTCTAAGGAGCCAGGAACAGTCGAGACTTCCATTTTCTCTATTGGGCATTTGATTTTCACATCTGTCCTGCAAGGAGAGTGGGGCTGAAATTGTGTGGCTGGTTCTGTGAGAGCCATTCCCAGATCTCTGAGCCTCCTTCTACCCCAAAGGGAGCTCTGGCATTGCTGGAGCTGACTGTATACTTCATTGGACTCTTCTAGTGTCTCAGGGGCGCCCGGATTAAGGGTTCTCATGCTGGGTTGCAGAGCCAGAGTTCATGAAGGGCTGCAGCTTTTCTTCCTTGTACATCATCAGCTGCTCCGGGAAGTTTCTCAACCACTTCATCCTCCAGGCCCAATGCTTTCCCTTTTCCTGTCAGCTTTTGGGTGAGCCCTTGTACATTTGTATTATTTATCCCAAATGGCCATTTGATTGCTAAGAAGGGCTGTTTTTATGCTAACTTTTGTAGTGTCAATTTCAAAGAGCATTATAAGCTTCTAAAGGTTGTTGTTTTCATTTCTTAATCTTGTCTCCTAATTCTGGCTGTTTTTGTAAAACACTTTCTCCTGATCCAAGGAGTGTCTCCCTCTTGTGAACGAACGTTGCCTGCCCAGGGCAGCAGGACCTGCCGCCTCGGAGCTGACTGTACAAACCCCAGCCTTGGAAGCAGCCTGACCCAACTGTCTCCTGGCAACGTGGCTCAAGCCAACTTCATGGACCTATGAACTGAGCAAACTGATTTCATTATCTACTTTTGTGCATCACGAGGAAGAAAAATCAAATAACGGGCACAAAAGTACATTCTGGCAATTATTAACATGGGCTAAGGTAAATGCATGAGAGCAACTGGAACAAAAGAGGCGTGTCTGGATTTCATTGCATCTCATTCGATCCAGGAGGGGCAATCTTTCTGAGACTAAGAACAGCCCATTCGATCGGGAGGGTCTCGCTGTCAAAGGCTGGACTGGCCCAAACAAAAACTGCAGCCAATTTCATGCAGCCAGTTATTCTTTTCTGAAAGGGTCACCATCAGGGCATTTCTTCACTGCCCCATGAGCAAGCCTCCTCAGCGTAAAACGGCTGTGTGTGTTTCTGCACAAGGGAAGGGCCTCACCACGGACAGCAGACACACCCACAGAGGCCTCCGATTCAAACGCTGGTTGAGACTGAACAAGCTGCAGCCCAGATTGTCTTATCATCTTGCAAGGAAAGAGAAAGGCAAGGAGGAATGAACATTTGCATCCTATTACCTTCCACCGACCGAAGAGCATGACTTGCCACACAATCACTAAGCATTTCAAAATGCTGTTTTTACGGTCAGTCGGAATGGAAACATATGATACAAACGGGATTTTTTTTTTTTAGTTTTTGATCCACATAGTTTATTCATGGTTATTGGTGAAGTCATTTAGAACACACACACAACAAAACACCAAAAGAAAATTATTGCAAAATATTCTTCATTGTACAGTTAAAATTATCTCCATAATAACTGACCAAAGAAGCAACTTAATGACCAGGACCAAGCAAAAGAAAAAAACATGTCCCTATGATTGGTTACAATCTCTTACATTTTCTGGTCTCTGGATTTGCTGGGTAAATCAATCTCACAAACGAGGCCTGGCAGATTAACACAATTCTCCAAAAGAATCGAATCCTACAGACTTTTGTGTATGTTACAGTTTGAGCAAGAGAGTATTTTATTAGAATACCAGCAACCACGCATTCAGCTTGGCAACGTACCTTCTCTAATCTCTGCACCAGAAACAATCAGGGAACACACAGGACAAACACCTGGGAACAACAGCAAACAGCCTCATAAGGCAGACAGATTCTCTTCTAGTTCTCATTCTTAAACTTTCCCTCTTCTCATTTCTAGTGAGGAAGGGTTTGTGACACTAAAGTGTAAAAAATGTTTTCTATATCCAGTCTTGCTGAGTCTGATTTAATGTGCCCTTGGAAGACACATTTTGTCATCTTTGGAGTTTGAAACTTTGACTTAAATGTTACAAAAACTCTGCAACATGATGATAATACAAATACAGGAGGGTTTTTTAAAAACAAAACAGCTCAAGTAGGCACCACGTGGTGGAAACAAGCTCCTTCCTGCAGCTTATGTGCAGTTTTTTTTAATATAGGACTAACACAGAACCTACAATAATATCTGTGGTATAAATATCAAACAGAATTCAAGTTGGGCTTACTAAAAAACACCTTAGATGGTGGTTAAGATGTAGCTCTGAACCAGGTTTTAGCCCATTCTCAGCCTGGGTTAATCTCATGAGCCATGATGAACTCACTCCTAGCCCAACCTAGAGATGCCCCAAATTCAGTGGGGACAAAAAAAAAGTCATGGCTCTTCATGGAAAAATAATCATCCATCCATCTTACTCTTAGAAGGGATCCACAGAAGAAAGAGGCAGCCTTCCTTTCTGGTGCTGAAAGCAAAGAATCACCTCAGATTTATTAATACACAGGTGCAGCCCTTACTTCCTGCTATTTTTTAGGGGGGAAAGAACAAAATCCATTTCTACTAACATTTGATCTAGGTAGTTGACCTAGGTAGTTCTAAACTTCTTGTTTTTTTTCCTTTAAGGATAACAGAAATTATTTATGTCTTCCATTTTTATCTTACAAATGATGGCAAGCACCTGAAAATCTGAACCCACCTTACCATTAGAAATACTATAGGTTCTTAACAGACGTGTGTAGTACTAACTCAGCAAAAGAGTATGGTGAGAAAAATGCACCCAGCCAAGAAACAAGAAAAGGAGGCGACCAAGAGACTGTGCAAAGTCCAGATCTAAATTATTCCAGGAGAGAAATGTTGCTATGGTGCAGGAGCAGGCAATCTCCTTAATGGCACTCATCATTATCTCATACAATGTCTGAAATTAGGTGACCCTCCACTCTGATGTGTTTTCTATTAAAATCTTATGTGCCTTTTTTGGTTTTTCAGAACATAGTAAAATGAGAAAACAAGAAAAATCTCAACAAGGAAAAAAAGCAAGAACTCTGTAATGAAATGTGCTATTTCCAAGAAAAAGGAAACTAGAATCGCTTGTGCAGGTGGGAATGAGACTCCAGAGGCCTGAACTGGTGTTCAACAGTTATTATGTTATATGAATTTCATTGTACGTATACTGTGTATATATGTATAATGACAATAAAGAATTCAAACAGCATCACAGAAGCATCTGGGCAGAACCAGAACAATGCAAGGAGCAGGTAGGAGAGCAAGCAAGGCTCGTGATTTTCCATCCCACAAATCTCCGAATAACAAACGTCACAAGAGAAGGGGCACTGTACTTTGATCCTCCCGACAATG
This sequence comes from Laticauda colubrina, assembly GCA_015471245.1. Taxonomy (NCBI): domain Eukaryota; kingdom Metazoa; phylum Chordata; class Lepidosauria; order Squamata; family Elapidae; genus Laticauda; species Laticauda colubrina. Next base: position 863,218 of record BLBF01000045.1, on the reverse strand, counting down.
AAGGTCTCCAACAGTGACTGCGCCCCTGCAAGTCAATCAGAAAGCAGGAAAGTGACTGAACCCCAAGCCTCAAAGCTTCACAAACTGCCTTGTTTGGCTTCAACTGAGGCTTCCAGACTGCGGGGGCAGAGGGAGTCCCAGAAGCAGGCTTGTCCCCGACAGAAACTAGACAGGCATCCACCTAAGCTAAGCAAAGGCGTCCTTGACAATTTCTTGTGATACGAAACAGTTTTCACATGGAAACAACCCTATATGACAAATGATTCCTCCGAGGTCACACAACACACCTCTCCCCAAAGTTCTGTTTGGTTGAGTAATATTGGGAGCCATTTACTCCCAATACAAATTTGACCCAAATTAATTATCCTCTCTAAAATGTTATTTGGGAGAAGCAGCCCTGCCGAAATGCCCCCAAAGAGGCAGCAATTTCTTTGGGATGATAAAGCACATCAGGCTTATCATTAACTACTGACAAAGGTCCCTGGAATGAGAAGCTCCAAAACTGTGGCTTCATTCAAATACAGTGCAGAGGATCCTTGTGTCCAACTGAGACAAAAGGGAAAGCAGAAACACACATCCCAAGCTCCCCAAGAACCCGTGGCTAAGTCACAGATTTGCAATGCAATGGCAAGCACACCAATAGCCTTCACTTTTACAAAGACTTGACAGCTGGATTTTGTGGAACATAACAACCTTTTATTCAAGTAGTCACTATTTTCTTCTGCAAACATACTGATATATGGTAGGGTTAAGAGTGGTGCAAATTAACTCAGGAATTCTTTTAGTCTTCAGGGAAGAGAAGATTCACCTGGCAAACTAATGCAATCGCTTACCTGGGAAAGTGAAGGGACCATGGTATGGGGTTTGGGTGAGGGACAGATTTTATTTATTGCAATATAATCAGAAATATATAATTATAAAATAATATATTTTATAATATAAAATATAATTAATATACATAACCTCATAGACTTATGGCAGTAATTGTATCTTTGTTGTAAAGCCTTAGTCATATCAATTAAATGATTATAACTGCAATTGCCCAGGCACTTACTTTATCCCCGTTGCTAGCATTTCCCCTCTTATTGGACTATTTTGTCTAGGCTGTGCCTTTCCTTTTGTGGTTAGCCAGTGCCATTTTCTTGTCTATTTTCCAGGGCTCTTTTAGCAAAGCTTTGAATTTCCCTGCCATCTTCTGAGGGAATGGGCTTCTGTCCCAGACTGGGACCTTCAGATAGGCCAGGCTGCAATCCCTCCTGACTAGAAACCATGGAACCGGTAGTCAAACACACTTAGAGGATACCTGATTATCTAAAGACTATTTTAGCCCTTTTTAACTGAGAAAAGCAGGAAACCAGGTATCAATTCTAATGCTCATAAAACTGTTAGGGAAAACGTCTTATTTATAGAACTGCTTGTGAAAACATTTCTTCACCTCCCTGAGCTTGGCTACATCCTTAGATAGACAGCACAGCCATGAAAGGAAGGGGAGTTGTCTGTTGTGCCCGTGTGGCGAGAAATCTTCTCACGACCAGAGGTGAAAGCAAGGCTAGGCTTGTCGGTCCTTCTGCTTTACTTACCTGCATGGAACAATACTGGTATTTTCTCACACTTACTGCTACTGGTCCAGATCTTCCGAGTGGAGATACTGAATTGTCTTACTCCAGGCAGCAGTTTAGTTCCGTGGGAGGCCCACTTCATCAGAAATGAGAAAGTTCCTGCCAGCTCCTCGGTTTATTTTTTTAAGCCTTGTAACAAGCTAGAGTAAGGAACAGACTTAATGTATACTGAACTGATCAATTCCTACTCCCAAGAAAGAGGAGAACTTCCAGAGACAGACAAACATCATACAGAAGCAAGCAAAAAAGATGACATTCTGTAGTTTCAAACTAGTCTTCTGAACCTGTATGCAGTGTCAATCCACACGTAACCAAACCAGGTATCCTGTGGGAAACCAGAGAACCTGGGCTAGCTTAGAACTTTTGTGTAACTAAGGAGCTAATGGACAGTTATCTAAAGAAATGGACTAATAATGCAAATTGCTTTTTACAAGTATACTTCTCAAAGCACTTGAACAAATGGCCCTGTGATCTATAGGAAGTAATGCTGGATTTGGAGCTGTGTGGCAACTCTCCCATGAAGCATATGGGGGTGGCCAGGAACAATTGAGCACTCTGATCCCAGCATTTCTTACAGGGAGATTAAGAGGCTGCGCTGGGATAACATCTCGTCTCTTGCCTGAGCTGCTGGGTGCAATATACCAGGGTGATAACTGGTTAATATATAGGGGAATATAGAGTGCTCTGCTACTTCTGCTTGTTTCGCCCTAGACCTGAGGGATGAAAGCAGTCTGAATGCTCCAGCAGGGAACATCTGCATGTCAATGACCTCCCCATCCCTTCAATCTTCCAGTGAGAGAGAGCGCGAGAGAGCAAGCAAGCAAGCCAGCCAGGAGTGAGAGGGGCCACTCTGGGTTTTATTCAGCCTCTTCTTGCCTCCTGAGTGAAAGGCCTGCTTGGCAATCTCCATTCAGACTCTTTATGCCACGGGAACATCTTTGTAGTAGGTGACAGAAGCAGAAAGCAGGGGGGAGGGAAAGAAATGAAAGCTGATTTACGAATGAGATTGGTAAGGAAGGGATGACATCCGCACTGACCCATTTTCCTTCCTTTGGTCAGATCTGAAGGAAAGACGTGCCCCACAGTAATTAATAAAGACTGCAAGAGACCGGGGTATTCGGCTATCTCATTTGACACACCACTGCCTGAAAAATGATAGGATGGAGGCCCACCAGGAACCACAGGCAAGATCAGACCCATTGCTGAGGTCATAGTCGACAGCTGAGAGCAGGGAGAGAGAGCTGCCCTTCTTTCGCCAAAGAGCACCTCAAAAATCAAGAGCTGGCGCAGTCAACATCCTTGGGACTTCAAATCATCATATAATTTGAAACGTTAGAAGCAACTGTAAAAACCGCTCTGTGCACTAAAAATCTTCGAACAGTGGCTAACCTCTGTCTGGCAAAACAGCAAGTGGGAACGCAGCGCCAGGGCAAGGTTGTTTCCCCTTTAGAAAGCCCCACACCCAGAGAGGGAAGTCGATGTTTCGTGCAGCTCTGGTCTTGGCCTTTTTAGGCCAGGTCCGACACCTGATACTTTTCCATCTGCTTTTGCTTCATTCAAATTCAGTCCACTTCTGCCCTACTACAATAGTAGGAGCTAAACATAAACAGCAGACGCTCCGGTGCAAAAGATGGGAGAACTCAAGACACTTGGGTAGCCTCACCATTTTAAAACTTGGGCTAGACACACAAAACTACTGCTTGCCAAAAGAAAGGGAAGAATCTTGCAGACAGCATAAAGTATCAAAGCTCAAGCAGAATTAGTTTATTGGAATATTATTCCATGATGAGAAAGAAGGATTTCTTTAAGAATTCTTCTAAAACACAGCTGCAAAACAGCAAAGACCTTTTTTCAACATTTTTACTGAACCCAGGGATCTAACTATGCATGTTCTTGGTAGTTAACACCTCAATAATGAAAGAAACCCCTTCCCTTTCTTTGCACCCAGCTTCCGTTTATCCAGCCCGGCCTGATTAATTTCTGCTGCTTCTGTGACATTTTCTTCATGCTGAAAACCTCCGAGAATCTTCACATACAAATTATTCAGTGCTGAAGGAAGAAGACGTCCTGCACATGCTTCCTAGGAAGGCCTATCTAGATCCAACTACCTCTGTTAGGTCTTCTACCTTGAGCCCCGAGGAGCAGAGCATCATTTTGACCCACCTGGATTCTTTATAATCTTCTTTTTCAGAAATGTCTTGTGTTATTCTAAGAATCACAGCTTGGACCAGGGGGAAGTATGTGTAGTCCTAACTAACAATGGGAGAGAAACCAGGGACAAGTAACCTATAATTAGGCAAGTGCCACCATGCTGTAACTCAGAGGCAGATTTTCACTGTGCTGGTGCCCTAAATTCTGGATTGCAGTCTCCCAAAATCACCAACAGTTCCATCTTTTTAAAAGTCTTTCCCTCTAACTAGGTTTTCCCTGTATGTATGTTGTGGCAACCCCTCAAATATTGCAGAATAAAAATATATTTAAAAAAAAAAAACAGAAGAGGAAGGAATCCAGTAGAGGAAGAACCAGAGATACTAGAGAAAGAGAACTGAGATATAGTTAGGCACGACAATTTTACATGGGAAATCATTTGGATGAACACCTGCTTCATCTTTAGGTTGAAAAGTGATTCCAAACAGCTTTTTCTTGTTGGTTATGTTTCATCAACACTATTAAAAAGTAGCTTCTTGATATGTGTCTGTCAGCAAGTACAGAATCCTCCCTCTGAATTTGAGAAACCAAAGCTAATGATTACTTAGGCCTTGGAGGGAAAATATTGTTTTATTTTGCATATACCAAGAGGGAGGTTTGCCTATAGTTCTGTCAACGAGTAATTAGTTTACCAAGGCTCAGTGGAGTCTGTGGGTTGGACTTATTGTATTTCATGGTTTCCTTATTATGAATAAAAGCCATTTTCTTGGTTTACTAAAAAGTCTGGAGGGTGCCAGTTAATAGAACCTCAGTTGTGGTGTAAAAAAATTGAATACAGCTCCATATTTTAAAGAAGAGTGGGAAAAATAAATAGCATTTATGGTTTCTTTTTAACAAAATCTGACATGCCAGCATTCACAAGCTCAAACAACAAAATAATCAGACCTGCAAAGATTCAGGTGAAATAGTTTTAAGGTTAACACTGCAGGAGGAGTAATGCATGTGATGAATTTAAAAACATGGGCAATTCTACCCCTTCAAGAATACAAATAAAGTGGAGATCACAGGCCAGAGCAGTTTAAATCTGGCTTCTGAGCGAAATGGCTCAATTAGAATTAGCAATCCAACTGCAAAACAAGAACAATAATGATTTCATAGCCGAAAATCCCGGAATGTTATATATGTTCTCTCTATATATATTCTCACATATGTGCTCTCCCTCCCTCCCCCTCTCTCTTTCTATATGTATATGTATATGTATTCATATTCTCTCTCTCTCTCTCTCTGTCTGCATGCATGCCTGTAACAAAATGCAGAATGTTCTGAAGCAGATCCATGACTGAGAAACAATCTTCCTGAACTATTAAATTGGAAGCCATGTTTCAATTCTGACGATGTGTAGAAGCAAATCTGCAGCTCTGAATAAGTGGCCACCACTGCTATCCCTCATGATCAAGACATTTCACTGAAAAAGAGGGCCACTGATTCATTGGGAGGGGGGAGGGATGCGATGAAAACAGACCCTAAGCCAGAGAGCTTCTCAGTCTTCCAGCAGGACTGCGTAGGTGCTGAATTCTGCAGCTCATCACCTTAGCAACAGCTCTAAACATATGTGCAGTGACATCAGATGATTTTTAAAAGCTGTAAATAGGGACAATAGCATGGAGGAAGAGGCTGGACCCAAGCCAAGCCCTAAAAAGCTACTCTGTTAAGATACTGTCACTAATGGAATATATGCAAACTTGTTTATGCGTCCGTCTTCCCTCAAATCTTTGGCATGGGAGGTCTATAATTATAAAATAAAGCAGTTGGTTTGGTGTTCTCGTACAAACTGCAAAGCACATCAAAGTTGCAAGGGGCCTTCAAACAAGGGAAGGGCCAACCACTTTTAGCTAGAGTCAACCAAGCATAAGAGAGGTGGGAAAACAGTGATTTTTATGTGATTTCATTGCCACACAATGTACCCTCTATTTCAAGGGTTCCCTCCAGGTGTTAAGTCTTCCTGGCTGAGGAAGGACTCGGACTCCTCACCAAGTTGCCGTGAAGCTCGATTTCAGGCAGCAAGGTGCACAGCACTTCTATTTCTAGGATCCCAGGTTTTCAATGCCAGTATCTAAACTCCTGCCAATCTCAGCTTATGAGCAGAGAATGGGGGGCAAAACTCACCCAGAGCCAGGAGGGAGGTGGGGCAAAAGAAAAGCCAAGCTGACCAACAGGCAGCTGGAAACTCTCTGTTCCTGGCTGAGCCTTGCCTCCCAGCCAGCAGCCAACCAAAAAGAATAGTTTTCTTCCTTTCAGTGACTTATTCTGCTCCCCACCCCCCTTTTAACATTCGCCTTCACCTCAAACAAGCCTCTGTTCTGCTTCTGGCTTCCCTGGTTAATATGTTCAAGGAATATAGGAAGATGTAAAAAAGGATGGAATATCCAACTAAGGAGAAATGAAACTGCAACATTTCTTTTGATTTAATCTCACTCTCAGAAAACCCCGAGTTACCCGTGTACAGAGCTCTCAGGGTAAAATATATATCTGTATTTTATCTGGTATCATTTAATGAACCCCAATCAATAAAACTCCGAATAACTGCTGGGAGTTTGGTAGAAGAAGACTGAGAGGCACAGAGATCAATTTAGGCTGGAGATCAAATGGGTTTTTAAAAAAATGTCCCACTTGCACACACCTAAAAAGGCTGGCTATATCAACCATTATACCATCCATACTTAAAAGTGAAGTGCCTTTTAAGAAAGACTTGCAACTTGCATTGCATTTGTCTGTGACCTTTCTGCAAAATCATTCAAAATTGTATGCTAAAACTAAAGTAAAAGCAAAAATATTAGGCAAAGTAATCGTATAGGCAAGTATTAGGTTGCTTGTGGCCAGTGGTGGGATTCAAATGTTCAAATGGGCATGGCAGGGGAAGGAGATGTAAAGTCTCCAGTCAGAGGCGGGATTGGCCGGTTCTCCGAACGACTCAAAACTTTCTGCTACCGGTTCTCCAGAAGTAGTCAGAACCTGCTGAATCCCACCTCTGCTTGTGGCCTGTTCAGAGGCATGAACCCATTTTTTCCCAAGTTTCTTTTCCTTCCTTCCTATACCACATGAAATTCTACAAATAGCTCCTGGGAAGATAGCAAACAGCTGACCAAAACATTACTTGGAAAAAGAGAAGGAATATGATTTTGATCCTTCCATTTCCAAAACCTTATCTAGCTTTAGCTCCCAACTGTTAACATGAGCCTTCAGGAAGTTATTTGCTTAGAATAAAGGATATCACTTATCAGATAGGGACGGAGTATATTCCACCTTGTCTCTATCTTGGAAATTTGGCAGCTTCCATCACCCCCTTAATCATCCTCCATTTCTTTCATACCTTTCCCCATAGGAAAACAAAGCAGGTCTCTCTAATATGCTCATGTAACAGCAAAGCTCAGCCATGCAGCTGCCTCCTGGTAGCATCTTACCAACACATTCTTAAACAGATGGATGTACAGAGGAAGGAAAACTTCAGGGCTCGGAAACACTGACCTATCTTAGAAACACATTGCAAACAAGAATGAGAAAATGTCAGATAAATATTAAGACTATTAAATGAAAAGCCTAAATAATTTTGCATTAAGTGATGGACAAGAGCTAAAAGAAGCCCCACATCCCTTTATACCCCTCTCCTCCTATATTAAACCAGGGTACAGCGTGACAGCTGGGCAGGAGACTGAGAACAATGAAGATAAAGTTAGCTTTCAGGGATGTGACCCCATCCAGGCTCTGGGCCAGAAGACTATAAATAATTGAGAGGAGCAGCCACCCCAGCCAATGCACTAATGTGTAGAGGAGCTCTGGCAGCAACTGGAGTACAAACACCCATTACATCACTACTCCCCTCTACTTTGTGCACTTCTTATCTGCAATGTAATTTTACTGCTTTTAAATAATAAATTGTGCTGGGACTTGAAATATTCTTATGCCCATACAACGTCCATCGGGGTATATGCAACTACACAAATGAATTTTACATAGGGTAAAACAAATTTTGCATTAAGCTAAAAAAGGTTATTGCTGCAGTAGTCACATAGACTTTTTAATTATGTATATCTTTACATTTTTATCAATGGGATCCTTCCAAACAAAAGTTTCTGCCTCAGTTCTCATCACCTTATTATATGTTTGATTTAACAATGTGGTTACAACTTCAATGGTGAGAAACTCTGGAACTATTTAAAGGGTTAGATAACAATCTTGGATAGGCACTGCTGTCCTCTTAACTTTTCATTTACTTTAGGAGAAATGTTGTAAAGATATTGGTATGACCAAACATCTTATGCAATTTTCCTGAACTTTCAAGCAATCTTTTCTTCTGCAACAGCGGTAAAAGCTAACCATTACAATAATGAAACGATGCAAATCTAAGGATGTGACCAAGTTTTCTGAGAAAATAAGAAACAGTCTGCTGGACAAAACACTGAAGAAAGTATTTGGATAACTCTAAAACAAAACAGTAAGGAAAGAGGAGGCAGTTCCTCTGAAAAGACGAGACACCTCTAAACACTTCCTAGTAGCAGCCACCTGCAATGGAAACCTACCCAAGACTAATTTCATAGTGGCAACCTCAAGAAACAGCACAACAGAAGGTTGCAAGTGGGCTGCTGGACCTTCTGTCATTTCTCTTTTAACCATTTTAAATTATATTAATCCAAAAGAAGAATCCCATCTTGTTGACCCATTCATCTCTGACAGTGGGGTAGGGGGAACTTAATGAGAAATTTTTTGTAGGTTCTCAAAAAATCTCAAAAGATTTTTAAGCTAATAACCTCTGGCTGCCAGATATTTGTGTGTTAGCTAAAACATAATTTCAGGTCTCAAACAAAATCTGACTTCATATGAGTGAGTGTCTGATGTTATTTTAGACCCTCAAAGTTATATATTTCACTTTTTGTATCAAGATTTTAAGTATATAGAGGAAAGTGAATTAATTTCTTCCACGAGTTTAAAAATCATCAACTTCACAAAAAAATAGTTGATCAAGTAAATCTTGGCAGTTAAGGATTAAGTCTCTGTTCCTCTGTAGTTGTCCATATTGTATTTAAGCACTCCAGAACAGTATCAGTCCTGTGAAGGAAGCCATATTATACTCACTTTAAATAGTCAGCTATAAAACACTTTCAATACAATTTTACAAGGAGAGCAACATATTATTCCTGTTGCAAGTTGCCTATTTGGCTTCAGATGCTCTGAAATACTCAGATGAAACCTTCAGCTCTGCAGGTGCTCTTATATCATTATCCCCAACACACCCTGGAAGCACCTTTAACATGAACAAGCAAACAGAGCTCTACTAACAGGGCTGTGGCAGAATTAAAAGCAGGCTCCACCCACTGAAATCACTGTGATTGTAATCATGAAATACAGAAACCCATGGCTTTGTGCCTGTAGCTTTAAAGACATTTTTTTCAAAAGTCCCCTCGCTAAACGGGAAGCCTGCACTGCTGATGGTGTTCAAATTATCCCATCTCGCTCCTTCATCAGAAGTGAACATCTGTGCAAACAAAGCCAAGTAAAGAGGAGGACAACCTGATCCTATCAACAATTTGCAACTGCATTTCCGGAAAAAGGAGGGAGGCAGCTCAGTGAAAAGAACAGGCCTCCTTTTCTGCAGCTAAACTTGGGAAAGAAGAAGCCCTGCAGGCCGGGCATCTTCCACCTGGAGGGGCTGCTTCATCCCTGCTTCCATTGCAAAGAGCATCACAGGGAGGGGGAAACAAAGGAAGAGGGGGGGGGGGGAGCAGAGGCCTTTCCTTGGCAGCCCTGAAGGACAGAAAGTGCCACGCTGGAAGGCCGTTGTTGCTGCTCTTGCCAGGCAAGCCTGACCAGATTCTCCGAGAGGGAGAAGAAGCGCAGGCGTGCTTGGCAGGCTGAGAACAGGCTGCTCTCCTCTCCCCATCAAGATGCCCCACAGCTGGGACCTCAGCCATATCTCCTGGTCAGCCAAAAGCCATAGGAAGGGGGGGGGGCAGTGACAATAGGCAGACAGGCTCCCACTCTCCCCCTTCCCTATCACTTCAAAGGGAGGGGAGGCCGTGTAGAGTGGCAGGATCTGAAAGCTCAGCCTACGAACAGGAAAAGGGAGGCTATGGGGGGAAAGAGAAGCACCTATGCATTCCCACACTGCCTCTTCAGAGTCCCCAGGATCTTGTCCAGGGAGGGGAGTCAGTGGCCTGGCTGCTCCTGGAGACTTGTGTCGCAGTGTACACAAAGACCTCCATGAAGGGCCCTCAGGCAGCACATAAGGATGCTTTGAAACAAGTTGTGAATATTCAGGAGGGTCTCTTGAAGAGAGAAATGCCCAGGCTGTATTCCATCTAGCCCACTGATCAAGCAAGTTTTCTTGAGAAGGCTAACTTCTGTAAATTATAGGCAGTATTTTATCTAGCTTTTAAAAACTTTCTATTTTCAGGCAATCCATCTTTACAAAAATAAAGATGGCAGAAACAAATTACAAATAAACAACCTACACATTGCCAAGTTGTTTGCAGGGGCAGGCAATAAGAGGGATCTGGACATAAAGGAATTAACCACCCCAGGAAAAGACCGTGTTTAGTCAGTGGCCCAGCTGGATACAGAACTACCGGTTCTCATTTATCAGTTTTAGTGCGTTTCCTGCCCTCGTTTTTTTGGCTCTAAAGCAACACTTTCCCGCTCCCTTTCACAAATCTGAAGTTAAGCGTTCATGCAAGTGTTCCTCCATGACAATCACAGAGGCATTTATTCCCACTGCCTATTAATAGTGTTTGTAACAGATCTCCGACCCTGGATATAGTTCCCCCACTTGCATCAGCTATGAACTGGAAGCTTTTGTAAAGGATAATCAGTAGAGTTGGCTAGAGAGCTTTCTAAGATTAGGAGCTGCCAGACAGAAGAGTCGAACTGCAAAAATAGTAGTTCAGCTTTGTGCCTCTTGCTCTTCCAAACTCAGGGGTTTTCCCCATGGTCACAACACTCAGCCTCTTTCCAATGAGAAGGAAGGCAGGGCAGCCCAGCATGGCTGAAATGCAGTGTGAGCCGATGCAGCCAACTTCCTCCAGAAAAAGCTCTTCACTTTAAAATCACCTCTCTCTTTCCTTAATGGGCGACACAATGCAAAACTCAGCAGCACCAACCCTAAATAACTGGATGCCTCACAGATTTATTCAGCCAAGTGTTTAAAAGCAGAGCAGAGGCTGTTCAATTATTCGGCAGCATTCACATTTAGAATGGAAAATGGGTTATAGTTGCCTCCCTGAGAGATTCCTACCAAGTTGGCATACTTTGCCTGTAGACCAAGTAGGGTGGTTTTGTTTATTTGCAAGGTGGTGTTTCAGGGCAATATCAGCAACTAAACTGGGGTGGCAGGAGTGGATTTTGCTTTGGGTACATTAAATAAAAGAGGTTCAAGCTACTAATAGGGACCCCAACTCTGGCACGTAAGAGTACACGATACCCGCAGAAACAGACTGGGGGACAAGCAAGCAGCTACACTGGCACCTCTGGGAAGGGTGCTCTGCAGCCTGTCTTTTGGGGATGCCCCTGAAGCAACTGATTTATTCATTGGCCAGAGGTCAAATGTGCCATGCCTCATGGGTGGACTAAGCGGTAAGCTCTTCCTTGCCCCTGGGTCCTGGCTCTTAAACAAAACACATTAACCAAAAACAAATATATAGCCCATTTCAGTGCAAGCCCAACCTTGACTCTTCTGCGCTTTTCTTGCACCTCTCTCATCTTACCTTGTTTTAAAATGTCATGCCTTTACAAGTTTGGACAATGAGTTTAGCTGCACAGAGTAAGACTGCATATGTTTGGCTGGTTACACAATTAATACTGCTGCCAGACACACATTCTCACACAAACACACACGCCGCTCAATTCTTAGGTAGCCTGATCTAACCAAGAAACATATGTTTTTGTCCAAAGCAGCAGCATCCCCTTAAACAAGCTAGCTACCTTCTTTGGATGACCGACCCCCAGCAACCAACCAAGTAATCTATCCTTGCCAAATTCCACAGAGTGGAGGCACTGGCTACCAGCCTGTAGCTCCCTTACCAGCAAGAGGAGCTGGCAGCCATGGTGTCTCCTGCAAAAAGCAAACATTTTCACAAACAGGCAGCCTATAGCAGGTGAAGAATTCCAATCCCTCCCAAATAAATAAACAAGCAAGTAAATAAATAAGGAATAGGTAAGGTCAGTGCATAATTGACAACGTATAGATCCTTCTAGTGTTTTCTGTCCCTCAACACATTTACAGGAAAGAAATGAGATGAGCAAGGCAGATGCCACTACATAAAAATAAAGCAAGGTAGATTTAGGCCTTTATTCTACTCTGGATCAAACATAGCTTCCTAAGTATAAGCAGACCTGTATTTGTTGTTCTGGCACATAATCCTGGTTTACTCTGGGGAGAAACAAAGAGCTTCTCCAAGCTATAGGTACAAAGGAAATTCACGATTAATACAGTGTTGGCTAGAGAAGCCTGTATTATGCATACATTATTCATGTTCCACACAGATTCTGTCAATGAGTGGTCACTTTTTCCTGCATTCAGAGCAGCAGATTGCTGCCAAATAGCCCCAGCCCTCTCCCCCACCACTTCCCCTGGATCAGTAAATACTTTGAAATTGCAGTCCCTAAGACACAAGGCTTCAGTTGTAATCTATTGAAAATGTTTAAACCTTATTATCTAGCTGCTCTACAGCTAACATCAGAAAATTCAGCCAGCAGCAGAAAAATCAAGATACAAAATTAACTCAGCCAGCTGCTACCAACTCCTCTTCTCTCCAAGAAACAAAGGCAGACCAAATTCCTCTGAATTTTCAACAGCACTAGGAAATATCCCAGATTGGAGAGATGAACGTATACTGCCAAAAACAACAGCAACAACAACAGCCCACCTCTCTTTTCTTAGCTTCTTGGGAGAAGAGGCATTGGGCTGGATAGACGACAGGACTGCCCAGAGAGGGATGCTGATATGAGGAGAGGATGGGAAGGAATAACCGATAACAACACAATAGCAGAGCTGGAAGGGACCTTGGAGGTCTTCTAGTCCAACCTCCTGTTCAGGCAGGAAACGCTCTCCCATTTCAGACAAATGGTTGTCCAATCTTTTCTTAAAAACCTCCAGTGTTGGAGCACCCACAGCAGAGAAGACAAGGAAAGTACACTCCAAACAAATCTGGCTGCACCAGTTCTAGACCAAGATTTTTTTTTTGCTCAGCTGTTACTGTCACACGTATATGAAAAACCAAGAAAATATAGTTGAAACTAAACTCATATTACTGACATTTTAGTTATATAAACCCGTCTTGGTGCAATTTTCAAATCTACTTTGTTCTGGGAGTGAGTCTCTAAAATTGATAAATACATTTATGTATAGGAAATATGAAGTGCTGAGTTTGTTTCCCACAAACTTCACAGAGTGGAGACTACATAAAGTGTGTTGTATGCACTGCCATTTTTAAATGGATTTCCAAAGTAACCAACATTTAAACTGAGGAACTGGGAGGTTAAAAGTTTAAAAAAAAAAAGGGAGGGGGCAGTTACAAATATTACTACAAATAAAAAACTTTGTTTCTTGCGATTTCCAAATGGCATAGCCAGGTTAATCTAACAAGGGCACATCTTATTTTAAAAACACCTATTTCCATGGTACGGTACAGTGTTGTGCTGTGGGAATAGCTTATACACTAATGCCCTGAAGTTGCAGCATGCGTGGAATGGAGGAGGTGGTTTTCACACTTGCTTGCATTCCTTGAAAAGTTGCTCTTATTTTAGTAAGCTAAAGGTAAGCTCTCAAAAAAGTGAGAAATAGTCACCAGAACGAAGAAAACACCATATTGTGGAGCTTCTAAGAAGTGGTATCTGGGCAAGTGTTGCCTCAGATGAGCAGCAGGCTACCCACACACGGAAAAATACTCTCCTGGCAAGGAGAGGCTTGAAGCTAGAAGGCTACAAGGGTCAGGGTTAGGTAGCCAGAAAAAAACCCCAGAAAAACAGTGCTTTTTTGACAGGGCTGCATGATCTAACCTGCCCGAAGTTAAGTATTGGAGAATCCACACTTCTGACTGAAGATTTGAGAGCCAATCTTTGCCACAACCTCCTATGGCAAGACTGAGTCGTGAACTGGGGGAAAGTGACAGTTGACAGGGGTGTGGCAAAGATTTTGGCCTCGGTCTCTGGGCAGAAAGGCATGTGTCAACCCATCCATGGATTCTCCAATCGTCGTGCTGGAGAATGCCATATTTCCTCAATATTTTAAATGATGCCCTTTTACAGTGAAATTATTCCCAAAACAGCACAAAAAAGCTAAATCTCCCTCAACTGCTTCTTCCAAACAGGGATGCTGAATCCTCAGCCCTCTAAGGACAAATCCCAACAGAATGGCATAGCCAGAAAATCCAGGGAAAAAGAAAGGGATCTGGGAAGGTAGTAATCAAGGAAAAAACATTTTTTATATTTGGCATGGCACTTTGCTGAACAGGGAGCGTCTCCATTACCATAGTACAGAAAACAGCATCGTTCAAGAAGCAAGATATCTAAACCAAAAAGACTTTCCCTGTCAAGAGCGCAGCGCCACCAAGCCAAATACTTATTTTTAAATCCATCAGATGTAGCGAATTAGTTAAATAAAACAACCTAGTCTCAATTCCAAGGTGAAACAGACACAATAATTTTTAGCGTAGGGCTCTGTTAGCACTCAGGCCTCCTCTTGATCATCATTTGTATTGTAGTGGGATGGATACCCAGGGCAAACTGGCCATGTAATCTCACCAACTTTACTACGGTGTCAAGAAAGTTCCACAACACTGCCCTTATTTTTGATATATAAACTGAAAAAAGTGTGGTTGTAAAATGAGGCATACTTTGTTCCATTTTTTGTCATTTACAATTCACCCAACATGCTCTCTGCCTGCCATTTCACTTCAATCAGGGCATTCAAAAGCAGTCAAACATTTCTAGCACAAAACTCCATGAGACAGCTAGACTACTAGTAGTTTTTAGCTACAAACATCAATAGCCTCTGCACTGGAATGTCTGCCTCCACATTTATATCTACAGTATAGATTTTTTTTTCAAATTACTTTTAGAGATATTATCCACTTCCATTTATCTTAAGATAACATGTACCTGGAGAAGCCTCAAGAAGAGATGGACAGTCAGTACACATCTATTTTACTTGCTAAGCATAATTGCTGGGTCCGTAATAATTGCTTCAGTAGACCATCCAAGAGCCTGAACAAATTTGATATAAAGTTATCAGGTGCCTAGTCTCAAAATATCCTCCAAACCCAGTTAGGAGAGCAACTATGTGGCACACTAGAAGATCAGTGCACTGTGTGTCTTGCCAGGAGACCCCAATCTCAAGCCCAGCACCCAGCTGAAGGTCTGTGGGGAACCTTGAGAAAAAAGAGGTGGGGGGGGGTGGAGCTGAGCCTTGTGGCCCTGGCAAAGGCCGCCCCTCCCAGAAAGCTCTGGCAGCTCTGTGAGAAGCTGCAGGAAAAGGAGCGCAGCCTTCTAGGATCGGCCAAGGGATGGATGGCCAGGCTCTTTCCAGGCTGCAGCACGTTTCTCTTCCAGCGGCCCTCCCCCCACCCTCTTTTTCCGTTCCCCTCCCAGCAGCACTGCGGCAACAACAACGCAGATGGCAGCGGTGTGACCTCGCTGTTCCTGCCTCCTTGTTTTGATCCTGCAGTCTTGATTGTTCAGGCTAATCCCACACTCTGAGCCTTGGCTGCCAGCCAAGGCTGTTATTAATGGCACAAAGCGCCTCACTCCAGCTCCTTCTACATCCGCTAATGCCTCCTCCTCCTCCTCTTCCTCCTCCTCCTCTCCCCACTCCCAAACTTGAGCTGCAATACCTTTTGCTTTTGCTTTTTACCATCTGATATCCTTTCCATAGACGAGTTGGGAACCTCAATGTTTAAAAGTATCTGGGAAAGTGGCAAACCAAACAGATGCAAATAGCAGTGATTAGGAAGACAAATTCTATACTGTAAATAAAAACAGTTCCAAGAATTTGACAAAAATCCAGATGTGTTTCATCATTACATGGGAATGTAAAACCGAGACATCATCTTGCCACGGGCATTTCACCCTGGACATTTTCTGTCTGCTCAAAAGAAAGTCATGCAGGCTTTCCAGCTTGCAGCCTGAGCGCATGACCACTTGGGCTGCGGGGAGGGGAGGGGGGGGGGCGGCAGGGATTTGCAACTCGCAGACCCATGGCAAAAGCTTCAAACAAGCCATTTCCTTTTCTATTTATGCAAGAAAGTGAAGAGCCAAGGCAAAATTGTGATTCTGTACTTAAAGACACTGCATTCTTGGATCTTAAAAAAAGAACCACACACACACACACACACACTTAATTAATAGAAGCTGAGAGCACAGCACTTCCGTTAGCTGGACTAATTCTGAAAAAAGAACTGCACATATTTCAGCACAGAGATACGTGTTGATTTCCCTATTGAAACGGAAGAGCCAGCGGTTTTTTGTTTTGTTTTTGCAGTAGTTTTCTTCACTACAAAAAGTATAGGATCTCAATTTGCAATTTGGCCTAGAAACACCAAGATATTTAACTGGTTTGATTTTCAAGCATTCTGGCTGTGTTATTTGGGGAAACAGATTAATAATGGCAGGACCCCTTTATCACTATTTTATGGCAATGCAGAAGTTTTACAAGTACCAAGAAAAACAGGCAGGAAGTATTGATACTTTTTCTATTTCCTGCACATGCAGAAGTAGCAATGTAATTAAGAAGCTAAATAAAAACACCTTCCACTGTTCTAAATAAACCATAAAAATTCCTAATACCATGAAATCACTCAACAAAATGTGTTGTCTCTCTGTAACTGAGAGAAAATAAAGCAATAGTCTCAGTCTTAATGGATAATGCTGAAGAAACATTCCTTCCATCATTTAAAGTGTACTGTTGTTGTTGTTGTAGATCATGTGATTTTTTTTTCCAAGTCCATTTAGGGAACTGAAAGAGGAAATAATAAATTCCAACCACGAAGTTTAACTTCTGTAATTTGTATTGATGATGTCTATGTGTCTTTGTGTGTGAATGAATTCTCTGCCTCAAGAGATGGAAGTCAGGAAATCAACCTAAAATATGATTACAGTACCTGCATCTAACAAAGAATACATTCAGCTGATCAGGAGTCAAATCAGGGACTATCAACTTCTCAGCTAACATTACTCATCCTAGCATGCGAGGGAGAAACACAGTGAGATAAATGTGTCTATATTAGGAAAGGCTCCTGTGCTCATCACCAAGTGATAAAACAGTCCTAATAATACAAATACCACCTGACTTTTTCTGTTTACAACTTTTCATCTTGCACGAACCATCAGAATGCCCAATTCCTATGTCTCCTTTCTACTTACCTTATATTGTAAGTAGAAGATTAGAAGAAAGTATTTTCTCTGCTTCATAAGTTATTCTATATTTTAAATTAAGTTTGCATATACAAACAGAATGTTTGGAGCAATTATCTATGCCTACCAGTATTTTTTATTTTGAATACAATACTATAATGGAAGTTAAAGTTAAACGTGAAACCATCTAATAGCAACGACAACCATCTTATCCGAAGTATGATTTCCTGAAGTTTTGTATTTGTAAGCTGCTTTACAGATATAAAATTGCATGGTATTCTGAAGCGTGAACTAACAAACTTGCAATTGCAACCTATAATATAGCCAGGGAGATACTGTGCCATCTCCCCATTGACATCGATACTCTTTTACTCGGTATTGTGTAACCAGTGCAACAGTAACTCATTGCTAATGTTCTCCAAAAACTGACAATGAACAGCAAACTCCTTGCTGTCCTGAAAACAAGGATAGAGGTATCCTATCAATAGCCACTGATAACCTTACTTTTAAAGGAAACTGATGCCCTTTTAATTAACTATCTAACTTATTACATATTGTGAAGCACCAGCCTCTATGAGACAAAAACTTAAGGTTTACTTTATTAATTTCAGTGACCTGTAATCCAATTCCTTTCTTCTTTGGAGCGTCCATTGTTTGCTTTTCTGGTTCCAGCAACTCCTAGACTGCTTCCCATTACCTAAAGAGATACCACAACAATAGTTTTTCCACCATATTCTATAGCAGAAGTATCTTCTGTTAGCAAATTCCGCAAAGTATCATCTGAAGTACTTCCTATTGTATCCATCTTGAATTGCCCAAAAACTCCCACTGCCACATTGGGGTTTCCAATACCAAGCTTAGATTGGTCGGATGGAACCAATGGGACTCTCTCCTAAGGGAGAGAGTCCCATCGGATAATAACAAGACCTCATTCTCTCATCCTGTAATTAAAACTTCCTGCTGCATAAGAAAACGGGCTGTACACCTGGAAGAAACTAAGCCCTTTTTCTTCATCCTTCATGCCTTCCATGACATAAGCCAGATCTGCAGTTTTACCATTAGGATGGATGTGAAACATTTTTTACTGCTAGGCATCCTGGCATTCAGCAGCAGTACTACTTTTCCTTCCTACTATTTGACTGCTGCCTTCAGCATCATTTGCAATGCAATTGAAACACTTAACTGGTTGAAACCTCATGTCACAATACTTGAAATTAGTAATTGTCCTCATAAAAGGAAGCTTCTGCTTTTTCTCAAATTTTCTTTGCCTTTTGAACTAGAATATATAACATAGTGTTCTTTACTTCTAAAAATATTGTCTCAGCAAAACTAAGTCAGATTCAGAGCCCTGAATCACTCATATTGAAAGCTGAGGGGATCTAAGAGACACCACTAAGCCAGGCTGCAGCAATTGGCACAAGTACTCAGTGTCTGTAGAAAAGCTGACAACTTTTCTCTCTGATGCAGCCCTAATTAGCATCATTCATTCCTTCATTACACAAGAGATATAAAAATAAATTCTACCTAATCCCATGGCTTTACTTGAATGCTTACTGAGTGAGGTCTAAAAGAGAGGTCTAAAAGACCTCTGCAAACAATGGTTTAAGCTTAAGCACACCCAATGTTAGCAAAAGGCAGAAAGATAGACAAACTTCTCAAGAACAGATGCAACTAGGCTACCTCTCAGATGTACTCAGATGTGGCCACACCCTAGTTCCTACGTGGTATAAAGCCAATGTGACACCTTTAACATTTATTTTATATGATGGGTAGGTAAGAAGAAGATGGTATCAATCGTGTTGCTGCTTTTCGTGCCATCCCTTTCCAAAGGGAGACATTTCCTCTACAGAAGCATCATAATTGCCCCTCTCCTTTCAGAACACCAATGGACCCCGTGTGCTGCAATGGGAAAAAATTTAGGATGGAAAAGATCAAATTCACTTCCTGTTTTGAGAATTAAGAGCCTCTCGGTCAACTAGTTCTCACAACTTTGCAAACACCACCATTTCATCCTTGCCAAATCTATGGAAGGCAAGTTTATACAGTCAGCAGGTACATGAAAAGGGCACTTTAACTTGTTTGATTTCTATAGCTGTCCATCTCAACAACTGACTCTGGGCTGCTTACAAATCAATTCAGATACTGAAAGGTTGCTGGTAATAGTGCTTTGCACACTACATGCTGGGTGTTATATGTTTCTACATGCTCCATACCAATAGGTGTGTGTGTGTGTGGTGTGTAAGGAAGGGAGGGAGGGAGAATGAATGAATATACAAGGGTGCCCTTCTAGAATAAAAGAGGGCTCTGGCATTTACAAGGGAGCACGCAAAGTACAATGTTGCCAGCAAAGAAGATACCTATCAACTATGCCCTTTCATGCTGCCCTGGCTTCCTCCCTCTCTTTATTTATCTATCTAGCTGCCCGTCTAGGCTGCCCTGCTCCCCACAGACTCTGGACTATTCATCTTCCTCTCTCGCAAGCCTCTGCTACATGAGCTGCATTCAAAGCAGGTAGCTGTGAGCAAACAGACGTCCCTTGTGATCTGCTGAAGAGAACAGGTGGCAAGTGGCTAGAAGGCTAACAAGCTCAATAAATAAATAAATAAATAAATAAACAGATAAATAGATAAATAGATAAGCCTTTTAAAATAAGGGTTTGGTGATCTGAACAGCTACTTTCACTCCATTTTGGAGATGAGAGTTTAGTTGCTTGAAGCACATGACACAGAACTGTGGGTGTGCTGTTCTTTGCAGCTGCCCTTTGTATGAACTGTGGGGAAGAGAATTCATTTTCACCAAATGTATTAGTATGTCCATCCACATGGTAGAGCAGCACACAAGAAAGAAAGAAAAGAAAGAGAGAGAATGAATGAATGAATGAATGAAAGAATATATGGCTTTCTGTGTGTGTATGTGTATCAGATGTTCTTTGTATACTTTTGTTCCACCAGCAGAAGTTCCAAGCAGACAAGCTATTCAGCTCATTTAGATCAAGGTTAGGTTTAGAAGAACAGTGACTTCTTTCATTTCAGTTTCAATAAAGACCCATCACAACAACTGGATAGTTCTTTCTGAGAGTAAGTAATACAGACAAGAAAGCAAAATCCTCAGTTGGCTCATTCTGGCTTTCCGTTTCCTTCTAGAAAGCCAGACCCTGATGAAAATTAAAGTGACATGGACCATCAATTCTAAAAAAAGGATTAACAAAATTATCACATTCTTCTAGACCCATATTAAATTTGACAATCAGAGGTCTGCTTTCTTTTTTGTAAATGTCAGACAAGAGATCTGTTTTAAAGAACTTGGTTTTGCTCTTACAGTGCTGTCAAAGCAACTGGGTTTATCATAATTTGTATCCTTCTTTCCTCTAGCAGAAATATATTTAAAAGCCTTCATTAAATTTATCTGATTCTATGAGGATTAACTCCTACTGTATCAATGCTAGAATAGGTTTATATATACAGTATATAGGTTATGAGCAGGAGGACAGGTCTATTGCCAAACATCTATTGGTTTACAATCAGTTCTATTTGCTGTTCTTTTTTTGTAAATAAATATGCAAATAGGCTTTTCAAAACAGAATCTCCCCAAACTCCCTCTTGCATCCTAGCATCTTCGTGTCCTGAGATTTTTCAGGTGGCCTACAATTCTCCGATTCCCTAGGTTGAAGAGCACTATGTTGGGAATGTCTGTCTTGAGTTAAAGTGAGATGGCAGCCTGAGGAATGAAGCCCCAGCATCTTTCATTTCAAACTGCTGGGTTACTACTGCACAGTACAAAGCAGCTTGCTTGAAAGAGGGCAGAAGGGCTTCTACTTAGGCTGTTACTTCCATGGGAAAAAGAAACAGAGGCAAAGCCCTGCCTAATGCATTTCTTCAGCTTGGAAGAACCTGATTTTTATATATACTTACCTGAAAAATAAAGCACTTACAAAATGCATAGGAAAATAATATTCAGAAGTAATATACTTGTGTAAGCATAAACATTTAAATTCAAATTCAGTGCACAGATATTCAGAAGATGATATTCAAGGAAATAATTAAATTTCATGCAAGCTATTATCCATTAAAAATCAGTATGGTACTTAAAAATCTACTAGCTGACAATTAAAGTGGAGGTTCTTTGGAAGTTGCCATAGTAGCTTATGCTGTAATTTGCCCACTCAATCTTCAATTCAGACTTTCAAAAAAATAACAGTAGCACTGACAATTAAAAAAAAACTTTGCTAAGAAACAAAATCTATCCCAAATGCTACACAAAAAAGAGGCAGCAGGTAGAACAAACAGACCAAATATGCAGTGTTAAATTGCTCTTTTTCAATTTCTGATGTGTTCCTCAGCAAAACAGAAAGACATATTTGATTTCGTAAAACAGTTAACGGATTTTCCAGAATATGTTTATTTTTTTAACCAAAGTACAGAGTTAAAATCTTTCCTTGCACAGAAATATACTGACACCAAATTTAGTAGCTGTTATTTGCTGATAGCAAATCAAGGACAGAAGGGGAGGGGAAAAAAACCATCAATGATGTTCTACTCTCATCTGCCCAAATGATACATGTGAACGCATGACTAGGCAAAGGCATGGATGTCAGCATTTCACTATTTGCAACACCTCCCAAGGGCTAACTTACAGGGAAAACAATTTTAGAGCAGAATTGGGGAAGAACCCCAGCTACAGTCTCTGTCATTTAGTCCTCAATATTAAAACCAACCAAAAAAATCCTTTGAAACCTACTACTATCCCTGTTTTTGTTTTTGTTTTTTTGAGGGGGGGGGAGATGGGTAGCTGATGAAGAGAAGAAATAAGACTGGTACAGTAGGCACCCTCCAACAAAGTACCTAGTCCACACCCAGAGAGACCAGGCAGCTCTTGGCTAAAATAATGTTAAGACTCACCAGAACGGAGGAGAACGAAATATACTGTTAAGAGGGTTAAAAACTATGGTACATTACCATATAGAAAGGCTCAGTGGGGGGAAGCACCCTAAGAGAAGGCTGGCCAATGGTTGCTACTTTACAAGGCCAGTTGCCCCTAAAAGGGGGGGGGGGAAGAGACCTACACTGACGCAATTCTTTGTGAACTTAACTCCTTTCTTGCCTGTTCGGCCTATCACATCTCAAAGAGAGGGCGTAGTGGCTTAATTTTGTACAGGCTCGACATGTTTAAATGGTCATCAATATAAACACTGGAAATCTCATCAGCTCTGATCACTCCTTAAAATAAGAAACTGGACGCACTCTTATTATATTACTAAAAAGAATCCAGGTAAGAAATTTCCTAGTTAAGATTTTTAGTAAATTGCCCTTATCAGAATTACAAATTCCATGTCAATATCCACAGACTCTGCTAGGTATGAATCAACTAAAATATACAATAGGGCATTGGGGGGGGGGGGGAGAGAACCTGCTCATGTTTGATTGTTTTGCCTACTCACTAAATGCCTCTTCAGATGTATTCAACTTTCCTTCTTATAATCCTGGCCAAACGAGTCAATGCTTGGGAAGCATTCTTCCAGTAAATGTCTAGTGGAATCACATAATTAATTTATAATTGCTCTGGTTTGTGAAGTACTTTCAAGCAAAAATTGGACATTACTACTTTCCTAAGGGCAAAACGTGATTTTGTTTCATCTGCAGATTGGGGGAATCCATCAGTAAATAACAAAATTTAGCTTCAAAGGGCTTTTCAACTGAGAGCATTGTTCAACCTTAGAGCTGTTCTACCTCCTGTCCTAATAAAAGTAGGAGGAAGGAGTGGGGGAAGGAAGAGCAGAAAAGTCAAGCTGGGAAGTAGAGATCAAAAGAACAAGCAGAAGGCACTGAAAGAGAAGCACAAAGGGTCACAGCTGAGCACCCCAAAGCACTGGGACTAGAAAGCAGCTATTAGAAAAGAAGGGGAACAATGGCAGGGAGGGCAGCCATATCGCAAGGCCCTTTTATTGGGGTTTAACAAAGCCAGCCTCCCTGCAATGAACCGGCTCTTCATAGAACTGCTTTCTGCTCCTCCGCTGGAACCAAGAAGAAACCGGGGAGCCTCTACAGCAGGAGACCAGCGGCCGGCCCGAGACCAGGCCGGCCCGTGTTTGAAAGAGCTGCTGCTGCACAACCTCTACAGCAGGTTATGCTGCTCCCTCTGACAGGCTGCATCAACACCCGGCGGCTTGGCCTCCTCCAACCTAAACTGGAGCTAGGATTTTATACTGGGGGTGGGGAAGAGGTCTCTGGCCTCCTGAGCCAAAGAAATGAGATGGGGGGGGGGGGAAGGAAATACAAGGGCTCCATTCAACGTACTTAATGTAGCTCTTCAATCAGCTGCCAGAGCTTCTCGAGGGCATTCTTTGCTAGAGGCATATTTTTCATTCCAGTTTCCCATTTTTACATTTTTATTTGAGTCCGTTCTTTTAAAACAAGTCTAAGATTTCACTAAGAGTTACTTAATATAAGTATAGACAGTCTGCAGATTATAGGAATTAAAAAATCGTGCTTAGTATACCATTCCAGATTATCAGTCTAGGACTGACTGGTTCATGGAGCTGCATTACAACTGGCTAGGTGATCTAGATAAAATTAGGAATCTATGCTATATCTATGCTTCCCTTCTCTTGCTGATTTTAAAAAGGTACAACTGCTCAAATAGATGTAAATGTTAAGACTCACACTTTCCTTTTATGATATTGCTATCTTGTACAGAAAGGAAGGAAATAAAACCCCATCACAACCACTCAAAATGTTTTCCTGCCATCCCTATGTGAGGTATTTGTGGGAAAGGAATTCAAGAGTATATAAACACTGGATTGCAAATCAGGAATGTCAACTCCATTCCATATAACCTGGATAAGAAGGCCTATACTGTGTAGCATCTGTTGTGTATTGTACTGTGTAGCTAGGTACATTTATCTTTCCCACAACTATCAGTTTCCTCTGCCTGCATGTCATTTTCTTACCTAACTGTAATACATATATCTCTATCACTAAGTCAATATGGCATTAGCTTAAAATCAATACTAATTTTTAATCATTAAAAAATAAAATTTTAAGCAATTAACCATAGCAATACTACAAAATAAAAAAGGAAAACAGTCCATATTTTACATAACCTATTCCAGAAATCAATTCTTCTTGGAAAGCAATGTAGAAATACAGATTTCTACGTGAGACACTTCTAAATTGGAAGGAATAAGAAGAGTATGCTGAACAGCAAGATGGATGGACAAGAAACATTACAGTAGTCCTGAACACTATTGGAAGACCCAAGGGATTTGTTGCAGACAGATTATGCTGAAGAGATAGATGTAGTTGCTAAGAGGCAACATTGACTTGATATTACATAATGAATCAATCATCCAATCAAATATGAAGCAAACTTTAGTTCAAATTGCCGAGTCTGTTGTATTCAGTGGCCACATTGTTGGCAAAATTAAGACTCAATTTATTTTTAAAAAGCCATTTCTGATCTCATAAAACAAAGACTTTGATTTACCCATCTTTAAACAAATAACCAGAACAGCCCTATGCAAAAAGAAACTCTGAATCAGGAAAAGCTATAATTCTGCATTCCTAAGAGATACTGACATCATAAACAATCCTATTTTTACTATCCAGCAAAATAACCCTTGGCTGAATAGGAAGTTTGTTTTTCCTCTTTGGAAAAACTTCAGTCCTGGAGCAGTAGACCTAGTTACTGAAATTAATGTTGTTTGGCCATCTTTTTCTCTTTATATAGCATGGCCAAACCAAATAAAAATTACCCCTCAAATTAGTGAGCATACGACTCTGGATCCATAAAAATGTGCCACCCCTTATAAATCTTGGGGGGGGGGGAACCTCACTAAGGGAAGGAATTGGCAGCTATTTTATTTTCTCAACAGTTTCACATATCAAAAAGGATTTAAATTAAACTTTAGGATTTGCAGGGTCCAAATGCAATCATTTTATTTATAAATAAATTTTACGGGTGTCCCAAAAGTACTTTTTCAAGAGGCAACTGGACTTTCTTGGATGAGAAGCAAAATGTCTCGAAAGAAAAACCAGAAAGTCCAGTTGCCTCTTGAAAAAGTACTTTTGGGACAACTATGACCTGATGACTGAGAATCTCCATAGAAATGTTAAAGTTGTTAGCAGAAAATCTCAAATACATTTCTTTGGCACGTGTGTAGTACTATAATCCCACATTTGTATTATTTTTTAAATATTCATCTACTGAATATGTGCACAACACACTCCCCCAAGAGAAATCTAACGCAGCTCCTTAGGCTTCACTATTTTTTTTCCAGTCTTCTTATTTTCTGTCTAAAACATGGTAGGCTGTTAAAAGGCATGAATGTCACTACTCAGGCAATTCTAAATGTTGCTTTTCATTGGTGGTAAGAATTAATTCAGGAAATGCTGACTGGAGTCTGTTCTTGAAACATGTGACTCCTCTATCTTTAGTTGTACTATTTCATCATTTCAAGTATGAATCTGCCTGCTCAAGAAAATTTATTAGACAGAGGCAAGGAAGAATTTCCACTGGGTTATGATCAAATTTTGGCGTTCCTCATGTAAATGCGTTCATCTTGCTCCTAAAATTTTATACAGCAATGATTCAAAAATCTGCTAAATATAAAATAAACAGAAAGGTTAAAATAGGCAGCCTCTACCTTGCAATTCTATTGTGAAATCAGTAAAAATAACAACTGGCTGCATTATTTGATTTTGCGGCTCTATTCTCAAACCTAACATTGGTTTACTTATTCAGAGATATTCTCTTGGTCCTTTTAGGAATCATTTTTAATAGTAGTCTTAGTTGAAAGTAATTATTTATGTACAAAGAAAAAGCTGGTACAATTAAAAAAAAGATCTGTACAAAGGTTTTAATGCAAGAGCATTCAAAATGTTTGCTGCTGTTGGGAGAAAAACTTACGATGTGGAAAATAGGCAAAACGTGCAGAAATATAAATATTTCTTTTAAACATTAGTATGGATTTATTCTGCAAAGCCTCCAACCTTTGACATATGACCTTAACTTGAATTATAGGAACTACTACAGTGGTCTTCACCACTCTTCATATCCATGTTAATTAACCTTGTTATTCAAAAAGATATAAATTACTTACATTTATTATAAGAATTTTAATAATTTATGAATTTATCTATATGCAATTTTGAATCACCCTTTCCCACCTTCAGCTTTTTCCTTATAACCTCCAAAAGAATTTCCTTCAGTAGCCAGACAAATAATGAAATCTCACTTTTCTTAAACAATACTGAACTATTTCTGCTATTCTTTTGTAAATCTCATAGGAATAAGCAGCATGATTGTGACATAATCTGGGTCACCTTGATGTAGTAAACAGGTCAACATCTTGCTCCCTATTTTTTTCCCCAAGGGGACCATCCAGCAGAAATAAGAGGAGCAAGCCTCTCTTCTCTGTTCTCCAGAAAGTAAGGCTACTCAGCACAAACGCCTCCGCTCCAGCCAGACCACCAAAGATGGAACTTAGCCAGACTCTGGTCTCCGGAAAGGGGTGGGGGTGGGGGTGGGGGCAGGGAAGAAGACAGAAGATTGGTTGGCAGCAAGAAAAGTCATCTACTTAAGCTTTCCAGCCCTGATGCTTTACCCTTAAATTTAAAAATGCTGGGCAGAAGAAGTAATTATTTTCACGAGCAACATATTCTGAAATATTTTGAAAAAGGTTTGGGGGTTTAACTGTACTCATGCATGACGGCCCCCATTGTTCAGAGAAGACTAAGGACCCCCTTAAAAAAGAAATGGTGGTTTGCTGAAAGAGACGAGGGCCAAAAATCTGTGACTACTTCTAAGATAAATTACACAGGTTTTTTTAAGGTTTCTTGTGCTTGCATGCCTATTGCAACATCCACATTCCCTACCACTGAAAAGAAATCTCTATAGTAGTGTCAGTTTCTGATCATGGATTTTGTTCCTGCAAATAAAATCTTGCTCACAAATCATTATCCAATACACACACAGCTGAGAAGAGCACCCTTCCTGCTACTTGCAATAATCTGTTATTCTCTAATACACTTTGTATAAGTTTAGTTTATTTTGCAGGCTGACTTTCATTTTTGCTTCCAGGTGTTGCACAGAATAACTCAAGGTAATTCAAGGTCTCCCTTCTGCTGATTCTTCCCTCCTTGCTCTTGCTAAGCACCTATTCCAAGCCCACCCTTCCTTTCGCACCTACCTGATCATTTCACACATTCTGAGGCTACTACTGTTTGTGCACATCTGCTCCTAGATCACAATGCACCATAGAGTGCAGACACCGCTAACCTTGAGGTGACAAACAGCAGCCTGCATGCATCATGACGATGATTCCACATCCTGCTGATCCTGCAAGTGATGCAGCTTAGAAAAGAGCTCTCATAGTATCCACTGCTGCTGGCACACCAAATAGTTCAACGTTTCTGGAGTTAACTGATATGGTAAAACTGTCCAGTGGGTTTAAAACAACACACTTGATTTTCTACCTAAAACAATTTGTATGCAAACTCCCTGTCCATTGTTATTCAAGATTCCCACCTCCCCTGCCCCCCCCCCCAATCTTATAATACCTCATAAAGACTAATTACAAGCCAATTCCTGGCAAGGAAAAGGTTACCAAGGTCTCCTAACAGCCATAAAGATTGCATCCATTTCCCTTCTCCTTCAGCCAGTAGAAAGAGCCCAGATGGACCTGCCTTCCCTGCACAGCTGGCCAGGGCCACCTCTGGAACCCGAAGGGACGTCTCTTGTCTGGCCACAGTGCTGGGAGGGAACTAACAGAGAATGGCTTTCTCAGCAGAGCCGAGGATGGCCTCCTCATCCATGACCTCTGCCATATATTTACTTATGTCTGGATGACAATTTCCATCACTGACGGGCTTGGACATTTGGTGATGAAATCGCAGCCCAGGACATCTGGACAGTGCCAGGTGAGGGAAGACAGCTGGACCACAAAGAAGCCATGAGGGTCGTGATTAGAGCTAAGGTTCTAATTTTAATTTACCTTGATTAAAATGTTAAAAATCCAGCATTTCACGGCTATGTATTAACTGACTGATGTGAAGATGCAGTTTTCACCTTGTCTTTTAATCTTCACGTTTCCTTTAGCGATTTTCTGTATATCACTAACACATTAAATAAAGCAGAACAAATGAGGTCATCCTAACCGTATGAAACCTCAGTGCTGCAGCAATTTCATACCATCTACTGTATCCCTTTTGGGAGAAAGGAGACATACTTTTAGTTTAGCTAATTGTGAAACCAGACTTTTCTCCATTTCTGCAATGCAAACAAACCTATAAGGCCACATTGTGTTATCTAAACAGGAGCAGTTCTCTCATTATGCCGGCTGCAACATGAATTAACACAAGTGAAAAGAAGCTCACCAAATGTAATTTTGTTCTTAACTGCAGAAAAATCACATTCCAGAAAACTATATGCATAATAGAGCAACAGCTCAAAGGTACAAACAGATATTTTTAAAACTTTCCCTTGAAAACATTTTAGCACCAATTTGCTCCTTTTCAAAAATAATCCAATCTTTGCATACTGTTAAAATATAGCACTCTAGCCTTCACACTGAAAATCTATACTAAAAGAGTAAATGAATGCAAAACAGGGGGGAATCTGTAGGTGAGTTCTCCAACAACCTGCATGCAAATTAGATTTGCACATATCTGTTAGTTTTGCACGTTGCTTGGTTTCAGCTACTCATGATAACATGGCACTTAAAACTGCTATTTCTAAGCATCAGACTAACTCATTTATATTCTCACAGCCATTTTAGAGTTTGGTATTTCAGTTCTGAATTTTAAATACCTGCATTTTCTGGGACCATGTCTTCAATATTGTTGTTGTACCACTTAATGTTGCTTCTTTGATTTATCTTATTCTTGTGATCCACCAGTACAATTGTATTATTTGGATAAATTAAATTATAATAAACAAAACAGTCCTGGCAATAGACAGGACATCCAACTGAGCCCTCAGGAAGGTATAGTTTGAGTCTGCTCTGAATTTCAAGGTTCCCACAATCTTGAACAAAATTCATAGTCAAAAATACAAACTTGTCATTTATTCACAAAATGGTGATTCATGCCTGCCACCAAATTTTCTGAACCAATTTCAACTTCCTGGAGGAAAAATATAGTTCTTTTGTTATCTAAAACTGGGGTACAGTAACTAGTTTGGTGTTACTTTAACCTCTCCTGGGACAGACAGATTCCACAGTCCCAAAAATGATCTAAATTGGGATATAATTTTAAAACATATGGTTTATTTAACAGACTAATAGTCCACTATTCCCAGTTGTCTGCTAAATGCAATACTATGCCATTTCCATTTATTTATATTTCTTCAAAATCATATCATAATAAAAATGATTAAACCAATCCAGAGGTAATGTGTATTAATTTAGGATATATAAAGACATCATTGCCCAAATCACAATGAATGTTGTACAATTTAGATAAATATCATGACTCTAACTGCCTTGTGCTTATGGTTTAGATGCAACAGACTTGCCTGTTAATCAAGGGTGAGCAGACAGAACTTTAGACTACTGCAATTTACCTCTGCTAAATGTGCATCTATAAAATCAAGTTCTTACATGTACTTATAATCCAAATCTATTTGATTCTTCAAGGGTTGAAAATAACTAGCAAGGAAGATACAACTTCTCCTTAGAGACAAATTTCAGAATAAATATACGTGTTTATTACATTTACTGAGAAAGAATAGATAATCCACTTCAATTATTGAGAACCAACTTGCTGTTAATACTGAAATGTGATTCAAGGGTCTTGAATTGGGCTTGAGTTACACATAGGATCTATTCTTTGAGCAATACTAATAGTAGTCCTTTGTTGTCTATTAAAATTTCAAAAGTCTGTTCTGTTTTTTAGAAAGCTGTATCACCAGCGCCAGATGTGGGGAAAAAAATTCCCCAAATGCAGACTTCCTGAGCAGTACAGGAAAAAAGGTCAGGGTTACCTTAGCATAAATTTTAAAAAGCTGAACACCATGGCTATTTTTAATCTTTTTTAACATTCAAATGTACTCCTTAAAGGACACAAAACTGATTATTTTCTAGTACATATATTTCAATAAACAGATTTAACTCACAAATGTATAGTAAAATAATATTTTAAGGTTTCAAAAGCCTAAAAACAACCGTACACAATTCCTTTGACTGAACTTCACCAACACCCATGTCTCTGAAAAGAGCAGAAGCTCAGTCAGCAAGCTGCCTTTGATATCAGCTCCTGCAACTTGTCCTCCATGGAGTCTGCATTGAGGATGCCAATCAGAAACAGAAATATCCAACCACTCTGAATCTGCTGCATAAGCTGTAGATTCTCACATTTAAAATATTCCCATTCTGGGTGCTATTTGCAAGTCATTTTACAGATTAACTTCCCTCATTTTCCTGAAGCATGAAACCATCCAGGAAGCTCCCATACTATATGACTTACTATAGAAAGAGTGGCAGGTCTGGCACTGAGAAATGCCATAAATTTGCATAATATCAGGCCTAAACAGGCTGTTGTGCAAATATAGATCAGACAGATTTCATTTCTCTTTTGAAGTCCAGTGAACAACATTCTGAAATCCAGGCTAGCTAGCACTAGATAATTTGGTTCACAATATGAGCACTTATTAATTTATGCCAGAAAGTGGTAATTCTTAACCAGGATTCAAAGTCATTGCTGGAATTTGGACTTGGCCAAGCCAAGCAGCTTAGCTATTGATCTAACATACAAAATGGGTGTCTTTTAACATGAGAAAACATCTGCTTACATTTTACATTCCAAACCCCACTTCAACTGACAATCTGTGAAACCTTTCCTTCTTTAGGCAAAGGTTCAGTATTATTCCCAGAAAGAAATGCCCCACCAGAGGAGGAGAGAAAGAAGAGAGGTGGGAGACCAGAGCGTGGTGGATTCTCGCAGACTTTGTGCTCAGCTGGCTGGGTTAAAAAGGTCCTCTCCCGAATAGGCTGCTTGCAAGAGGCGTTTTCTGACAGCTGCTGATTGCCCACTGTGGATGACTGAATGGCTCTTTTCTGGTAGGAAGATATGGTTCTTTCTAG
The DNA here is from genome assembly GCA_015471245.1 of Laticauda colubrina. NCBI lineage: Eukaryota > Metazoa > Chordata > Lepidosauria > Squamata > Elapidae > Laticauda > Laticauda colubrina. Next base: position 831,976 of record BLBF01000045.1, on the reverse strand, counting down.
GGAGCAGGCTCCCTGAAGGAGCATTGATGAATTTGCCAGTAGGGCTGAGCTGTAGAATTCAAGGGCAAAGGCCCAACAAATTTGCCAAACCTAACCTAAAAATTTGAGAAAGCAACTAAAATAAATAAAAATGTTCTACCGGATGGCATTTTCAGAAATGAGAGAGACTAAAGGGCATCACCCTCCAGCCATGATTTGCAATGCTTGTGGCACAGCTGTATTTTTTTCTCACTCCTTTTGCAAGATCCCTGGAAGAGCTGAAGGACCAAGTTAGGGACATCTATGGAGATCTATCAAGGTGGTCATTAAGAGTCGACAATAATTCGATGGCCTTTCATCAACCTCACCTTGCAAGTGCAAGTTTGTGGCAGTGCTTGAAGGAAAAGTATAAATAATACAGTATTAAATGCCACCCTTAACCCCTGAGAGTAGGCAAAGATTTAGTAGAGGTGGTGCAACAGCAAGTGTTAAATACAGAATGGGATCAAGTAAAGCAGCAAGTCCAGGTGATAAATGTGAAAAATAGAAAAATAATGTTGAAAATATTTTGGACTACTGCAACTAAGAAATTATTTTGAAGTTCATGCAAAAAACAGGGTCCAAGCCTTTCGACAGAAACCCAGAGCCACTGCAAAATAAGAAGAAACACAATTTCTGAGGAACAAAGGGACGGTACTGTGTCTTGCAAAAGAAGATTCATAGTGGCGAGTGACTCACTACAACAAGAAACAGAAATAAGTGTACACCAACCAGAGGGACTGGATTGTGTGATCTCCTATCTGACAAGAGGTAGCAGCAACGTAACATAACAAGTTCACAAGATTTATCAAATCCAATTATAATTATGCTGATCCACACAGGAAAAAATGGAACTATTCCAAAGTCCTAAGGAATTCAATGGGCTCAGATAGGTTTGCTCATATCCCTTGCCCTGTCAGTGTTGGTGGGAGGCAAGCCACTTGTATATAAAGAGAGAGCAAACCCTGCTCCCTTCCAGCCCTGATGTTACTTAGCTGGGTAAGGAATCATCTGCAAGAAAACAGCCAAGCTTAGAGAGCACCAGTTCAACCCAGAGCTACAAAGGTTCTTTTCTATTGAAGAATAAGGGAACCAGAATGGTACCTTGGGGCCTGGTCCACCCTCTGGAAGCTCCCTCCAGTAGGATGAACATTCATTCATAGAATAATAGAGTTGGAAACAACCAATGAGGCCAACTGCCTGCTCATGGCAGGATGATCCAGCAGAGTGTATCTGAGGGATGGCCATCCAGTCTCTCTCTTTTAGTTGTTGTTCATGTAGGCTAAGCAAACACACAAGGCCTTTAACTCTTCCCCAGATAGGCTTCCACACCCATCATCTTGGTAGCTGTACTCTGAACCTGCTCCAATTTGTCATTTTTAATTGTGGTTCCAAATTGGAATGCAGCAGCAATCCCAACAGGAGGAACAATTATTGAATTGTGCAATCTGGATTCAATTCCCCAGTTAAGGAACTCCAAGAGAGCATTTCTCTTTTTAGTAGCATTGTCAGCTTGGAAGTCATATTCTTGGAGTCTCTTTCTTTGGAGGTTGTTACTTGGATCGCTGACAAGCATCACACTGCTGACTGATGTTTAATGTGTGTTCACTAAAAACACTCCAATCTTTTTCATTTCTATTAACTGCCATACCAGGTTCCTGCAGCCTTACAGTTTTCCGACTCAAGATGCAAAGCTTTACACTTTCCCTGTTACATGCCATCCTATTCACTTCAACCCACTGCTCAAGGCTGCCCCTATTTTGTCCCCTCATCTCTTTTTCATCCAAATAATATAGTCTTGAACAGCACAAGGCCCACGATGATAATAGCCCTGTGCTACTGCTGCTACTACTACTTTGAATGACTTTGAATTTTCTGGATTTTCCTCTTCCCATTTTTACAAACAGGCATTACATTTGTTCCGTACCAATCCTTTAGCATTTCAGGTATGATCTCCCCAAAATATTAGCAATTTCCAACATCCCTAGAATGTTACTCATCAGGATTGGGAGAGATTTAAAGTAAAAAGATATTGTTTAACCAAGCTGCTATCAATTAGTATCAATCCTAGCTCTGTATAATTTCTTGTTAGCACACATACTTGTTGCTTGATGACTTCTTTCCTCATCCTGTGTCTTTTTTATGTTCGATTCTTTGCTAAACTTTCTGTGCAGCTAAATTGCTTTGTTGTGCTGGCTTCTTGTTTTTGGTTTGTTTTCTGACTGGAATTGTTTGAATCAGTGCTTCCAATATCTCATATTTAGCCAGTCTTACTTTGAACTCCTTTTCTCATGAGCTTCTTCTGCTAATTGTCACAAAGTTGAGTTAGAAAGCTAATATTCTAGCAGGCAAAAATTTTAAATTCAAAATGATATTTAGACAATTGGTGCACTGCTTTAAGCCCTGCTTTAGATTCTGAAAAGCTGCTTTCTGGCACACAGATGCAGAAGCAGTAGCAATCCTGCGATCCTGCGATCCTGGAAAAGGGCCCTGCCCTACTAGCAGATCTCCCAGTAACTATTTTGAATTGAATCTGAAGCATTATTCAACCTTGTGATAAATGACAGCTATAAATACTGACTATACAGCTATAAATACTATGTATATATTATTTAACAGAGTAGTGGTCTCTCTATCTCTAAGCAAGCCAAGGCAAGTGGTTGTTTTTCTGGAAGGCATTTTCTATCAATATTATGGCTGAAACAACGTATTACAAGTTCTAGATTTAAATCACAATTGTTCAGATAGTCCAAATGGGAAATTGTGCAACATCTCCCACCAGAACATGGAACATATACAGATTGCTCTACATTAAAAGCCTCAGAGGCAATTCTGAACTCACAGTTTACCTTAGTTTTATTTATATAATTGCTTAAGCAAATGGTAGCTTTCAGGGGGAAATTATTAAAAATTATTACTACAGTGTTTTCAGTCTATTTCAGACTAAATATGACTTAAAATCAAATTCAGGAAGAGGTAAATTCATTCCATGCATGCATCAAAATACCCAAAGCTTCAGGTTCAGTTTGGGTCAGGCTGCCCAAATAAGTTCTGCCACTCACAGGGTGCGGACCTCTCAGATCAAGCGTGCTGAAATATTCACCGTTTTCCTCAGAATTGTCCCCAGATGCCCAGGATTGGAACAGCTTCAGAAGTTGAACAGTCTACAGACTGTTGTGTTGTATCATCAAAGTTCAGAGACTTCAACTCAACTAAAAGGCCTATTCCATAAAGGATTTGATTTTAAAAGTTTCCTTCTGCATAATATAAATAAAATAAGCTGGGTTTCTTTTTACTAACTAAACAATTGAGAGGATGTTAAATAACTCAAAATAATTAGAACAGCTTTAAGTACTGTAGAATATTGCTATATTCAGGTCAATTTTTCCTTCATGAATGAAATGGTTTTACTCAGATCTTCAACTGAAAACACTACAGCAATTATGCATAGCAAAATTAGCCCGTCAAACATTTCTATGTCAGAGTTAACAATTTAAAAGTTTTAAAACACTGGTAAATATAAGCAATGTTTTCTATACTAGGTCAGTTAGGTGCACACGAAGGCATGCACACACAAAATTTATTTAATACAACGGAAAAGACATTTTTACAGCTGTAAGCTTGAAAGAGAAGAATATAATTACAATTCTGAGCATGAAATGAGCAACCCTTTTACAAGCCTAAACTAACTCCGTTTTCCCCGGCTGTAATGAATCAAACAAGTCAGAGTTAAGTAACAACAGAAAGCTGGGAACAGGCATTCTTGGCGCTTTCAACCAAATAATTGTGTAGCACCTGGATCCGCAAGGGATGCACAGAATTGTCACAACTTCAGATGTTCAGGGGATGTGGCTGACTCTTTGATCTCCATGGAACCCAGGACCTCAGACAGTGCATCTGTGTCTTGGATGGGTTACTGATCAGGGCGTGGACCTGAGGGGATTTACAAAAGCTAGCATGAAACTGCAGCTGGAAGGGAAGAGAACCAAGCCTCCGCAAACTGCAGACATGAACCAAACACGCTGGGAATGTGTGGCTTTTTCTCTATTTGTTAAAATATCAAAAGAGAAATCGATGCACTCTTCATTTTTCAGAAGAAATTCTAATATATATGTGCCCCCCACACCCCCAAAACAGACCTGGCTCTTCTGAACTCACAGCTACTGCTGGATCACTAGACTGAGGCCATACCTAGAACGCTTCACCTAGTGTGCCAGTATTTACCCTCCTACAACACCTTGGAGACATAATCCACTCCCAAATCACTTCACAAGTGGACCCATGCGATATGCAGTACACAAATGAAATAAATCCAGCTTTCCATAAATTAACTGTACTGTACATTACAAGTGCTGGTTTTTCGGTTTTCTATATGGCCCATCTCACCTGCTTAACTCTGGGCAATTTACACATAAAACCACAGAACCATATAAAAAATGACATAGTTGGAAAACAATGAAATACAGATTTAAAACAAAATTAAGAATTAAACTATCAAAAAAATTTAAAAGGGAAAGGAGCACCTTCCAGAGCCAGGTTTTGGCACTCTTTGGGAAGGCAGGAAGCGTGGGACTCTGCCTCACCTCAGCGGGTGCCGGATCAAAAGAAGAGGAGGTTCTCTTCCTGGACACCCACCCCACCCCCCAGTGAAAACCCTTTAAACCTCAGGGTCCACAGCATACCCTCCCTTCCTGACCAGGGGAATGTGTGGATTGATAAAGTAGGGACAAGGCGGTTCCTCCTGTAACACCCGATGCAGCATGGCACCAGGGTATATGAATACCACTTTGGCAAGCATGAATATGCTTGTTTTGAGAGAAGACCTGTTAAAAGTCTAATCTCCAGGTCAAGTTCAAGGAGACTTGGACTAGGAAAGAGGTCTTCTTGGCAACTATCCTTACATCATGAAATAGATTCCCTAGTAGATAGGCCTGGCCCCCTAAAATAATAAGGCATTTATTATGATACTTTGTTTTTAGGGAATGATATGTTCTTTTTTGGTTTGCTTCTATTCTACCTAGGGTGGGTTCAGAAACGTAAAATATAAATAAATGTAAATATGAATAAGTACAATCTTATAAGTACAATCTCCTTCTTGCCCTGTTTCTTGGCTGAAAAAGTTCCATAGTAGATTACACAGTACAGTAATAATCATCAGTAATTATCATCAGCAATAAGACACTCCATGCCCAGGCAGGTATACTCTAAAAGATACAAACAGAATTGTGGAGGCATGCAAAATGTTCAAGCGCAAAATACTGTTTTATGTTTAAAATGTACTGTTTCAAACCTTCTGCAGAAATTTTAAGTTCAAAATTATTGTTGAGTAGAGTAGAATTGAATTGAATTCTTTACTGGCCAAGTGTGACTGGACACACAAGGAATCTGTCTTTATGATATTTATGATATATTTATATTGTATATGTTTTGTTTTTACTTATTGTTCATATTGATCCTAGTTCGATTCCCAAAGAGATGAGGTGGGCAGCCATATAACTTTGAGAAATAAATGAATGAATATTTCCAGGATAATCGAAACAGGCACTTAGCAATTCAACAAAACTGAAAACCTCTGAAAAGAATTTTTATAATTTTATTAACAGCATATGATTCAGGTAGTAGGGGCTTTTTCCTCTCCATTCTAGGTCTTTTCAGATAGTAGCACTTTCAACAATCTTTTGAATTAAGTTCCTCTGCTAAATTCCTTTATCAGAATTAATACAATAATTTGATAACTCCACCTGATACCTCCTCCCTGCTCGTGAACATTTATGGCATTTTATATGCTGGACTAATTTATGGATAAATAACAAATAACAAAAATGTGCTTTGGCATGTGAAATTTATACTACACTTGATCAACACAACCACCAACTTATTGTTTTTGTATAAACTATAATCTTTTGTTTCTAATCTTGATTGTCCTGAGAAGAACTGTGCATGTCTAGATCCAGCCTCCTATTACCAGGGGTCACCAACCTTTTGGACCTCAGGGACCACCAAACTCATCATTTTAGATCCCAGGGACCACTAACTGGTTCTGTGGGCATGGCCTAATTTGTGGGTATGGCTTAGTGGCCATGTGACTGGCTGGGCATGGCTTGTATGTAAATATTATGAATATTTATATAAATATTGAATTTTTTATTAAAAAGAGCAACTTTTATCCAAAATCAGGCAGAGTTGCTCACAGAATCACAGATTCATTCAGAGATCTATCTATCTGCCATTGGCTAACTCAGTCTGTCACATAAAATTTGCTTGGAAGCAAACTCATAAAATTAACTCATAACACACCATGCATGTAAATATTGAATTTTTCATAAAAAAGAGCAACTTTTACCCAAAATCAGGCAAAGCAGGCAGGCAGATTGAGTTGCTCACAGAATCATTCAGTGATCTATTTGCCATCGGCTAGCTCAGTCTCTCAAATTTGCTTGCCGTGAGTCTGCACTGAATTTGCTTGCAAGCAAACCTTCAGTCCTAAGGGAGGCTCAGCTATGCTGAGCCAAAGATCTAAAGAATAGCTAGAAAGCAAGAAATCCAACCATTTCCTGCTTCCTAGCTAATCTAAATCTCCCGGCACAGCAGAACAGATGCTCAGAAAAAGGAAAAATAGCAATTTAGCAGGCAAGTTTACAGGGTAAGGAGTGAGTGGGCAGGGAGGCGGGCCATGTGGGCGAGGCAGCCTTGTGTTTCTGCACAGCCTGGTTTAATTGCTTTGTGGGGATGCTCTGGGGGTGAGATTTCTCTGTGGTCCACCAAAATTTTTTCACAGCTCACTAGTGGGCCGCGGCACACCAGTTGGCGACTGCTGTCCCTATACAATCTGCTTTTCAGTCAGGGTACTACATATCTCATTGGGTCCTATCCACTACTACACCGAGTAACTTGTTTGTCATATAATCCCAAACCCTGTTTGGAGAGACATGGATGTGCTCACCTATTTATCAGGATGAGTGCTGAGCTGACATTCTTTAGGTCTCCCAAGTAATGCTTGCTTTTATACTTTCCTTGCTGCTGTGTGGAAACCAGTCCAGAATCTGTATCATCATGAAGCAAGACACTCCTTGGTGACTTTTTCCCACCTATAGGAAAATAGAGGCTCCCCGAAGCCAAATCCTTTCCACCGAATTAGCCAATATGATTTAAATGAAGAAAGAAGAATCTTTGCAAATTGATAATATTTAGATTTGCAGTACTTCAACATTACATGTTACTCACAATATATCATTGCTTGTTTATGGTTGGACATTTCTAAATTGTTTATAAACACAAACAGATTTCAAACCAGCCTTTAAGAAACCCAATTTTCCTTCTAACCTATAAGCAGGTTTGTGTTTGCCAAAATATTAGCTTCTTGTAGGCTTCATCCTTTGCATTTGCTAATTCTGCTACTTTAGACATGTTTGGGCCTGTGAATAAGAATTTTCAATCATGCTACATTTTACAGAGCTTTACTGGCAAATTCTTCATTGTTATTACTTTCAGTACTGAACAACCTCCTGATTTCACCATTCTAATTGGCCTTCTTAGATTAAACTGAACTTTCAGACAAAACCGAAGGGAAGGCTTATGAAGGATGATATAAGAGCAGCAAAGATAATTTTATCTCCAGCATGAGCTCAAAATCAACCACAACATGATAAAAATTACAGATGATGGCTACCAAATGCAGACAGTTCTTTAAATTGTTAGGCAAACCAGCACAGTGCTGAGAATGTCAGCTTAAGACCAGAGAATCCTAGGAAACCTATGACTGCCCCTATGAAGCCAGTCATAGGGCTGTTGTGAGGACAGAATAGGCAGGTGTTTGACCTTGAACTACTTTGAGGAAATTCCAAGTAAATGAAACAAATATACATAGCAAATTCAAGCTTAACTTTATATACTGGTAGCCCATTTTTGTCAATCATGTTTACAGGCACAATTATCTCTCTGAAAATGTGACAGTGTTACATTTGATTTAAATATCAATAAATTTGAGTCACTAGAAAAACAACAGCTGCAAATAGTGCCTTCTTTTTATATTTATTTGAGCATATTAGTTGTTCTAATAATGTAACAATTGGGAAACGCACTGAAATTATGATGAACCAAAGCATACCAGACTGCAATGATTTAAAGCGATTGATTGCAAGGACCCCCCTGGAGAATCTTGGTTGCTTATCAAGGGCTCTCCGTGAAGAGGGCAATGATCACAGGCCATTTCCATATCATGGCTGACCCCATCTTCTGTAAAAGGCAACTGGACTGAGAATGAAGATTTACTTCATGCCGGAAAACAGGGAGACAAGAAAGGCTCTCATCTGAAACTTTAAAAAGAACAGCTCAGAATAAAATTATCCTTCTCACTGAAAAATTGGGGGTGGGGGTGGGGGAAAGAGGAATGGTCAGTTCTGAATCCATTTGCTCTGTGGTACAACTATAAAGCATTAAAACAAGTAGAATGTATCACAATGCAGCTTGCATTAAAGAAAAGTTAAAAGCTTTCCTGTGAAAAACAAATACAGGATATTGGCAAGACTGCAAGAATGAGGTTTAAAAAAAACACTAAGTACAACAAATGGATTTTATTCTGTTTGTACATCACAGAGAGGAAGTCTATTTCTTAAAAGGCTGCAAAAGTAAGAGAATACTGCCAGAGAATAACCAGAACTGTTTAGAACACTGAACAATCATGTTAAGTAAGATCAAGTAAAGTTAGTTTTAACCGAATTGAAAAGGGATATGGCATCCTTTCCTAGTTTGGCCATGAAGTCTAATATATTGAGAAAGAATCAGATTGGGAAATACTGAATATATTAATTGGAATATTCTCAATTATCTCACTTAGGAGATAATAATGGGAGAGATTCACCAATAAAGCATTCCATGCTCATTGGAGCCAACAACAGTCAGTCGGCACCACATTTAGGAATCTTACAATTTTTTCCCTGTCCACTGAAGTGCCAAACTGATGCTCTTCTTTGCTGCAAGATAAGGCAATTCTCTTCCTTGACTATGGCTCCTTTCCATCAGGCAAATCTTTCTTTGTGTGTCATCTCTATGAATCTCTCATTCATTTGGGGCCCCACCCATCTAACTTCATGCACTTCATGTATTTCTTGGAGGAAGAATTCATTATTTTCACTTTCTTTCATAATTGAGCAAAGGGACGAGCTCCACCCTGAATCATATACAAAAAGTCAGGTAAGATTAGAAACAGTTGATGTTCTTTTAGAGTTTTAATGGAACATCTTTTCTGGGAATCAGAGGCCACTCACTAGTGCCTGCAAAAAATGGTCACTCCTGGTCCTCAGTACCTAGCCTTTGTATATAGAATATCTTTCACAGCACTGATTCTTTGTCTCAAGAAAAAGCAACTGCACTCAGATATGAAAAAGAAACTGTCAATCACTCCATCCTCTTCCTGAAAGCCCAGGAGACAAATTTGCATTTCTAGTTTGCAATAAACAGAAGATACCCCCAATATTTTAGAGTATACCATCTATAATTTGTATCATCAGTGGCAGGAGATGGAACTGACTGAACTAGAAGTGTGTTTTACCCCAATCTTTGACATTATATGTTTGCTTTTACAATAAGGCAATGAGCAGCTGCACTGCTTCAGTGACTCCATACAGCCACCTCATTCTGCTGTCCCCTTCTTTTTCTTTTGCTTTCAATTGTTCCGAGCACTAGGCCCTTCTCCAGGGAGTCCTTCCTTCTCATTAGGTGGCCAAAGTATTTTATTTTGTTTTAATAATATTACTCTATCCCCCTTCCCCTTTTTAATATATAACTCAAGATGGCAAATACACCTACAATTCCTTCCTCCTATTTTCCTCACAACAACAACCCTACAATGGCTGAAAGAGGTGGGTCACCCAGCCAAAGTTACCCAACTGGCTTTCATGCCTAAGGCAGGACTAGAACTCATCTTCGTTTCTAGGCCAGCAAACTGGCTCATTACTAGCATAATCACAAGAACAGCTGTCACAGACTTCACTTCAAATGAACCATCCTCTTGCTGCATTAAATATTTGGTGGGGTGTATTCATTGCCCAAGTTGGCATATTGTGGAAAAAGATACAGCTACAATTTTAAGCACATTTGTGAGGCAACAAGCCCCAATGAACTCAATGGACCTCACTCCTGAGTAAATAAATATGAGTACACTATAAAGGCATTTAACATCACAAAACACAGCATTGTACATTCTGTTGGGTTTTCAAAATAAAAGGACTGATTGATACACTTCAATATAACCACCAGCAAAAGATCACTCCACCATTAGAATGGGCGTTGGTCTTACCTGAGACGCCCCTTCTATATATGCTGCTAGAGAGTCTGAGCTAGGGAAAACTCCTCCTCCTTCGTCACAGGGGTTGACTCTGTCAAGCTGATAAGACCTGCCTCGGTTGCCATGGCACCCAGCTTTCGGCAAAGTAACTTGACAGATGTGACGTGTCTCTGAAAAACAAAAAAAATGAGAAGGACCCCTCTCAATCCTGACCAGACGTATCCAGGATGGGACTGGAATCTCTAGCAGCGTGTATAGAAGGGGGTCTCAGGTAAGACCAACGCCCATTCTCCTCCACGCTGCTGTGAGAGTCCAGGCTAGTGACATACCAAAGCCAGTGTGTCTTAGGGAGGGTCTAAGTCTGGTCCACATCCTCCGAATCTGGAAGTACTTTTTGGAGCACCCTCCTGCCAAATACAGCCTCTGCAGAGGCGAAGGTGTCCAGTCAATTGTGCTGGATTAGTGCTGGAATAGTGCTGGAGAGGGCGGTGCCCAAGTTGCCACCCTGCAGATTTCCTCTGTGGTGGCCCAGGCAGCTGATGTGGCTGCACTCCTGTTTGAGTGAGCCGTCAGTCCTTTGGGAACTGAGAGAGATCGAGCCTCATAGGCCGTAGTGATACAAACTCTTACCCATCTGCCCACGTCTCTTCCGTTCCAGTTCATGGCGAGGATTAGGGCAGAAGTCCAAGAGGACTAGTTCATGTGTCCTGTGAATTGATTTTTGGAGTGAAGTTGGGGTCTAAGCGTAGCACCACTCTATTCTGGTGGAAGATGCAGAAGTCCTGTCTTGCAGAAAGAGCTTCTTACTCCGAAACCCTCCTGGCCAACATGATAGCCACCAGGAAGGCCACCTTGAGAGTCAGGAAGTGGAGATCTACCAACCTCAAAGGTTCAAAAGGAGCTCCCGTAAGGACCTGGAGTACCTTCGTGAAATCCTAAGTAGGATATCTATGGACCACTGGTGGATGCAGGTTTGAGGCCCCCTTTAAAAACTTACATACCACCGGATGGTGAAAAAGAGAGTCAAATCTCAAGACAACACCATAGACAAGGCAGCCCTCTGTCCAGACCCTCCTGGAGGAACTTCAGCACATCTGCCACTGCAGCTGAAGATGGACGTCAGTTAGTCTTAGAGCACCAAAAACAGAAGGACCTCCAGGTAGCATCATAGATACAATTAGTAGATCATCTTATAGATGCCTGAATGGTCTTTATCACTTTAGATGACAGGTTGTCCTTCCTCAGCAATCTCCACTCAAAGGAAGAACCTCTCCAACTGAGCGTTCTGTGGGGTGGCGAACAGATCCACTAATGGTGGACCGAACCTCTCCATCAACTCCCTGAACAAGGACGAAGACACCATTCCGAGTGATCGACCCTGGCTCGACTGAGCCAGTCTGTTTGAATATTGTCGACCCCCGAAATGTGTTCTGCCCTGAGGGACAGAAGGTTCCTCTCCACCCAAAGTCCCAAGTATTCGGCCTACTGCATCAAGGACCTGGACCGGGTCTCCCCTTGTCTGTTGATATGGGCCTTGGTGGCCATATTATCTGTCATTATCAATACATGATAACCTGTCATCTTTTCCTGAGCTGTCTCACAGTTAGGTAGACAGCCCTGAGCTCCACCAATTGATTGGGCAAATACTGTCTGCCTGTGACCACCGACCCTGAGCTATCTCGGTTTGAAGATGCACCCCGCAACTGTAAAGATTACCATATGTGGTGTCTTTTTGTATCTTTGAAAGGAAGGTCCCTGCTGAAGGCCCAGGACAGCCACTACCGGAAATATTGTAAGACCAGTGGAGGAACCTGGACTCTGATCGATGAATGACCAGTGCCTGCCTGTTGGAATGGCAAGAGGAACCACTGCAGAGTCTGGGAATGAAGTGGGGCTCACAGGACTATGGCTATACAGGAGACCATCTTTCCCAGGATTTGAGACAGCAGGGATAGTGGAACCATATGCTGATGCCTTATTTGATTCGCTAAGACCTGTAGACTCTCTTGTCTGTTCAAAGAAAGGAAAACTTTGCGGGAGATCATGTCTATGACCGCCACTAGATGGAAAAGGCGGATGGTCGGGAAAAGATTACTCTTTCTGACATGCTCCTGCAGAATGTGAATTGTGGTTCGAAGGTTGGCAATGAGGGGCAAGGATGATTGTATCAGTATATTGTCTAAACAGCACTGGACTCTCACAGGCAGTGTACGCAGGAACGCTGCCAATGCTGCCAGAATCTTTGTAAATAGTTTGGAGGCCGATGAAAGGCCAAACGGCAGAGCACAATATTGGTAATGTCTATTGTCGTTAACAAAACTGAAGAAACTGGCAATGATGGAGCCAGACTGGGACATGGAGACATGCCTCCATGAGATCTATAGATGAGAGGAGGTCGTCCTCCCGGATGCTCTTCAGAATAGTCTGGAGGAACTGCATCTTGAAGCACCTGTAAGAAATGAATTTGTTCAGGGACTTGAGGTTGAGAATCACCCTCCACCCCCCTGAAGCCTTTGGCATTACAAAGAACTGGGAATAGAACCCCAGCCCCCGTTGGTCCTCTGAACTGCCTGGATAGCTTTGATATCCACCAGATGTTGAATGGCACATTCCATGAGGACCGGTTTGGATCTGTCCCACAAGATGGAGCAGCAAACAAAGAACCTCAGAGGAGGGGAGAGGAACTTGAGATGAAGGCCCGACATTGCAGTCCGGAGAACCCAGGCATCTGATGTTGTTTCCTCCCATTGCGATGCAAAGAACACCAGGTAACCTCCGATGGGAGAAGGAAGGCAGTCATTTGGAGCACCGGAAAGAACAGATTCTTCCACCTTGAAAAAGTTATTTATTGGGATATTGTTGTTGCTTGCTTGATCGGTCAGGTTGTTGTTCCTGTTGAGGGGGAAAAGCTCTCTGCCCACAAGGAAAACAGTTGTTGGAATCCAGATGAAAGATGGTCAAAAGGAAGATGTGTGCTAGGACTCCAACCGCCTGAAAAATGAGCCACATAAGGCGTCGTGCGGCCACCAAAGACACCATCGCTTTAGCAGCAAATTTTGCAGAATTCAGGGTAGCGTCTGCTGTGAGCTCCGCTGCTGTGATAATTTTATTTATATCTTGATGGGAGCACCGGGTGGCAGACGATCCTGCAACTGATGTAGCCAATGCAGTGACGCCCTTGTGAAGAAGTAGGCTGCAGTGGAGGCTCGGACCAGCCAGGCCGCAGCCTGATGAGTCAGTTTAAGAGTCTGCTCTGACTGCTTGTCATCAGCCTTTAGCACGTCTTCAGGCTCTGTTGGTGTTCCAGGTTTGGAGACAGAAGCAACCACAGGGGCATCTGCTGATGGAACTTGAAGGGCCTTGGCTAATCTAGGACCCATGTTATAAAATCGTCTATCATTAGATGTGGGACCAGGCCCCAAACCAGGAGCAGTACACTGTTCGTGCACCAGGTCCAGAAACAGCTTGGGTGATGGAAGAACCTCAGTCTGAACTGTCGGGTTAGAAAACAAGGAACTGCCCTGGGGCTTAGGTTCCCAAAGAGGGTTCCACTGTAATTTCATCCAGAGCCAACTGAGCAGTATTTTGGGCCTTGTACAAAAGAGACTTGAATAAGGAGTGTCGGAAGAGACCTATAAAGGTCAGTTGCTCAGGCTTTAAATCCTCATCCTCTGAAAAACTGGAGTCTCGAACCTTGCCTTCCTCCTCCTCAGACATAGAGGAGTGGCTCCAGTCAGACAGGTCCATGGAATACACTTCCTCGTAGTCCACCCATGCAGTATGAGAAGAAGGTAACCCTTGCTCAGGTGGTCTGTTATACACGGATCTCTCAGGACCTCAGGGACTGAGAGAAAGAATGGTAAAAAACCAAGAGGGCACAAAAATGGCTGAAGTCCTTCATCAATCCCATATAAGGGCCACCGATACCATCTCTTTAGTATCTTCAGACCTGCTAGTTACAGGCGATTCCACAGGGCATAGGCCAGCAGCCGTTGGCATAAAAGTGGCCTCTGCCCCTTTTCTATGCCCGCCTGTGAGCAGATTCCCATGAGCATTAGGTGCTTCTGATGCCCAGATTGCCTGTCCAAAACTCGAGCCAGTTCTGCTTAAGTCCTGAGGAAAAAAAGCCTCAGCAGCCCCATCTGGAGACCATGCCTGTAAATGATGAGTAGGGCCTAGTTCTGCCTCTGCAGCCCTGGATACAGTTTGTGGACAGGCCTGCAAATCACCAGATTGAGGAGATGGTTGGCTCTGCCCACCCATTTGTTCAAGGCTTTTGGTGAATTGTCTTTCCAAGGCCTCATGTTTCTTTTTTTCGGCCTTAAGCTCTGTTTTTGAGGCCTTCTTGGTAGTGAAGGCCTTGGCCTTAATCTTGGCCACTTCCTCCCGCTTAGCTGAATGGGGCCTTGAACGTCTTCTTCTTTTGGATGGCCCTTGAGAAGCTTTGGAGGAATGGGCCTCATCAGGGCCTAGTAGATCTGACAGGGCCTGCACGTTCTCCATTTTGCTATGGCCTAAAGGCACTGGAAGCAGTCTATCTAGTCATCCTCCCTGCTTCCTTAGGCTAGGTGAGCGGGATCACCGCTGTGAGGCCGTAATTAATGCTGTGGATATAAGGCCTGGGAATTTAAACAGGCCCAATTTTCCCTTTAAGTCAGCTGAGAGGTGCTGTGATAAAGCGCCCTTGCCATCAGCTGATAGGCGCAGTCAGCAAATTGCCCTTACATGGGCTGTGTGAAGGTCTGGGGCCGGCATGTGAAACCTCAGCACGAGCCGAGGCTCTTACGCTAGTACTCACTCCGTCGCTGTGTTGACGTCCTGGCACTGAAGCCCCAGCGCTGGAGGAGAGTGGATCCCCAGATCCCCGGGAGCAGCTGGTATTTAATTTTTGTTGATTGATGTTATTTCAATAACAACTAACGACAGCTCGTAGAGGCACGTCCTTCCTGGACGAGGGGCTGAGTCGAAAGCTAAGAAAATATGTTTTCTTAGGCTTTCGTGGGTACTTACATGTGTGCTGTTTAGCTTCCTTTGGGTATTATCCCACGTCATTGTAGTTCTGTTAAAGTTGTAGCAACGTTTCAGCAGAATCTCATCTGCCATCCTCAGGCTTCTGTATAGAGTTAGTTCCTGGTTTCAAATTTGAGGCCAATCAGAATGGACTAGCCTCAAATTTGAAACCAGGCTTCTGTATGGATATGGGTCTTACAGCTCCTGGTTTTAAATTTGAGGCTGGTCCATTCTGATTGGTTGGGAGCCTGGACCTGTGTTCATTGGACTTGGAGTTTGATTGATTGGTGTTCCTGGTTTCTTCTGTCTGTTTTGTGGCTTTGATTGGCTGGCAACACTCTGTTCTTGTGTTGGAGGCTTTCAGTGCAGCTTGGCTCCGTGTGAAAGGACGGCTGCTATTCATTAACAAGCTGGGTTTCACCTGGGTGCCTGGTGGGGGGGTTAGGTTGGAGCTATCAGAGGGAGTCTGTTTTTGCCCAGGTGTTTGCCTGGCTTGTGGCATGGAGACCCCTCCACTTGAGAGTGCAGGCTTCCAAATGATTGACAGTCTGGTGGAATCATCTCTTCTATTCATGCTGTCAGGTCTTTTTTCAATCTCTATGGCTTCTCTGATGATTCTGTGGCTGGGGTTTTCTATAGTGGCCAGGGTTTTAGTGCCATTGAAGTTGATGTTGTGACCTGTGGTTTTCATGTGTTGGACTAGTGAGGAGGTGTGTTCCAGCTTTTTTACTGCATTTTTGTGTTCATCTAGGCGGGTACTTATTCTTCTATTGGTCTGTCCAATGTAGGTGGCCGGGCATGATGTACAGGGAATTTCGTATATGCCTTGGTTTTCCAGGTCAATTTTGTCTTTGGGGTTCCTCATTTATATATATATATGTGTGTGTGTGTGTGTGTGTGTGTGTGTGTGTGTGTGTACATATATATATATATATGTATATATATGTGTATATGTATATGTATATGTATATGTATATGTATATGTATATGTATATGTATATGTATATGTATATATATGAATGAATGCAGTTCATCTTCCTTCGGGTATTATCCCACGTCATTGTAGTGCTTTTAAAGTTGTAGCAACGTTTCAGCAGAATCTCATCTGCCATCATCAGGCTTCTGTATTGTAATAAAATATTATTACTGAGATACGACTCATTATATATATAGACACCAGTAAAATAAAAAAATAAAATAAAATAAAACGGGGCAATAAGAACTTTATCAGGGCAACCGTTCTTGACTCAGAGCAGACCCTGGGCGTGCCAACCGCCTTGTACACAAATTATATTCAATTACTGTTATTCTAATTTTAATCAAAATGGCAGATGGTAGCACCTCTCAGTCCCCTTGCTTGAAGGCAAAAGCCAAATCAAAACACAGTGGAAATTCGAAAGCCTCAGAAAGGGGCGCCTTAAGGCCTTACAAAAGCAAATAGATATACTCGAGAGGTCCAGGCTGTATCTCAGGGTGCGTCCTCTTCCAGTCCGTCAGTTTCTTCACACCCTCCTCCTCCTCTAGATCTCTCCCTTTCATCCAGGTGCAGCTTGACTCCACAAGGACAACAGGTCCAAGTGTCTGGAACACCAACCAGATGGGCCCCTGAAGTCACATTCACTCCGAAAGCCACTGGTCTTCGCCAGGGTGACAGTTTCATTGAGGAGGTCCCCAGAAAGGATGAAAGGCTGGATGAAGATGGCTATTCGCCAAGGGATTGCAGCGGGCCTTCAACACGCAGTAATGTCCAGACCTTACCCTATGGCTACCAACCAAGAGCCCCAACCACTGAGGTCACTGACCAGGTCGGAGCAACACCAGACCCAGGTACATTTACAGGGGGAGACCCCCCTCCAAGGGCCGGAGGAGGAGGAGGAGGAGGAGGAGGAGGAGGAGGAGGAGGAGGAGGAGGTAGATCAAATATTTCAAATGGCCGAGTCTGTAGTGGGATCAATGCACGATAGCAAGCCCCTGTCAGAGGCAGATCCCTTAGAAGGGGAAATGTCTGAGGATGAAGGTCTTATTCCTGACCAGCCTGCTTTTACAGGCTTATTCCGGCCACAGCTTTTCAAATCTCTCTTGTTTAAGGCAAAGAACATTGCAGGCCGAAACAAGCCAAAACCATGCTGAGATCCATAACGGTGTTTTAGGGCACAACTTCAGTTTGTATCCATTTTATATTCTCAATGCGGCACATTTACCAGAATGTTTTTTACATCCTCATTAAACTTGACTTATTGTACCAAAAATATCCATGCCACCCAAATCTCAGGTCATACCCTTCTAACTCCAAAAGCCTTTTAGTTCTCAGCAACACCCACTTACATCGAAACCAAATAGCCTGCTGCAAAAAAACATTTTCAAATCAGGTAAACCCAATCTTCTACTTTGCATCTTACAGCACTTTGTATTTAACTCCTGTTTTTCCCTTCCACACAAACTTAGATACATCCTTCTGCCACTGTTTAAATGGTGCATCAGTTGTCAAAACATCATTCTAGGCAAGACATTCATTTTTGTTACAGAAATTTTCCCCAGCAATGAAGTTGTATATTAACATACAGTACCTGTTTTATCATCATTCCATGTTTTAATTATTTTCAAATAACATACAATTCATATTTGTCATAATGATATCCAGATATTTTATCTTCTCAATCTTAAAATTCTATTAATCATTTTTGTTTGTTTTTCTATTTTCACATTTCTGTTAAAATCTACATTGTAAATTGATCTTGCCCATTTTATAAAATTCTCTCCAAAATTTGTATCTTCCAAAACTTTGAACAAGAAAATTCATCCAAATCTCTGCATGCAACATCAATTTGGCTTGTTTTTTGTTACATTCCTACAAATATTCCCAAATGACCAACACAGTTCTAGCATTATCTTTTAGGTAAAATCCTCCATTAAATTATTTTCAATATATCAGCTAGAATGAGTATGAACAACTTGTAAATCCTCATTCAACAATATCATCCTATAGTCTCGCTTTAAAGTCAAATATCCCCCCCCCTTTTTTTTTTTGTAATTTTACTGGCCTCTTTCTAACACTCTTGTATCCTTCCTCATTGTAGGACAGTGTTTATCGTGTTTTGTAAAGGTTCATCCCCAAGACATTTTTAATAAGAACCTGATAGTCCATTTGACTCAGGCACCTTTCCTAGTTTAATAGCTTCAAAAACTTTCCTTGCCATAGTTTTAGTATCTCTAGCAACTTCAGCAGCCAAACTTTTTGAAGTGCAAATAATGTCTGTTCTTAACTATGTCTTTCAGAACAGTAAGTATATTCTCTTGAATTGCCATTTTTCTGCCTCTATATATTAGCAGGCCTACACTGTCCAAAAATCCTTCATAGTCTGCCATGTCTAAAACATATATTCAGGAAAGCAGCTGAAATTACCATTAACATGAATTACAGACTGGGAATTTGGTAAGGATTACAGGTGTGCACATCACTGGATACTCAATTAAAGGGATATCTCTGTAGGATAATGAAAGTAAACCCTCTAAGTAACACTTTTAATCTTTTTTTATGTTCACAGGAATATCATATTTAAAGTGTCCTATGCCATCCGAGATGTAGAATATGTGCAGTGACACAATAAAATAGCATTTCTCACTCATCTTTTGGGGTCCTTTCAACCTGTTTGACACAGCATTAAGTCCCCAAATTCATACCTATTATGTAAGTCAAAGCTACAACTATAATTTATCAGAGTAAAGAAAAATAGTACATTTAGCAGTGATTCATAAGGATGCCTTCTTCTATGATGGGGTCCATGATGAGGTGAAGGAGCTTGTGCGGATAAATGAAAATGTGGGCTACGTCATTGGACATGTATATGTCCAGAAGAGTCTCCCAAGGCAAACAGGCCATGATAAATACCCCAGACTAACACTGATCACATCTGCCAACCTGCATTGAACCAGCATGGCAGATTATAGTCTATTCCTTCCACAAGCCAATATAGCCTCATAAGGATGCTCTTCCTGAGTCTGGTAACCAAGGTGAAAGAGGAAAGGGGGCTGATCAAGGAAGATTCAGCAACAAAGTCATTGCCAAATTGCCTTTCTTGTCGACATGCTATAAGAATTTCCTTTTTCCAGATATATTTTTCTACAGAGTCCAGCCAGATCCACCTCTTTCTAACATGTTTTCCTCTGCTGCTATCCCCCCGCTTCATTCCCAATTCTTGGTCCAATTCTATTCAGTTTTTACAGAGTTACTGAGAAGCAGATCAACAGACAGAGTCGAGAGATGCCAATTTATCACCTATGGACCAAAGACCACAGCTCATGCTTTCATAGGCCCAACTTAAAAATAGGCCAAGACAGAACCTTAATCAAAATATTCAAGAAATTACTCCAGTAAACTGAATTAGATCTTTTACTCTGGCATATCAACTTCAGTAACAGATCACATTTTCTAATAATTACTTTTTAGTGATAGCTACTCCAGCTATTGAACAGAATAAGAACATACTTGAAAAAGAACTTTCTAAATGCAGAAGGAAAAACAATGATTTATTTATCTTGCAAAGATGCTGGGATATTTATGTTTTCTAGCTATATGTAACCAACAAAATGCCAACCCCCATCCTGGTGACAACTATCCTAAAACATTTGGGCATTTTTTACCTCTTGGCCAACCCTGATCTGCAGGCTCTGTGCAATAGGAGAACTTGGGTCTTTAGCTGAGTTGAAGGACAGGAGGAACCTCTCCTAGCAGAAG
Source organism: Laticauda colubrina (assembly GCA_015471245.1). Taxonomy (NCBI): domain Eukaryota; kingdom Metazoa; phylum Chordata; class Lepidosauria; order Squamata; family Elapidae; genus Laticauda; species Laticauda colubrina. Next base: position 811,928 of record BLBF01000045.1, on the reverse strand, counting down.
TGCTGGGAGGAAAGAACATTCCTTCTCACTAACAAGCCACTCAGCTGCCCTCCCCTTGCCCAGCGAGTCTCAATCAGAATTGAAAAGCTGGTTAATGTATAACCTTTATAAAGTTTCCAATGGATGGAAGGGAGAAGAGGAAGGCACAAATCTACAGCACAAGCAACACTTAGAACACCACGCTTGCTTTTTGGCTTTTGCACTGTAATGAAAATCCTTCAAAAATCATGTTCAATATTCTGAAGAGCAACTTTCTTTGCAAGTTAGTGATCACTTTATAGTAATTGGCACAGACTCCAGAAAAAAAGTAAAGAACTTTGAGGTCTTTTTCACACTTTGCCCTTTCTTTTTCTGTTCAAATGTATGAATAAAGCTAGTCTTTGGCACAAGACTCTGCACAAACACAACTAAGTCAAGGATGCACAACCTCTCATAAAACTACCTTGCCATCCAGCATTTGGTCAGTTGGTCACAAGCAGCAACCACTGGGAGATATAACCTTTTCACACATAACTCTCTCCTGGCAAGAAAAGAACAGCCAGTCTCACATTAGACTGCAATTGGCAGAAGGACTCAAAGAGTAAAAACAGCTTACTATATTTAATTCTGTATAAAATTATGATTTCTGAGCAAGTTGAAGATATTATCCTGTGCTACAATCAATACAAATTGAGCTACTTACCATTAAAAAGACTTCTATTTAAGTGCCATGAAGAAATATTATTCACTTTAATTTTTTAAAAATCCATATTTATATAATCTACTGAAAAAGGCAAAAATACATAAGAAAATAGTATAATATTTACCGATTCCATAGCTGAAAGCAGCAGTTAGCTGGACATAGATAAAATCCAAAAAAGGCTGTCCCACAAGCAGTGCTATATTCTGAAAGACAAAAATAGTCCCATAAATATTTCAAAAATGCTAGCTTAAATTATAGACATTTTACTTTAAATTCTGTTTCCATTTCATCTAGCTCTCCCAAAACTCCATTAATACAAAAAGTTCAAACCAATTACTTGAAAGGATAGTACAATTAAAGTGTTGCATATGTGCAAACAAACACATATATAAGACAGCTATTTACATATAAGACAGAACTATTTCTGCTCTGTAGCACCAAAAAGACAAGGGTAGCACACTAATTTTATAGCAAGTTTATAGATTGGGATAATTTGCAATTCACACATTTATATAAGTTGTTTATTGTACTTATTATGCTTGCTCTGAGAACTTTTTTTCCAAAACAGAAGCATGTAAAGAATATCTGAAGAAATTAACTCAAATTCCACCTCCAAAGGAAATGTATCACTTAAAATTAAACTATTCATGGCAAGTTTTAAATAGAGAAACAGTATTCTACAAGCTAACACATAGGAATATCTGGTGTCTGTATTAGCATTTTAGAACAAGTCGTGACTCATAACTGCAGAGAAGGAAGCTGCTTTTAAGTTTGCCCAGGCAAACCTAGAAAAGGGAGAGTTGTATGTTTAGCATACAATCAACATCTAGACTTATAGCACTCTCTAGTAAATGCAATAAATATAGGAATGCATCAAATATTAATTTTAGCAATGAAATGGGATAGCTGAATAATTGTCTAACATGATATTGTTCAACAGATGAAACCGATCATATTTGGTCTTCTAAATCCCTCTGGATGGAAGCCCACCTGGAAACCATAAGTATCTCTGGAATAAAAGCAACACACTGTACTATAACTAAGACTAAAATGCTAGTACTGCAGAAACATACAGTGGAGTTCACGTCAACAAAAGATTTCTGGGGGAAATGGCCATAACTCTGCATCTCAAAACCACATCTAATGTCAGAGAAACATTGGAAGAATACATAAGATACATACATATATACTGTAGCATTTTAGTTAAACAGAATGCTGTTTATTGGAGGGAGGAAAGTTCATATCTTGATGACAAGCCAGACATGAAGTTTATTTATAGTCCAAAAACAATAATTAGAAATATATAAAATCTGCCAGATAAAGCACATACTTATGTTTTTTTTAAAAAAAACACACAGGCTTGAAACAATTACAATAGTAATATGAACAAGCAATTAGGCAGCTTCCCTTAGTCACTAATATTTGTTGATGTCATAAAACTTTGAATTTTTACAAATGCAAATGTAGGGGAAGAACAAGCAAAACCTTGCTCAAGAGAGGAATCAATCTGGAGTCCTTACGTTTCCAAAAGCAACCCAAATCCAGGTCCCCCTTGAATTCAGTAAGTCTATCTAGCACCAATTTCATACTGATAGCTCGTTAACTAGGTTCTCATATATATAGGCATGAGTAATAAATCAGCTTGACTTGAACTTCAGGTGTGGTCCTGATTTTTCTCGACTAAAAATGAACTCTGAATTTTAAGCGTTTTTGGTTGCTTATTCATTTATTTGCAATCCTGTCAATCAGAGCACTTTTAAAAGGTAAAGAGAGGAATGACCAACTAGTTTACAGAAATAGCTCAGTACTTCCTAAGACTGCTTGATTCAAATAACATCAGTAATATAAATATAACAGTAAAAAAACCTCTGAACTTGAAAAACTAAACCAATGGAATACTTGGCAAAACAAACCAATCCAGAAGAACAATGACAAAACATTCCATTTCAATGACTTTTTCAGAAAGTAAAAACCACATCAGTAGCCACCAAACAATGTCAAACAATCTAAATGGGAATATATGAAAAAGGAGAATTCATTTTAGGGACAGGTGGTGGGTGAACTTTCAGGGCACAAGATAAAAGTAAGGAACAGATGGAGAGGGAATGCAGAAATAAAAAGCAATGAGTCTGACTAGAGTGTTTTTTCAAGCGTTCTCCTGAAAAGAAAAATGCCTTTCTAATATTACCACTTCTATTTCAGTGAGCTGCCACAGGAATCTTTTGCAATTCTAAACAGAAAGCGGCAGCATGTGATGCAGAGATGAAACAAAGCAAGTAAAATGATACATTTTATTGATTTTACTTGTATAGGCACCATTGTGTAAACTTCACAGAACTTTTAGGATGGCAAAAGTAATCTTCATGCCTGATCACCATATTTTTATCTGTGCCTTCCTTCAAAAAATCCATAGGATTTTTACAATTTTTCCTAATAATCATTTAGAGCAAATTAACATATTCCAAAACAAGTTAATGAATTGCATCCTTCAGGAGGAATATAACCTTAGACCCATGTACTAGTTCAACACTTTAATTGTGACACCTACACAATTCTTCCTACATCACCATAGGGGCAATCTATTATTTCAGTTAAGAATTTAACTGCCATAAAATCTAGAATTTTAGCCCATAATTCAATGTGGGGAAAAACTATCCAAGCAAATTAAAGGCCCTGTCACACTGGCCGACGGATGCAAAATGTTTGTAAAAAGGACACAGCGGACGAGAAAAATGTTCCATCCGTTGTTATCCGCTCTCAAAAGTGCCTCGAATTTGCATAACCAGAGCGGACAACACGGAAAGGAACGGACGGGGGGAGGACGTAGGGCAGATGGAAAGCGGATGCGGAACGGAAGCCTAGCGGATGGAAGCAGATGAGAGCGGATGGCACATCCGCAAGGCTTCCGGGGGAGCGCCTCAAAGCAGACATGAAACGGAAAGAGCGGATGCAGAGTGGGTGAAGCGGATGCACAGCAGATGCCGAGCAGATGCTGAGCAGATGAAGCGGATGCAGAGCGGAAGCCTAGCGGATGCCTAGCATTCACTGCGCATGCAGGGAGGATGCATTGCGTCAGCCCCACGGATAAAAAGGGAAGCAGCTCCCAAGCAGGTCACCATTCAGAGGAAAGACCTGCTTCCAGACACAGCTCTCCAGCCAGCCAGCCAGCCAGCCAGCAACCCAACAACCATGGGGAAGAAACGGAAGCCTCTGCCATCTGCTGCCAGCCCTGGCAAGAGGGACAGGGCCACCCTCCCACCCCCTGGCCCTGACTGCTTCTGCTGGGGCTTCTGCTGCCCGGGCTCGCTCTTCTGGTGCTGGGACTTCGCTCTTCTGGTGCTGATGCTGCTTCTGGTGCTGGGGCTTCTGCTGATGCTGCTTCTGGTGGTGGTGCTTCTGCTGGTGCTTACTCTGCTGGCACTGCTCCTGGTGCTGGTGCTTCTGCTGGTGCTTACTCTGCTGGCGCTGCTCCTGGTCCTGCTGGTGCTCCTGGTCCTGCTGGTCCTGCTGGTGCTCCTGGTCCTGTTCCTGGTCCTGCTGGTGCTCCTGGTCCTGCTTTTGCTGCTACTGTTGTTGCTGCTGCTGCTGCTGGTGGTGGTGGTGTGGAGGAGCAGCCCCTACAACCTCGAAGCCCCTCTGATGAGGGCCCATATGGCCCTGCCAAAGGGAGGAAGAGGCAGACGCGTGAACGGGAGAGGAGACAATACACCATAGAAGAGGAACATGAGGAGGAGGTGCTGGAGTGGCTGAGGGAGAACGAGTATCTATGGTGGAAGGGACACAGGCTCTATCGAGACACCAAAAGGAAGCAGGCTGCTTGGAGAGAGAAGGCGGAGAGCCTGGGCTACACTTCGGAGGTGCTCCTCGGCTGGTGGAAGCACATGCACACCTGGTACGGGAAGCTGCACCTCAAGAAATCTGGCCAGGCCGCGGTCAAGCTGACGGACAGAGAGACCTACGTGATGGCCAAGTGCAGCTTCTTGGAGGGTGAAATCCCCCACCGAGGAGCAGCCCCTCTCACAACCCTCTCTCTCAGGCTGAGAGCCAGTCCTCTTCTGGCAAAGAGTCAGCTCCTGTGTCCAGGCAGGTATCTGTGGAGCGTGCCACGACGGAGACCCCCCTGACAGCTGTACTACCCGTGGCGGAGCATGTGGAGGACCCCCTAACACAGTGGGAGAAAGGAGACGGCACTTCCACCACAGCCCAACCCGCATCCACCCCCAGCTCCACCTCCACAGAAAGGCAGAGAGGCAGACCGGAGGGGCAGAGCTACACTGTCCTTCTGGATATAAGAGACACCATCAGGAGCAGCATAGATCTCCTCTCTCAGCTGGTATACACCGACGCCCCATCCTCCAACCGTAGGCCTTTCCTCACCTATGTCAACCAGATCCTCATGAACATGTCGGAACCCCAGTACCAGGTGGTGAAGGACAGGATCACCGATCTTCTTCACAACCCTCCAGACCAAGATGAACCTGCTCCCACCCAGTCTGGGCCTGCTCCTCCACCCCAGGTGATGTCACTGCCCTTCCAAGGCTTTCCACAGGCCCTCCCCTACCAAGGCTACGGCTACCAGGAGGTCCAGCAGCACAGGCAGCCCTTCCCAGTCCAGGCACAGGTACATCGGACACCACCGGTGCCACTGATGCCAGCCACGCCACAGATGCCACCCACGCCACCGATGCCACCCACGCCAGTCCTCACCCAGCTGCAGACCAGACAACCCCACTACACTGCTCCTTCCTCCACCCCACAACCAAGCCCGGCCTCAGTACTTCTGTCATCGGTATTGGGGCTGACACCCCATGTCATGGAGGAAGGGGCTCTCAACATCACGGGGCTGAGCCAGCTGTCTGAGAGCTTCCTCAACACACTGTCCCCTGTTGTCCTCTCGGGGCCAGGCACCCCAGTGGCGCTTCAGACCAGCACTCCAGCAGCAGCCACCTCCACAGCACCTGGACCCTTCACCCCTGAGACTGGGCACGCCTCCGAGTGACCAAGAAGAGTGCCAGAGACTGGGTGGCTACCTGTTGACTTTATTTTTGCTTTGGACACTTGACTTGGGTCATTTTTCTTTTACAGCTTATAATTAATAAAGATTATCTTTGCTTTACACACTTGCTTCATTTATTTTTGTAAATAAAGTCTTGGTGGAAACTTTTAGAAATGATTTAAGCCTTTGCATGCTTGTGGGATGGGTAAGGATAGCAGTGGGATGGGCAGGGATACCTGTGGGATGGGTAATAGCTGTGGGATGGGTAGTAGCTGTGGGATGGGCAGGGATACCTGTGGGATGGGCAGGGATACCTTTGGGATGGGTAATAGCTGTGGGATAGATAAACCTCCAGTGCAAGCATAGTGGGACTGTATGGTCCACCCTCCCAGGTGCCACACCTATAGCCCTTTATTATCAATAATAATGTAATCAACCATCCACACATGTCAACATAAACACAACTCTTTATTAAATGCCCTGTTCATTGTAGGCCCACCCAACATACATGGCCCAATCTCATCAGTGTGATGAGACAGGCTGAAGGAAGCATCCATTAATCATCTATCATCCTGTCTTGCCATTCCACCGCTCCAGCTGGGGAGTTGCACCAGTGTCTCAGGAGGTTGCGCTGCTTCTTCCCTTCATGTGAAGCTCTGTTGGGGCCTTGCACATCCTCAGTGTCTATCAGGTTTCGCCCTTGCCTCCATTCCCCAGGGTCCATGTCCCCATTGCCTTGTTGGAGGTCCACGAACCTGTTCTGCAAGACTGGGTAGTGGGTGCGCATGAGATTGTGCAGGATGCAGCAAGCTTCCACGATCCTCTATGCGATGCTGCATGGTGGTGAGAAGTACCTGGAACCTGTTGGCCAGGATGCCAAAGGCATTCCCCACCACCCGCCTTGCCCTGGACAGCCTGTAGTTGAAGATCCTCTCTTCACGGGTGAGGAGTCTGGAAGTGTAGGGCTTCATGAGGTAGGTTCTGAGGGAGAAGGCGTCATCCCCCACGATGAAGTAGGGCACATCTTGCATGTCATTGGGCAGGGGGTCTGGATCTGGGAAGCCCATGATGAGGTTGCGTTCCAGCCCCTCCTTGAAGTCACTGGCGTTGTATACCTGGGCATCTGAAGCTGACCCGTTGCCTGAAGCATCGATGTACATGAACTTGTAGTCAGCATCGACCATGACGAAGAGGATGATGCTGAAGAAGCCCTTGTAGTTGAAATAAGTGGACCCCGACTTGGCTGGAGCTTTGCAGGCCACGTGCTTGCCATCTATGGCTCCAACGGTGTGGGGGAAGTTCCACTTCTGATACCACTGCTCTGCAACTTTCTTCCATCCTTCTTCAGTGGTGGGGCACTGGAGGAGCTCCTCCACGTATTCTTCGATGATGGCCTGCACCACTTCTCTGACCACCATGCTGATGGTGTTGTGTGGCATCCTCCAGCTGTACTGCATGCTCCTGTAGGTGGTTCCTGAGACCAGGTGGCGCAGAGTCAGTGCCACCTTGAGCCCAGGGTCCAGGCTGGGCTGGAAGTTGGTGCTCTGCTTGGTCAACCTGGGTGTCAGCCGCTCCACAACTTCGTCAAACATGGCTGGAGGCATCCTCATGAAGTTCTGGAATGCACGAGGGTCTTCATTCCTGAGCTCCACCATCAGCTTGTTGTACAGTCCATACTCTGCTCTTCTCCCGATCCATCTTCGGACCCAGACACTTCTTGGCCGCCTCCTTTTCTTCCCGTAGAACAGGTGAAAGAGCCTGTAGATGGCTTCGCACTGTTGCAGAACGATGGTGGCTACCAAAAAGAGTGTGTTACGATCCATGGTGGAGATGACTGGATGCTGTGGAAGAGCAAGAGCCAGATGAAGGCTGCAGAGGTCTGCACAGCAGGGCTGCTGGACTGAAAGTGAGATCCAGGTGAGTCCCTCCAGGTGAGTTCCAGGCAATATAGGTTTTCCACTAGGCATCCTTTTGCATCCTCTAGGCATCCTCTAGACATCCTTAATATCTGAGATAGGTCCCCTCTGCGAATGTTTTTTCCATTTTAAATGCTTTCTATGCGAGCTGCATCCGCTTTCATCCTTTCTACATCCGTGCTACTAACGCTTTGTGTCCGTTCCGCATCCGTTTTGCTTCCTCCCGATGTCCGTTTACCACTGGAGCGGATTTGAGTTGCGCGGATGCGCAGCGGATGCCTAGCGGATATAGCGGACGTGTAACGGATGACTACAGATGTAGAACGGATGTTCCCCATATGCGTTGCGGATGCAGAACGGACGCTTTTGATACATTTTCCGCTCAAAAAGTTTTGAGCAGCTCAAAAGCGGATGGAACCTCAGTCGACGGATGCTGGACAGATAGAGAGGATGAAAAACGGACGCAGTGAGTACAGAACGGATGCAACGCGTTAATCAACGGATGGCAAGTGTTTCTTTCCATTTTACATCCTCTTTCCATCCGTTGGTGCTGTGTGACATGGGCTTAACTTCATATTCTGCTTGTAGCTGCTTACTGAAATTTGTAGATCTTCCTAGCCCAGGAAAAAAATGTCCATGTGTAAAATATACATATTATTGCTTTTATTACAAAATAATTTGTTCTGCTTTGTTTTCACATGCAAACAGGATTTTTGGGGAAAATGGAAGACGCTGGAAAGCTCCAGCAACCCTAGTCTATATTCTGAAATGGGCAGGAATCCAACAGAAATTTATTCATGTAGCTGCAACAGAAGTTCATTGCAAAATGCTACATATTTTCTAAAATTTTAATCTATCTTTTATGTAATCTTAAAGTAAAAAAGCAAGATAACTGAGATGGTCATTATTACAAATAAACCCTATCCTCTTTGCTTCTTCTTCCTCACTCCTTCTACATATCTTTTCCACCTATCAAATATCATCAACCTGTTCACTTGTGGAAAAAACTTAAGTGCAAGCAACAAGACTGTTTAGCCAGAAATAATACACACAGCAATGGCCTGTTTACAATAAGTAACTTTGCTATTAAAAGTATTCTCCCATATTCTTGATATTTTTCCAGTAGACATACAAAATAATTAATAACTTGAACTCTACGAATTTACATTGAATGTGATACAAAATTAAGAATAACTACAATTTGTTCACACTCATATTACAAGTCCACTACGGTGTCAATTCCTGTTTAGATGATAGCCTATTCAGGTACATCACAAGATACCCTGCCTCTTCGTTACACACTGAAATTAAAAACTGTCTTTCATTTTCCAAGAATTGCAAATTTTAACAAAAGGAATGATTTATTGGGATCATGCAACTGAATGGTCTGATGATTATTTCAACAGGCAATCTTTTTCTCCAAAGACAGCTAAACAAAATTAATGACTCTAAAATACAAAAACACTCTTAGGCCAAGCTGGTTATATATAGGTTACACCAAAACCAGGCCCTATATGCCAATCACAATGTGCTTTATTGTTTTTTTCAAAGAACATATTAAGAAACTCAGAAATGTTCAGAAGTCATCTGCTGAATCAGGAAGTATTTCGAAGAAAATGGCAACCAATTCATTCATTTAATGTTATTTATATAATAGTGTGGTGTTTAATTCACCACACTGTCAAAAACTAGTGATACCAGAGCAGAAAGGATGCAAAATGACCATAGTCTCCAGCCCCACTGCTGCCACTATTCATCCAAGAAGGCACTCTCACACGTTGGAGGAACGCTCTCAAAAACTCTCAATATCAACCGTATTCAAAAAGAAACCTCAGATAATTCCAACCCTTGCATGCACAGAAGCATTTGGCCATATGTAAGGAACTTGCTTAATTCAAGCCAATATCTCTTCTGTCAGCTATTTTTGTGCTGGAAAAGTAACAGAGGACTCTGAACATTCATTCCCACAAGAATGTGGTTTTTAGAAACTTCTTATCATCAAGAGGAAAGCATTTATAGAACAGCTGGGGGGGAGGGGGAGGGGGCAGCCAATGGGTACATTAAGTAATTTCTATTATGTCTTCGGGCAGTTCTCATCATTTACTTATGAAAATGGAAACTGGTCCTCAAAATTAAGGATGACAACAAGTTTCTTGATTTTTGTTTTAATTTATGGTGTATGATTCTTTTTATTTTTAGGATGTAGTTTGCCTAACTACGCTACCAAATGGAGATTAGGTCAGTTCTGTCAATCTTTACGAATGTGCTGTTTATGTGTTGACTTTTACATAAGAAATCCATTGCTTTAAAAAAGAAACCCTGAAAAGCAGGGGTGGGATTCCACCGGTTTGGACCGGTTTGGTGGAACTAGTTATGATTTTCGGTAGTTTGGAGAACCGGTAAATCGGGCCCCTGGCTGGCCCCACCCCTCTCCACCCACTTCTCCGCTCCCTGTCCAGTCAGTCCTTATTGTGCATGCACAACATCCTTCCCCCCACCCACCCGCCCCTCCTTATCTTGGCCATGCGCCATCATTGCCTGCAATCTCCCTTTACCCGCTCCCTTCCGCCATCTGATCTGATTTCCCTAGATGAGACTCTGCAAGCCCCAATCATGTGATCACCAAGCCATGCCCACCCAGTCACATGACCAGCAAGCCACCCCCACAAATTAAGCCACCGCCACATAAGTATTTAAAAATTTTGAATCCCACCCCTGCTGAAAAGCCAGATGAACAAAACAGAAATTCATTTTCCTTTAGCATAAATATTCCTTAACAATATGGATATTTCAAATAAAAACAGAAATGTCATGCTTTAAAGGACAAGGCAGACAATAAGATGCCATTTGTTGCTTTATAAAATGCTTTAAATTGTATTTCTTCTTTATGTACACAGATGCAAATGTCTGCATTTCAAAATATTAAAATCTTCTGAAAGAACTCTATCACACAGGGGTAAAATATCTTGAATAAAATTGTTAGCTACCTAAATCTAAAATACAAGATTTCAAACCCACTCAACAGATGCTATAGAAATTTTAAGACCCCATCAGGAATCTAATTCTTGTACTCAAAAGAACTATTTGTAAGATATATTTACATTACATTCCAAAAGGTGCTGGAAGACCTGCAATCATGCTACAATATGTGAAGAACATCTCCAAGCTGGCAAAATTCCATGGCCAAAAAACTGCAACATGACTAACACATCTTCATTTTAAAAAGGCACTATAACCTAGCACTTGTTAGCAATCACTGCTACATTGGACTGAGTTTCCATAACAACAGGAAAAAAATAGAAAAAAAATAATAAAGCAAAATACAATTCAGAAAAAATTATACCCCATAACAATACATGCACAATGCAGGAACGTTAGCAATACGGCTGATAGAATGCCTCAACACAAATCTGGCAAATTGACAAAAATGAGGAATAACTACCACAATTATTTTTGAGGTATATTCTTCATGACTAGTTTCTCCCATTTGATGGAAACAGCCTTAGATCAGTAATAGTTTAAGAACAAATTGCTACAATTATATTTTAAGCACCAATGTAAGAGGCACACTATCTGAATATATTAAAGGCAAGCAACTAGTGAATGTGCAATGTGTTTTCCAAAACAACATATGGCACAGAACCAGATATTAAGATGATTTAAATTTTGAAATTATTTGGTCTATAAAACATTTCCATTGCTTAAGGACTTGCAGCTTAAATGGTTACTTCCTTGCACAAATACCATTGCTGAAAAACTTTTAAACAGAGTATTTCACATAGAAGTGTCAAATAAGTCTGACATACCTCAAAACTATGGTAATATTCATCAATACCTTAGTTCAGATCAGCAACTAATATATGTCAGTGTAAACATATGAAGTGGTTTATTTTAATATTTTTAATATTGCTTTTTTTCTAGGACGTGGCATAGTTTCATGAACAACTCATCAGAAACTGAACCAAACGAAAGGATTTGTTATAAAACTGAACTAAAAAGAACAGATTGATTCAGGACCATTGAAACAAAGTTCAAGTATCACAGTAAAAACGCTTTCACCAGGTAGGCAAAGAAGAAAATCAAGTCTAGGCCAGGATCACTCAGGACTGCAATAAATAGATACTAAATCGCAATCATTAAAAATATTTTAATGTAGATTACTATCTATAGAGGGGCCAAAATAAGGACCTAGAAAGGATCCACAGACAACTTCTACATATACAGCTTTTCATGGGATAATTATAAGATTTGTCATCTTCCAACAAGCACAATATTTAAGCATATTACTACAACCTGCCAACTGGCTAGTAGGCATCTACAGCATTATTTCTATAAACAAAAGATACTGGTCAGAATTTGCTACAATTAATTGAAGTACACTATAAAGCTAGAGAATCTTCACTCAGGGAACCAAACTTGATAAATAATAAAGAGGGTTGCTGTTTGCCCCACCAGATTTCACTCTGCTAACTCAACCTTACTTAGCCACCTAAAATATTATGCTGGTTGGAGAGTATTTTATAATCTGTATCCCAAACTTTAGCAGGCATGACTCATGAACAAAGAATGCAGAAGTTTTCAAAACTGCTAAACATGCTGCAGGAGGACCGTGTGACATTACCATGACTGGGATTTTGTTCTGCATAAACTTATCTTGCCTGACAAAATGTAAACACTGCCTTTCCATCTTTCTAAAGATATTTCAGGAAGCAGAATTTTACCGCTACTCTTAGAATTTATTCTCAAAACAAATAGAGCCCACAGTTTATCATCATATGTTATTCTTTTTTAAAGGTTGCTGAAATGATTGTTGTATATAAAACTAATTTGTCAATATTATATGGTAATATTTACACCCAAAGCCCTTTAGAAGCCAATGGTGGAAGGATACCTATATTCCACGCATGGAACTCAAAGGAAGCCCTCATACCTTGTTCCCTTACAATACAAACATGACTTATGACGGGTGGTAAAATTGCCATTTCACATTTCACTGTTGAGACTTAGGAAAAGAAAATTCCTGGGATGCAACGTAGATCTTTGCTACTCAAAGATAATTAGTGCCACAATTATAGTAAATCTATTGGGTCAGACTTCCTGATGCTGAACACAGTTATAGAATAGAATTTTTTATTGGCCAAGTATGATTGGACACACAAGGAATTTATCTTGGTGAAAATGCTCTCAGTATACATAAAAGAAAAGATACATTCGTCAAAAGCCAAGAATCATAAGGTACAACATTATCTGATCTTGTCCTAAAGCCACAGCAGAAACTCAAAGTATAATAAATTAAACAATAATTATAGCAAATTACCTGTGTTAAATATGTTTAGAACTATAAAAAGTAAGGTAAAATCTTCCTCAAACTCAACTGCTGTTGACTATATGGACATATCCATCCTGTTTTCTTCTATCTAACAATGCAAAAATGATCAATGATTTTTTTAAGGAAGTTTAAGGATTTTTTTAAGGATGTTTTTTTAAGATTGCATACCAAAGTTTACAATATTGATTTTTGAAACATTCAAATCAACCCAAGAAGATTTTATCTGGAATCAATGCTTCAATGTGTCAGCTAAAAATGACTGTTACAAAATGAATGAAACCCATTTACAAACTTAGACTTTCTTTCTCAGTTGCTGAATTACAGAAAAGTAACAATGCACATTAATGGCAACACTTTGAACTAAAATCTATCCAGGACATGTTGAAAATACTGGATGATAAAAGCTTCCAGTACAAGAGAAGTTCATACCCCAAAGGAGAAACAAGGACAAGATATTACACAAGGCTTGGATTGATCATATACAATCATAATTTATTTGCTTATTTCCAGCAGAATTTGACAAAATTATTAAAATTTAGAATTTACAAGTCACATTTAATACATTTAAAAACTTACTAAATCTCCAAGAAAATCAGAATGCAGTACATAGATCAATCCAGTTAATCCTCAATTCAATCCTTTCAGGTAATTTTTGCTAAAAGAAGAGGACAGGTTTGTAATTATTTTTATGTTCATTGCTGAATACTGAACTTAGATCTCTCCAGTTGTCTGTAACTAGAAAGGATCAGAATGATGTAAGCAATGGTATTTCCTTGGATTTCGAAGAAGCGGTCTTGATATTTCTGAACTCTGGGATTCGAGAAGATGCCTGAGAAGACCTCATGGACAGGCAAGAAAACAAACCTATGAATGCCCCACTGAAATAAATATCTGAGGGATCAAATCAGAGAAATCCAGGGTGTGGGGAGGGGACACTTATCCAGGTGGTCACGAAGATGCCACGTGATCAATCTGTTACCCTATTGGCCTGCCTCTGGAATACCCAATTCCAATGATGGCTTTCTTGTCACAGCTCTGTCAATGGAACGCAGCAGCCATTAATTGAACCCCGTATTTCCAGTTAGACTTCTCAATCACGCAGACCAATCACTGGATCGCACTCCAAAGTGTACTCAAAACAACCAAGACCAGAAAATATTTCTAATGCTTGCCTAAAACATTTGAAAATATAAAACATTAATTGTATTATTTAATATGTAGAGAGCAACCATGACTGTATATAAGTACATGTGAACAGTGAACACAAACTCCAATCTAATAAAAATGTGAACTAGAGTAGAACATAGTATGACTTGGAAGGAAATAAACAATATTGAATTTCAGCAAACAATATGTGAACTAGGAAAACCACTCCAAAATCCATAGGCAAATGACCTCTATCGGGACTAAATAAAATAACACAAAAGGGCGGCCATGGGTTTATATTTTTAACTGGAAAAAATGGTAGAATCTATTTCAATTTTTAAAATGCCCATGTTCTGGTGAAGAATGCTATTCAGAATTGCCAGCTCTGATAACTGCATGATGCCGTCTCTCTCCAGAATCAAATACAATGCTGCCCCCACTCCACCTATCAGTTGCCAGGGGACCTAAGCAGGAGAGCCAGAGGCCTCCTAGTCCTGCAAGCAGACTCAAGAGGCATTTGCTTGGTCCCTTGGCAAATAACATGCAGACTTTCACCCTGGTGCTGGAGGGCTCTCCTATGTAGTATTTATAGCTCTTAATTTAAATGAAAGATGAAACAAATGATTTCATTATTTCCACTTGAGTTCCCCAACCCTACCACCATTTTCCTGTTATAGTTAGATCCGCTTAAACCATTTCACATATGTAAACCGTAATCCTACATCCTCAATTTATGTAATTACCCAGTGAAAAAGTTATGAAAGCAATCATGCGGTTAGGTCTAAAAGAAATTTCTCCAAAGGACATCAGAATGCACCATGTGAAACACATTCCCATCAAGCCAGCTGCTCTTTGACAGAGAGAACCTCAGCCCTCACCATTTAAACAATTGCACAATATGGTACATGCATCGTTCTAAGCCAACTTGTAAATTTTGACTTCACAATTCAGGAGCACAGCCAATTATGATTTCGTAAATGACCTACACATAAACAAAGCATGTCTTCACACTGGGTGGAAGAATCAGCCGTTCAGGTGACCACTTAGAATAGTCTTCAGAGTAAATTCCATCATTTCACATCGGCAGCCTGCCCAATGACCAGGGACATGGCTTCAATAGCTGCACATGATCTCCCCAAATGCTAACAACATTCCTCTTCCTAGTCACAACCAACGAAAGGCAGCAGGACTATTAGTGGGCTATGGTTATGAAGTAGCCACTGCCTCTTCACAACAAGCAGTATGACTGCTGTGTTTTCTAATCATAAGGAAAATCCAAGGTTGCTAATCTCACTGCCATCCTTAAAGTCCATTTGTTCACAACTCTTCCTTTTTCAAGCAAAAACTTTAAAAACTGAATCATCTATAATAAAAATATTTTACTGACAAATATATAATCCTTATAATGGTTAAACAGTTCTATAGAAGAGTTCAGACAGTGCTTGATAGTTTATGAAAATATTATTCAACAATTAAGAATATCTGCCCTGAAAAACAGATATGTTTTATATCAAAGTCCATTCTGCTGTTACAAGCAGAATCCTCTCCACTTTTTCTTTAAAGAGGCAAGGAGTCTGCCCACAGACTCCTTGAGAATAAATAATTCACTTCATAAATGCCAAGGGCAGTGCAGCAAACCAATGGCAGATGGCAGGGGCACTGCTGACAAAAATGTGGATGCTTACTTTTCTCTGTAAAAACAATGAAGGACTTTGGAGGAGGAGATCTGGCTTCTCTCAGGTCATGTTTCCCACCAGCAAAAATTGGCATACTTTTAATAGCTATGAGGAAGTACCTGCTGAATTCCCATACGTGTCAATTTTTCAACTAAACTGTGCCAACAGAACAGTCTTACTCACATAATGAGCTAAAAAAAACAGCTTGTTAGAAAAAGGACAGATTTAAGCACTGCTCAAAATCTATATAGCAACTTTCGAAGAAATTGCAAGATTTGTCAAAGAGGTTTAAATATAGTTTCTTCAATGATTAATGCATTAAATGTGATTATAACAACAAAGGGAAATGAGAAATTAGATTAGCAATATTCTCAAAAGAAAAGCATATCATTTCCACTTCTTTTTCTCAATTTAATAAAGCAACTTAAATAAAATTAAGACATCCAAATAAGATACACTGCATAATCCTTTTAGTTTTGTAACATTATGTTTGTAGATATAGGTCAGAGTAAAACTTCAAGAAAAACATATTTTGAAGAAACAATGCTATAGCATTATAAAAGATGATTTTAAAAATTAGGTCAGGCCTCATAATTAAGGATCAGCATTTGCTCTTAAACCAGCCAGTATATTAACCAAGTTTACAGAGTTCTAAAACTGCAGTAAAAAACCCAAAACAAAGCAAATGTGTAGAGTCAAGTATTACTAACACAAGATACCAGAAATCCTTCCCCCACTCTGGTGGAATATATTCATTCTGGTTACCTAACCTCTGGGAAAATCCTCCCAAATGAAATAACCACCAATCAAACATAAACTATCTGCACTATTGGTAACCAGAGAGCCACTGATACTTGCAATGTTTTTTTTTAATTCCTCTTTAGAAAATGTATATACTGACAACAAAAAAAGCATCTATTTTCTCAAAGGAATTCTCCATACAGCTTTTTAGGACACAAGCTGAAACTTTATACCAGCTTTTTAGGACACAAGCTGAAACTTTAAATCACTCTTATAGGAACCTAGCCACTTTCTAATCTAATGAATCAACTACTCTCTGAAACTTTCCCAGTTAGGAACTAACTACTGTACCCCAGCCCACCAGTCCCAGCCTTTTATTGAGTTCCACCTCAGGTAGCTAATTGTTCCTGAGGCCAACTGTTAAGCAACTGTGTTTGTGAACTGTCACTTTGAGGTGTAAGACTGTGGATACCCCCCCCTCACAAACGTCATCCACCCTCTTAAGGGAGAGAGATATTTACCAAGTGTATTTTAAGACAAAGCCATGTTTTTCATACTTCTTTCATGTCTAAGTTGAAACCAAAATTGTAGGCCAGTTCTCAGATTTGTCTTATGGGCTTCCAAGTTACAAATTGTGATTATGCACCAAGATAAAGGTTAACGACAATAATGTCAAGGTTCTGAGTAATACGTCCCATTCAATAAGAACTCCACTCCGAGGCAGGCATATTCCTTAAAGAACAAAGATCATTTGCTTTATCTGTCAGTTCATTATTTCTGTCTTTACTATGCTTCTTTTATTTTTGATACTGATCTCATATCAAGTTTTCCTTAGATCCTCCAGTAGATTAAATTGTGAACTGAACGACTTATTCTAAACTAGACTCACCAGACTTGATATTACTGTACTGTGACATATCTCTCTGAAAGATCCTAATAATTTTAAAATGCCATTTTCAATGTGGTTTTTAAGTCTATTCTTGACAAGCAAGTATCACCTTTAATATGATTTGATAGCAACCTCCAAATCACAATTAACTATTCTGATTAAAATGTAAGTTAATCTGGCTACACACCTATATTTCAAATGGGCTTCATTTTGTTGTTAAACTGCTACTGCAATATACATAAATTTCGCATGTTCTCCCCAAAATGCTACTGAAGTATTGGTCAGACAACAGAAGCTTATTTTTAAAAACTGCATGAATGGAGCAGCCAGATTAAAGATTATCATTCAGAATTTTTTTAACTGAACCACACCAAGTAAATCTATTCCATTAAAAACAGTGAACACTGCAAACCAATTAAAACACACATACATGGATTAAAAAAAACAGTGGCAGCAGCAACAATACTGCAGATACCAAGTTTGAATCAAAGGACAATGCAGTTTTTTTATTCTACTCTGTTCTGTAGCCATAAATATTCAGAACCTATTTGTTCCTGTATTTAAGTTAACATACAAAATTACCTTTTTGACACTGCAGTTTCTCACATTGTTTCCTAAACATACCTTCAGTACCACACACACAAATAGTATTTTAATGGTACTTTTACAAATGCTAAGAAAAAGGCTTGAGAAAAATATTATACAAATCTATTTGGAGCATTAACACTCTCTCTACTTTATAAAATCCAAATGGCTTTATATATATATATATATATATACATATACATATACATATATATATATATATGTGTGTGTGTGTGTGTGTGTGTGTGTGCGCGCGCTTCCCCTTATGGAGACCAGACTGATGATAGGATCTGATTAATGCTGCCTGATCACACTAAGGAACCATTCTTTCCTGGCAAATAAAAGCCTATCCTAGAAATCAAAGCAGAATCTTCCACATCAGCTGACATTTTATTTTGTGAAGGGCAAAAACTACAAATATTAATGATTATGTTCGTCACAATAATTTTTACAAAAGGTTTTGATTTGGAAAAAAATGCTTAAATTCAGATTTTAATACTTATAAGAATACTATTAACCCAGAACATATGCATTATCTCAACAATGAGACCTGGAACAACCACTCTGCCTTGTAGTTAGAGCTACCCATTGTGTGCAACAATACTGTCCCAACCAGTCTCTCCTCATCTTCATCCTAGAATTAATATTAGCACATCTCCTTTGAGCAAGGCAAACTGGAACTATATGAAAATTACCGGAGAAATATCTGCACAGTCTATGGAGAGTCTCAGTCATCCAGGTCATGATTGTTCCAAAGGAACTTTTTCAAAAGTCAACTGCACTTTCAGTTCAGAACTGAAAAAGCTTCTTGGATGAGAAGTGAAATGTCTTCAAAGAAAAATCAAAGTCCAGTTGCCTTTTGAAAAAGCACCTTTGGGACTCATCTACACAGCTTACACTTTATTATTCTTTTTGGTTGTTAAACCAAGGGGGGGAGGACACATAATATGAAGCTTCACAGCTATGTGCCAAAAAGTAATTATTTTAACATCTACATTTAGGTTAGAAACACAGCCCACAAGCAGCTATGTGCCATCACTAGCACGTCATGGTACCCCTTACTGTATACTATAATTTAAGCCTTTAGTGATCTATTCCCAAAAAGTAAAAATGCTTTTAGGAAATCCTTCATGTCCCTTCGCCATGGGAACTGAATTAGGCATGCAACTATCCATAACTCAGCACAACTGTACATGCAGCAGGCACAAGACAGAGTGTTCTAAGCTTGCTCCTAAGGCATAAGGTTCAGAAGCCAGGGCAGTCCCAAACCCAGCCTTCCAGATGCAGCCCTGTTGAACCAGTTTAGCCAGTTAACTCTTTAAGGAGAAAATGCAGAATGTTTACATGAGCTGTAAATACTGGGTTGCCTATGTGACTATCTCTATTCCATAGAGAATTATATCCTAAAACATTCTCAATTCTCCAAGGACCTACTTGGAATTGCTGTGTCCTTGCATAAAGCAGTGCCTTATTGCTGCTCAACCTGACTATAAATAGCCTCCACAATGCCTACTATAATGGTAAAGAATTTCTTGACTTCGACAAATAATCTTACTTTTCATCTACTTTCCTCACTAGCACCATCTCTAATATTTTAAAAAATTATTTCCAGCATAAAATTAGGACTCTTTCTTACTCAGATATAAGCCATCTATTTTAGTCAAAATAAGTTTTACCACGAACACTTACACTCTACTCAAAAATTAGGGTCTCTTGAATTTCATTAAGAAACAAAAACCAGAATAAAACTAGGGCCACAGAAAAACACATAAAAACTGTGAGAGAAAGGGGAAGAGGTGCAAAATCCAAGAGGCAGGCTC
Organism: Laticauda colubrina; assembly: GCA_015471245.1. Classification (NCBI taxonomy): domain Eukaryota; kingdom Metazoa; phylum Chordata; class Lepidosauria; order Squamata; family Elapidae; genus Laticauda; species Laticauda colubrina. Next base: position 792,148 of record BLBF01000045.1, on the reverse strand, counting down.
CATTTTTCGTAAAAGCAGAATTACTTCTAGGAACATTATTGATAACATTTCCAAGCACAACCATGAAAATCTCCCTGGCTGATTGTTATTCTCCTCTTTGCCTGCCTGGCTAGGCTATTCTGTCCATATTCCCTTTCTAGAACAATCCCCAGAGATGCATTTGGCTTTAAAAGACAGTGACTGATCTGCTCCCTCTATGGCCATGTTCCTTGTGACAAGGGAGATCTGTGTACAAAATAGGAAAGGAGGGGGAGGGAGCTACAGTTCCTTCCTGCAACTATCAAAACAGAGCAACGATTTTGAGAGGAGAAGCAGATCCAAACACACCAGCCCTTGTGCCTCAATGAACAGGCCAATTTTCAATCCACAGGCACACATCCTTCGCGGGACAGCTGCTTTCTCTGGGAAAAGGGCAGAGGGCATTAGAGGGCTCAGTTCCTCAAGGCTTGGGGGGGGGGGGGCAGAATGATTTGCCTTTCTAAACATGTAATCAATCCTCTTCTTAAGAGACGAGGTGGGTGGGAGGCTTTAAATTCTGTTTGAAGACGTACAGCTGCTTTTTATTTCTTGTTTTAGGAGGGAGCCCAAGGAAGAGGCTCAGCAATTTAGAGATTAAACCAGAAAATAAATGCAGTTCAGCCCGCCTTGCTGGCAGAGGGCTGCTCCTCGACACAGGCAGAGCGACGCTGGCTGAGAGATGATGAAATATTCAACGGAGATTAGCAGAATCAAGGCATTTTCACTGCACCAACCCTGGCAAATGCAACCCCTCCTCCCCGCGGTGTCGGACCCTCTTCTTCGGCTGGGGATCCCCGGGGCCTCGCCTGCCTTTCACCGGCGCCACCCACCTTGGCTCGGGGCGCCGAGCCCGTCTTTTCTGCAGCCGGCGAGAGGTTGCTCTCGCCCCGCTCCCGGCTCCTCCGCGGTCCTACTGGCCCTCGTCCCCCCCCCCGGCCCGGGGCGCCCCCCACCGCCCCCCCCCCCCACCGCGCCCGAGGCAGCTCCTCCAGGCGTCCCCACCGCCCTCCTCGTCGCCAGGCTGGAGAAGCCCGCAGCCGCTCTTTACGACTCCCCGGCAGGGCAGGCGGGGGCGCCCCCCCATCCCGGGGGAGGCTTCGCAAACACCGACCGCGGCCCTGCGCTGGCATCCGCCGCCGGCCGACCCTCCCAGTGCTGCGGGGAGCCGGGCCCGCAGAGGTGACCTCGAGCTCGCCCTCGGCATCCCGCACCGCCCCAGCGCAGTGAACGCCTCCCCGCCGGGATGGGAGCCGCTGTCACTCGGCCGCGCGACCCTCCCCCGTCTCGGAGGCCACTCCGGTCCCGCCCCGCCCCGCCCCGCCCCGCCGGAGGAGCCGCTTAGCCTCGATTCGGGGCCTCCCACGCCGCCTCCCTGAGACCACGTGCTCCTGCCCTCCGCGCCCCCCCGCGCCGCCCGGACTCGCCGCCGGTGGGGGAGGGGAGGCCTCGGCGCTGTTCTTACCTGGCGCGGCGGCGGCGGCGGCGGCGGCGGCGGCGACTGCCTCTTCTCCGTGGCGGCGGGAGGCCCGACGGCGAGCGCGCGAGGCCTGCTCGCAGCTTCTCTGCCTGCGCCCGGCCCGGCCGCCTGCCTGAGGGAGCGGCGGCGGGCGGGCGGAGCGGCGCGGCAGCGGCGGGCCTCAGTAGTGCCGGCGTCGCCGCCTCCGGCCCACCCGCTCCATGGCTCGTCCGCCTCACCGGCGGCTCTCGGTGCCTCGCCGGCCGCCGCTGGCTCGCTGGCTCGCCCGCTCGGAAGCTCTCCTGCCCAGCCCGCTCGGCCGCCCGACAGCGCCGTTTCCTTCCTCACGGCACCGCCGCTCCGTCCGCCGCCAGAGCTCGCCCTCCCCATTGGCCCGATGAGACGGGCCTCCCCATTGGCTGGCGACGGAGCGAGGCAGCGAGGCGGAGCCCGGATGCGAACTGGAGCGCGCGTGACGTGTCCCAGACCCTGGAGCCTCTTCCCGGCGGGCGCGTGCCCGCGCACGTACGTGAGTGCGTGCGGAGGAGGGGCTTTCCTTTGCAGCCAAACGGAGGGGGAGGGGAGAGAACGAGAGAAAGGTACCCTGGGATTGGTGAAAATCCGGCGGATTAGCCAGTCTCCTCCGAGGTCACGTGAGGGGCGCCGCGCTGCCTCGTGCAGCTGTTGCCAGGGTAACCAAAATGGGGTTGGTCGCCGCAAAGGGGCCGCATCGCCCCGCACCGGGACGGCCCCGCCGAGCACGGAAGACGCCAGCTAGAAATGCGGCCGCTGCCGGCGAGATGGCTGGCTCCGCGCTGCCTTGTTTTCTGCTCGCCAGCCAGCCGCCTGCCTGCGCCCGGGGCTTTGGCCACGAGCCCTCCCGGGCAGGGAGACGCTTCCCCCGCGCTCTGCGAAAGCAGCAGCTGCACCTTGCCCGAAACGCCGGCGGACCCTGTTGTGGCAGCCGCTTGGGGCATGGGCCGAGCCGCCAAGCAGGAGCGCGGGCGTCGAGGGCTTTTCTGCATAGCTGCGGAAGAGCCGGCGCTGGACGATCGGCATGTGATGCAGCCCACTCCCGGGCATCCTTTATACCCCGCCTGTTTTTTTTTCAAAACTTCACTCAAAGTGGTGAACATGTCTACGACGACGACTCCTCTTTTCCCACGACAACCCTGTGAGGTGGGTTAGTCTGAGAGCTGTCTGGTGCCTAACGTCAGACTGAGACTCTGCGCCCCCCCCCCCCAACTGGCTGCCTTCATCATTAGACCAAACTGGCTCTGTTCATACCCCAATATTACACTCCCAGGAGGCTTTGAATCACTTCATATCCATTTCTGTGGGTTGGAAATTCCAGGGCTGCCGTCTCTTGTTCTGTTCCTCCCTGTGAGGAGAGAAGAAACCCGGGACAAAAAGATTGTCCAATTGTAAACATCATGGTTGCCCCAGAAGTGGAACTCTTCCTATTCCGTGCCCAATCTAGTTTTTAAAAAAGATTATTTGAATTAAAAGAATAGGTCTTAGGTGGCCTACAGTATGTAGAGTTCATTTATTCATGTTGCATGAGCCAGCACCATTATTTTTATTACCATTCTCCAGAAACTTGAAAAAAATCCTACCAAAATCCCCCACTGATCTCATAGCTGGAACGTGGCTTTATGTCTGAACGTTGGATGTGTTCCCAAAGGAAGCTTTATTAGCACTCAAAGGACACTGCATGAAATCACCTTTTCTCAAGGTTACATTTCAAATGTTCAAAGAGTAGAAGATGATGCATACTATTATATATTAACTCTGAATGGCTGCAATTAAACTGTCGTTTCAGAGCCAGAATGGAGCTGCCTATAATAATTCTAATAATCTATTAGAAGTATCCTCTACAATAAGCTAAAAAGTATTATGAGAGAACCAACCTGATTTTACTTCGCACCAGATATTGTGAGTCCTTTTTATAATTTTACATGATTCAACCTTCCAGCACATGAAGCTCCAATCAAGGCAGCCATTTGCAGTATTTTAGTCACAATATTTCATAAGAAGCCAATGCCCATCTTCATGCAAGTGACAGATTTTTTTTCCCTCTTGGCCCACTTCCTCCACAATTACTTTCAAAATGTCAACTCTGTCAATAAAACAATCTAGTTGAATATTATGTGCATTACATCAAATGTTTCTCAGTTAAAAATCAGTTATCTAAACAGGCATGTAGGTTATGCAGCAGGCTCTTCGTTTAATCAAAAGTTTACTTGTGTCCCAGAGGGAACCAGTTAACATCCTGGGTGTGTCTGTCACAAATTTTATGGCTGAGATTACAACCATAAGAAAGTTTTGCAAGTCTGTTGTTTGGAAGTTGTTGGAGAATGAAACCATTTAGGAAAGAGCAGTGATGTTTCTATTCAGTGAAATTGTGAAAGCCTTTCCAGCATTGCAAATCTGATCTTCAAACAAAATGTTACAGCTTTACCATTATTTCTGCCTAAACTAACTTTATTTTCTAGTCACACTGCATTAAATCTTTTTCTCTCTGTTGCTCAACTATTAAGTATCTCCTGCTTATCCAGCTGAGCAAATTCTCTTCTGCAACTTGACTTCATGCCTTTTTATGAAGGGAACCCCCAGGACTTAAAGGTGTGTGCAAATTCAGAATCTCTGAGTCAAGTGAGCATCCTTTTAATAATCCTGGTGTGTCCACATGCAAATAGGAAAGCACCACACCAAACCCGGAGCCAGAATACACTTTTGGCCATGGTGCTGAAGCCTCCCACTTCCCGATTTTACTCTGCTGTCGGTTCATGCGTCCCTTTTTCTTCGCGTGTCCGAATTCCTCTTCGCCAGCGAGTTGTTTCCAGGCCTTCTGTGGTGATGCTTCCACAACTCGACGAGTGCGGCGCCTTTCGGCTGGCTTCCATCCGCGCTGGGGGCTTCTTCTCCCTGGGACCCACAGAGGGGGCAGCCTGAGTTCTACTGTCTCGGCAGGAGGCCTCCGGGGCCTTCTTTCCTCACCATTTGCTGGGGCCTCCGTGCCGCGCGTGGCGGGGCTCCTCTTGTCCTTCTGTCATCCGGCAGCTCCAGGCCTGAAAAAGAAACAGAAGCGTTGCACCCGAGTGCCCCGCCCCCGTCCCCTGGTCTCAACCGCCAGCCGAGGGTCGCAGGCTCGGGGGGGGGGGGGGGGGGGGGGGGGGGGGGGCTGCGGCACCACAAGACCCATGGTGCCCGGCCAGTCCCCCGTGCCGCCACCTTTCAAGGCCGGAGACCGGGACTCCCCCTCACTCCCCCCGCCAGGTGGCGGCACGGGGTCTCCCGGCAGGGCGGCGGCCATCTTGAGAGCGGGCTGCCCGCTTCCCAGATGGCCGCTGCCTTCTCGTCGCGCGGCCTGCCTGCCCGGGGATGACGGGCGCCGCCTCGCTGCTGCTGCTGGTGCTCCGGCGCGGGGGCCGCGGCCTCCTCCGGCCCGAGGCTCCTCTACCGGGCGGCGCTCGGGGGGGCTCTGGGCCGCCTCTGGACCCGGGCCCCCGCGGAGCGCAGGCTAGGCGACGACCTTCAGGTGAGTGGGCCAGCAGGGCACGAACCAAGCGGGGGGGGGGGGGGGCGCGGGGGGGGGGGGGGGGGGGGCCCCCCCCCCCCCCCCCCCCCCGAAACTGATCAGTCCGGACTGAGCCCCCTCCCCCCGCTGTCCATTCTCAGGGGGTCTATTTGTGTCTTCGAGGCTGGATTGGCGGGGTTTTGCCCGTTTTTCCTCTTCTCTGAATGCCAACCGCCCCGGGGCTGCAGGCGAGATGGGCGGCCCCAGAAATGCATTCAGCAGTAAAGCAAATAGGAGCCTCCCTGGGAAATGGAGGAAGGGGCGGCGGGGCTTTTGCCCAGAGACGCCAGACCCGCTCAAGAAGGGTGGGGTTATACTTCGGCCTGGGCGGCTGTCTGGCTCCCCCTCGATCATTTCCATCCAGTCTTAGCCGTTGCTTGCTCTGACTTTCTCCTTCCAGCCCTGGGGGGGGGGGGGGGGGGGGAGGTGTTTCCTTGCAGTGCCCACAGATGCTGGACTGCCCTTTGGGGCCTCCCCTGCTGAAGAGCCTGCAAAAGATCCTTCTGAGGATCCCATCTTTGCCCCAGGTAGCACTCCAGAGTGAAAAAGGAATGAGCACATAGAGGGGGAAACCCAGGCATGATTAACTTTCACTTAAATGTTTTTAGATCATTCCTCCCCAAATGATACACTGGGTGCCATAAAAATGCTATTCTACAATGAAAACAGTAATTTAAAGAAATCAACTACAGCAATATAATTCATAAAATGTCTAAAGGAGGCTGGTCAGAGAGCCCCCTGTTTCATAACATGGTTTAAACTGCCTGAGCACTTCTCTGAGTTTGCATCAGGCACAACAACATAAACTTCCTGGCCCAGTTGGGGCACTGGAGCAAAGGAACTCTTCTCTCCCCACCTCCCTCCCTCAATGCCATGTCTTCTTCAAACAGTCCTTGAAGAGGCAGCTCACATAGGAAGCTTTGAAGCAGTTCTGGGAAAGAAGGAACTCCAGAAGCCTGGTTGATGGTGGGCCTTCCTTCCTTCCTTCCTTCTGGCTGCCTCCGTGTCCCACTGGAATGGCTCCCACCAGGCGATGGTTGAAAGGGCCGCTTGACAGAGTTACAGGTCCTGTCTCCACTCTGCGGTGCTGAAAGTTAAGCCAAACCTGGGCACTTCATTCGAAACTCTGAGAACTCTTGCTTGTTTTGGAGCAACAACTGAACAATTCTACACTTCTGGCTCTTCTTTGTGCCAAGCAGATGAGAGGTACCTGGCCTTGACTGCAGGCTTCATTACTGGTGGCACCTGCTGCTATTTTTCTACATCTGGTTCTCATCGCAATGACCGAAGTGGAGAAAAGCCCAAAGGGAAATCCCCAAAGGAAGATGAGGGTAAGTTTGGATTTATATGCAGTTTTACTATGAAGCCCCCAGTAGGTTTTTTTGGTTTGGGGGAAGCATGTTCGTCTTTCCTTTTCTATCAGCCTAGTTAGCCTCCCATCCAGCTCAGATCTCTCTGCATCTGAAATTACTCTGAAAAGCACCACAGATAGATTTCGTGGCCTAGGTGCAGCCACATATTGGGGAACCTGAATTATGGGCAGTGGGCTTTTCTCTGGGAATAAAAGCCATTTCACCCTTTAATTCTAAGCTGTTTGAAAAAGAGAGAGCTCTGGGGTTTGCTAAATGAAGCCGTGCAGACGTGAGTCCCAAAGAAGAAGGCTGGTTCTCTTTCCTGGCTGGGTAAAGGAGAGGATCCTGCTGTCCGGGATCTGAAAGGAGGCCGAGATTGGGAACCATCAGATGCCTCTTTCTTCTGCAATTCATGGAGGTTCTGCTCTAAGCCCAGCACAGGAGTGAATGGGTTGAGGTCATAGTAGTACGAAACCCAGTTCTAAGATTAGGCGGTTAAGAGGCCAATGCAGCCTGTTTGTTTGTTAGAGTTTTAAACTCCCCTTCTCAGCAGCTTCATCTGTAGTTCACCACAGTTTAAAATTAGAGTACTGCAGCTACATTCCCAGGAGAAAATGGTGCAAAGGGTTCCTTTCCTGTGATTCCTGGGAGAGTTTTGGGAATAGCGGGTATTGTTGCAAAGCTGGTTTATCTGCAGCCTTCCCCTTGCAATGGGGCAGCTTGCCCTTCGGTTCATAGGTGCTGCAGAAGGCAGCCATGCTGCTCTTGCCATTTCTAAGATTAAAACACATTCGTCTTTCCCTTTTCTGGCTTTGTCTGCTTTTGTCTGAGAAACACTGGCTAGCTGATACAAAGCCCCCACCCCGCCTTCTGAAGACCAGGGCTGGCATCGCAGCTAGGTAGTTCCCTAAGGTCTTCTGCTCCCCAGCCGTTGGCCTGGCCTGAATAGGCCTCTCCTGCCACCCAGCTGGCCAGCCCTGCTCTGGCCTCCCTTCATTCAGCCCGGGCAATGGCTGAAACACAATCCTGTTCTGCAAACCAGATGCTGGTTTTCTAGCCCAGCTTTGTTTTCTAAGGAAGGCTGAAATGTGGAACAAAAAACAGGCGGGGGGGGGGGGTGATTGTGGCCTGAGGCACAATCAGCTTGTTGGGCTCTTATGTTTCCTCTCCCCAGAGGAAAAGAGACGCCGGGAGAGGGAAGACCAGATGTATCGCGAGCGGCTGAAGGTCCTCTTCTTCATTGCCATCATCATGAGCCTGCTGAACTCACTGACCACCAGCGTGGGAAGCATCTCCTGGAATGACTTTGTCAACGAGCTGCTAGCCAAGGGGGAGGTGCAGAGTGTGCAGGTGGTGCCGGAGAGCGAAATTGTGGAAATCCACCTGCACCCAGGGGCCGTGGTCTTTGGTTGGCCCGTGAGTGTCCTTTGTGGCCCTTCGCTGGGAAAGGCCGCTGTGGGCCCTGAGCTTTTAAATCAGTAGCCAGAATTCTCCAGTCGCAATGACCCCCTCTCCCCCCATTTTGTGAAGTTTTCATGATTTTCTGAACAATTTCATTAAGTGAAATTAATGTGAAATAAGGGAGAAATAGAGCTCATGTGTGTTCCTGGATCCCTTGAAGGGCTTTCTCGATAGAACGTAGCTGAAGCATTTGGCCAAAGTCTTAAGTTAAAACATTTGAGCTTTGGACTGATCTTGAAATTATTTTCAGTTCAGGTGTTAACCGGTGAGAAAATTCAGAGAATATGGCGTGCTAATATTTGAATAGCCAAAGGATTGATTGTAGCTTTTCTGAATCACTTTAGCTTTGGGTTGTTCATTTATTTTTAAGTAGCTTTGACCCAGACTTCAGGTAGGCTGGGGTGTTGACAGGCTGGGAGGTCAGGTGGGTAAAGAAGCCATATTTGCCTTGTAGGGCTGCTTTCTTCCTCTCTAGAATTGCCCCTCCACGAGGACCTGGCAAGGGGTGGCTCTGTATTCAGAGGCAGCCCTCCGTTTCCTTCTCTGAGGAGGCTCACCTAGCTGGGACTTCTCCACCTTTTTGTGTCTTCCAGAAGCTGAGCCTGACCTATGTGATGAAGGTGGCAAACATTGACAAGTTCGAGGAGAAATTGCGAGCGGCCGAAGATGAGCTGAACATCGACCTGAGCGACCGAATCCCCGTTTCTTATAGGCGCAGCAGCTTCTTTGGAAAGTACGGAGAGCTTGGGAGCGAGGCAGAGAGGAAGGGAGGCCGTGAATTGCCTCTACCCTGGCAGCCGCTCTTGTCCGCCTTTCTCCCTCCCTCACAGTTGCTTGTCTGCACTTTGACCTTGGGGTGCACAATGACCAGATGGAGTGCTGAGCATCAACGGCCTCTTCTGAAGATGTGGCTTCTGCCATGGACTGGTCTGAATTGTCCAGCCCACAGCTGAATCAGACAGCTTCAGAATGGAGGACCTGACTTCCATAGAGGCTGCAGATGCCAGGACCAGGTCCCAGCCTTGGCCTCTGAGCAAAGGAGTTCCTTGGGAAAATGTCCAGTTTGGTAACCAGAAGGCCTGCTGCCTGGGAGCGGCTTGGTGGTCCCTTCCAAGCAGCAAACTCTGCCTCTTGGCCGGGTCACCAAGACACAGCTCGGGTGCAATGAGCTGGCATAGATTCTCCTTTGAACCTTCCCCCAAACTGACGTTGCATGGCATCTGTTTCTCCCCTTTTGGAACTGTAAAGTGAGCAGGCAGACAAAGGATTTGCAGTCACCAAAACCCCCATATTCTCTGCTGTGTTTATTTTGTTATTGGAGAAATCCAGTTTTCTACTGTATTTTTGGCTCCCCAAACTCAGACTTGTCTCCAGATGCCGAGGCTGACCCTCTTGTGCTCCTTGTCTTGGCAGTGCCCTCTACACTTTGGGAATGACTGTGGTCAGTGTTGGCATTCTGTGGTACATTTTTCGGCTGGCTGGCATATCGGGAAGGGAAGGTGCCTTCAGTGCCTTCGTAAGTAGCCTTACCATGGGGAGGGGGAGCGAGGGTTGACATCCTCCAGATGGGGGTGGTCAGAGACTGGGCAGTCTGGGGCTCCTCCCGTCTTCCTCTCTTGCAGTTGCCGGTGCTGGGTTGCCAGCTGCTCAGCCTCCTATGGGGTGGAGGGGCGGGGAGGTTTGCAAAAAGGGAGCCCCTTTCCCCTCTCAGGTGGGAAGGCTGAGCTCCAGGAACTGCCAGGGTTCAGGTAAATAATGATTTTGTCCATCTCTCCGGCTCAAAGGAGGCCAGAATGCGATGCCTGCTGTTTTCAGGGCTGGTCTGCTGCCTCTCATATCATCGAGCCCTTTGAGAGGCAGCACTTTTGGGAGTCTGGGAGCTGCACGCTTTATTTCAAGCATGCTTAAGTTCAGGAAGCCCCCATCAGCCCTTCCATCTAAAGGGTGGATGGGCATCTCTGCGCTTGACTGGGAGGCACATGCAGAAGGAGGGTTGCCATGGTGACAGGATATCTTCCTCCCCCCTTGCCTGCTTTCTACTGGGATGGAAAACAGGAAGTAGCATCACCTAGGCTTTGTCCTAGGGAGAGGATGCAGGGTTTGTGCTGCAGACCTCTTGCTATCAGTATCTGAGCTTCCCTCCCCTCCCCTGCAAGCACCATAGCCAACAAGGGCTTTTTCTTCCCCTCCTTGGCAGAACCAGCTGAAAAGGGCTCGCTTCACAATTGTGGATGGCAAATCTGGGAAAGGGATCAGTTTCAAGGACGTGGCAGGCCTGCACGAGGCCAAGACAGAAGTCAAGGAATTTGTGGATTACCTGAAGGTAAAAGAGACCTTGGGAAGCAGGAAGGCCGAGGACAGGGAATTGTTGGGGGAAACTGCAAACCAGTTTTTGCTTCCTCGAGAATGGGGCCGGGCCTTTGCTCATCCCGAGATGCTTTCAAACAAAAGAGTCTGTAGGAAAAGCTTTAGCAGAATACTTTTAGCCTCTTGCTGCACCTGTGGGAAAGGGAACAGTGCCTTGTTTCTCCAGTGTTGCCTGCTCCATCCCTTCCTTTTGGTTCTAGAGTCCAGAGCGCTACCTTCAGCTGGGTGCCAAAGTGCCCAGAGGGGCCCTCTTGCTTGGGCCACCAGGCTGCGGCAAGACCTTGCTGGCAAAAGCGGTGGCTACAGAGGCCCAAGTGCCATTCCTGGCAATAGCTGGCTCCGAATTTGTGGAGGTGATTGGCGGTGAGTCCTCTTTCTTGGTCATGGAGCCTCCCATGGGAGGAGATGCTTTCCAGAGGACTTGAACCTATTTCCTTGCAAAGGTGCTTGTGGGGATGGTCACTGATCTGCTGCTGCTCCCCACTTCCTGATCCCCCACCATTTCTGACCTTAGAAAGCTTCTGCCGGAGCCCCAAATTCTTCGGGAGGATTGGGTGGCTCTCGAGGGGCTTCCAGACCCCAGAAGACGCAGATTACCCGAGCTTCCTGTGTTGTCCCATTGGTGCTACTTTGCCCTCTGCCAGCTCCTGGCAGAAAACTCACCCGGCTAGAACGGGACCCAGCAGCCTGTGGCTTGGTTGAGAGCTGCGAGGGTCCCGAGCAACAGGAGCAGAAACCCTGGAGAGCCCAGCCTCTGTCCCTTTGACGCAACCTAAAGGTGCCTCAGTTGTGGCTCACTCTCACTTTGCCCATCTGCAGGCCTTGGCGCTGCCCGGGTGCGAAGCCTCTTCAAGGAAGCCCGGGCGTGTGCCCCGTGCATTGTCTACATAGATGAAATAGACGCGGTTGGGAAAAGGCGCTCAACAAACATGTCTGGCTTCTCCAACACAGAAGAGGAGCAAACCCTGAACCAGCTGTTGGTTGAAATGGATGGTCAGTTTTTCATGGCAAAGCGTTTGGTTTTGAAGTCTGGGGTCTTTTCTTCCCACCCCTCCCCAAAAGGATATTCGTCCCTCCTAATAGGGCATTTCCTCTCCAGCATGCCTCTTCCACCACCACCCTGCCCTCCTTTCCCAAGCTGCTGCCTGTTTCCTTAGATCTGGAGGTCTGGGCTTCCCTTCATTGTCAGTTCTGATGTTTTTCTCTGCTGCCTCTCCTTTGATGGGTTTCTGTTTGCTGGCCAGAAGGGAAGATGAACATCAGTGCTGGCTGCATTTGACGCTGCTGGCCAGGGAGACGTGCAGCCCAAGAGGGGCAGTTCATGTCTCCCCCAGGGAAGCAGGGTGATTCAAGGAGTTCCTTCTGCTCTGATTCTCTTCCTCCAGGGCTTCGCCAGGACACTCCCACTGCTCAGGCAGGAAGACAAGCCTGCTCCTTCCAGCTTTCTGGGGAGGGTTCTTTTTAAAGACTCAGTGGCTTGGGGGAAGGGAGGCACATGAAAATTCTGGTAAGATGGCCACCCTCCTCTCCAGCTACAAGCTGATCACGAGGGAGGCCTCCGCAGAAGCAGCATTGCATGAATTAAATAAATGCCAGGTCTTCTGCACGTCAGAAGTGGTAGAGCCAGCCTCTGCCTGCTTGGTCTCCTAGACTGATGGAACTCTGTTTCTGGGTTGATAGAGTTGTAAGCAGAAATGAATCTCTGCCTTTGGAACCATTTCTGCTCAGACTGGTTGAGAATGAGCCGAGCTCAGGTATTGGCATTGAATGCTGAGTCAACTCCCTTATTCCCTACTCCGAGGATGCTTGGCTGTCTTCATTCCTGAAACCTCTGTGGATTCTTCTGCTTTATATCTGCACTTTGCTTTGAAATGCTATTAGTGCCCTTTGTAAGAGCCTGAGCGTTTAGAGAGCCAAGCTGCTTGTGGTCAGGAAGCCCCCTTTTCCAGACAGGTGTGCGCAATAAGCAGGTAGCCTTACTTTGCTGCCCCCTCAGCAGATTAAGCACCCACCTTTCAGCTCAGCACCCACCTTTCCTGACAGAGAAAGTGGCAAAATGTGGGCTGGACCACCAGGCAGTTATAAAGTGGCTTTTCAAGCAACAGAGTTGTATAGTCATGCTTGGGAAAAAACACCCTTTTCCTTCTGCTGTGTTCTGTGTTGGCCAGACCCACTTCAAATGCTGCATCCAGTTCCAGGCATTGACAACCTGGTGCGTATCTGGAGGAGAACGAAAGGATGGGGCACCGAGAAAGAAGAGGTTGTCTTGGCAGTGTTGTGCATGTTCAGCCAGCATGTGCCAATGCCAAACACTTCCACACAGGAGCGAAAAACTGTTGATTGAAGATGGATGCCACTCTTGCAATTGGAAGGGCTCCACTTGCAAAACTCAATCCCACAGGTTCTAATCAGTGGGTTTGTGGCCACTGGAAGGTGGGCAGGTTCTGTGGACTGACAGGCTGACCAAGAAAAAGATCCTTCAGCTTGCAATGCCAACGCTGCTCTGGTACCAGATGTGCTTCCAGAAGTGGAAAGAGCAGGCGGGGCTGTTGTGTGTCCGTGGGAAGAAGCTAGACCTTCCATGCAAAAGCAGCAGGCTTCTAGCAAATGGCCTGAAGTTGTTATAAATAGTTTTTATGTAATGAAAAGAAGGTCTAAGGGTCCACCTATTCTCCAAAGGCCCTGAAGGCAGGACAAGAAGCAACGGTTGGAAACCAATCAAGGAGAGAAGCAACCTGGAATTAAGGCAGAATTACCTGACGGCGAGAACAACTAACCTCCAGAAGTTGTGGATGCTCCATCACTGGAGCTTTTTTGAAGAAGAGACTGGACAGCCACTTGTCTGAAATTGAGGACCTCCAAAAATCCCCTCCAACTCTGTTATTCTGAAATCTGGCTAGAGCTGAGCGATGGGGGAAATTGTGGGCTGAATATGGCAATGGAAAGTCCAGAAAGGGTTAGGGTTGTCTGAAAAGATTGGATGGCATGTTCCCAATTTATCTTCCCATTTACCACATGTCTGCCTTCTGTTTTCAGTTGAAGAGTGCAGGCGAGTGGTTTAAAGGAACATTCCATACTTCCTCATTACATAAGTCAGATTTCCTACACACACACAAAGTTTTATGAGCACCTCCCTCCTGTACCATCCTCCTCTTGGTCCAGCATCCACACTGGACTGTCCCTGTATTGCAGCTGCGCCTGTGGCATGGAGAAGGGTATCTCTGGCCTCTTTGCCCTTCCCGTGTGTTTCTCTTCTGCAGGGATGGGGACTACGGACCATGTCATCGTGCTGGCCTCCACCAACCGAGCGGATATCCTGGATAATGCCCTCATGAGGCCCGGGAGGCTGGATCGCCACATTTTTATCGACCTGCCCACTCTGCAGGTACTATATTGGAAGTGGAGGACGGTACCCCTCTGGATTCTTGAATCAAAAGCCTCCACCTCTGCATGGCCAGTCACCTGCTTGAACATCCTACTTTCCTTGTGGCGATTATTCATTCTGAGTCATGTGATCCAGGTGTTCATTTAAAGCCGGGGTCCTAGATTTAGTTGGTTTCTCCTGCCCTTCTGGCTGAGGAAGGTGGGTGCACAAAGAGAGTTCTCTGCTGTTGCTAGAACTGGTAGCAAGACCCCCAACTGCGCTTCTCTCTTTGGGCTCCCCTCATTCCAGGAGAGCAGCAGCTCCTTTTCCTTTCCTGGCCAAGCTGTCCTTTCTGGTTCCTTCCCTGTTTTGGCTTAAAATTCCTCAGATACCTGATCTGATCTGGCACCAGGAGCTGGAGTTGCGCAGCTGTCCTGAAGGAAAAAGGAGCAGGAAATTCTGGAAGCTGAGCCCCATGCTCTAATCAGGGCTATTGTAACCAGCCACATGAGTCACACTCTGGCACAGGGCCAACTTGATTCTTCCCCCCCCCCCCCCCAATTTCCTTCCTTTCATTCATGCATTGAGGGAAGGGGAGCACTTGTGAGTCTGGATTCCCTCTCTTGGTACTAGTGGTGCAATGGGAAAAAGGCTGGGGATGCACGCAAATTAGCCAAAAGCAGAAGGAGGATGAGAGCCACAGCCTCTGGGGAAAAGAGGGGCGGCCTCTCAGCAGGCTCTTCCCTTTGGTCTCCTGGGAAATGACAGGCTGGACAGGCGGGGTTGGGGGGGAGGCTGGGCCTAGAGAAACCTCAGCCATCTTTGTCTCAGGGCCCATCGTGCCTGAGACCTCCTGCCATGGAGCAACCAAGGCCACCTGCTCAATCCAAGACCCAGGCAGGCTCTCTGTGCACTTAAGCCTGCGAGCAGCCCCCCCCCCCCCCCAGTCTGGTCCAGGGGCCCTTGGGAGAGTGGAGGGTCTGCCTTTCTTTGCCCTCCAGTCCTTGACAGATACACTCCCACCCCCACCCCAGTCCAGAGGATCTGTGGCAACACATCCGCTCTGCTCTTTGTAGGAGAGAAGGGAGATCTTCGAGCAACACCTGAAGGGGCTGAAGCTCTCCCAGCCCAGCAGCTTCTACTCCCAGCGGTTGGCTGAACTCACCCCAGGCTTCAGCGGTACGTATGGGGAGAGGGACAAAAGATCCAGCTTCTCCAAGCCCCCTGCCCAGAGCTTGGGGGATCCTTCCCCTTGGAAGAGAGAGCAAGGAATCCCCCCTGCATTCCCTGCCAGCCCAGCCCTGCCTCCATCCTGTTGCGGCTGCCACTTTGCTGCTGTCCACTCCGCCTACACGCCCCAACTCGGAACCGATGTGCCTCCTCTTTCCCAGCAGCCTCTGCAGTCACATCAGAGCCATCCTAGGGCCATGCCAGGCTGGTTCTTCTGGCTTCCTCCTCCTGAGGGCACCCTGTGGTTGGGTCCGATTACCTCCTTGCAGCACCTCTGTGTGGGCAGCCAGATTTGGCCTGCGGTTGGGATCCTGCTTAGACAGCACGACCAGCAGGCCTGGCTGCCTGCTCCCTCCTTGAAAGGTCTGCTTCTCATTTGCAGAAAGCTGCTTCCAACCCACGTCCAGAAGGCTTGTTTTTCTTTTCCTTTTGCTGAACTTTTTTTTTTCTCAGTTTTTAAACATTTAAATAAAATGCCTCGGTTGGTTTAGACAAAAATCCCTGGATGCTAGTAATGAATGAGGTTTAAGTAGAGGAAGAAGAGAAAATGAAGGACTGTTGAAGTGGAGGAAATATCCTCCGAGGCAGAGGAGGATTGGGTGGTGTTAGCTGTAAAGAGCCTGTGAAATCCCTTGGCTGCAGAGGCCATTCCCCAGGACAGGGAGACCCAGATCCAAATTCTGCTGGTCTTTGAACTGGTTGCCATGCTCAGCCTTGAGGGAAGCATGCACAAAGCCTCACATCCCTGGAGGGAAAGTCATGGGAATAAGAGATGAAAGCCAAACACATTCCCAGAAACACGTTCTGGTAAATGAGGCACAAGGGTTAGTAAAAATTACTGTCATCCTCTCACATAAGATACGAGTGAGGAATCAGTAAGGATGCTGGGAAACGGCCACCTCTCTGTCCATCAGCAGGACAACCTCCCAAAACTGAACAGGACTGAATGTCATGGGGGCTGGGCCAGGGAGGGAGGGAGCCTGGTAGAAGAAGGATTAGGAGGGGGTTGGATCTGGCTGAGGCTACAGAGGAAAAGAGGGCAGAAACAGCTGTCCCTGGTACATCTTGGGAGGGGTGGGGGGAAGCAGTTCACATCCCTAAGCCTCATCCCAGCCACGTGATAAATCTCACCCAGCCAGCCCTGGGCTTCTCAGTTCACACATCCACACCGCACACCCACACCCAAATGCGTTACTTCTTTACACCAATAAAATACTGGTGCCTTCTATGGCCATTGACAGTAAAGAGGTTAGAAAGAAATCCAGAAGCCATTTCCTGCAGTGTTTCTCTACTTTAAATTCTGCCAGATGTTAAATGAAATAGCTTCTGTTACCTTGCATAATTTGAAAATGAACCTGTTCTGTCAGCTACATTTCCCTTGCCTTGTCCAGCTACCTTGGTGTAATATAACTGAGAGGTGTAACAGAATGAGTAGATTCACATTCAAGATCAGACCCTACAAGAGGAGGCTACACAGCCATTATTTCTGCAGGCAGGGAAATGAAGCCAAAGGAACAATGGACCTTGAGACTTAGCAGCTTGGAGGATCAGGCAAAGAGGGCTAACCACCCCCCCCCCTCCCAGTCAAGGGGTGGACTGGCTGCCTGGAACTGCCTTCCAAGCTGGGTTGGCAAGTGAAGAGCAGAGATGGAGATTTGCTTTCTTTCCCTCGCTGGCCCTTGGCATCTTTCCTTACAATGGACTCTGCTGGGCAATGGGGAGTGGCCCCACTGAGGACCCTGTCTTGGCTTCTTAAGAGCACCCTGTTCTCTCCCCACCATTCTATGCTCCAGAAGCCGAACAAGAGTCACTGGGTTTTCTCCACAGGAGCTGATATTGCCAACATTTGTAATGAGGCGGCTCTCCACGCTGCCAGAGAGGGATACAAATCCATCGACACAATAAGCTTTGAGTGTGCTGTGGAGAGAGTAATTGCAGGTAAGCTTCCTCTTTCCTTTCCTGGGGGGGAGCGATCATGTTCTTCAGCCTCGATTTGGGAGGAGAGTTCTGCTGGGAGAGCCATCCAAGTGGTCCCCGACCGAGCAAGGCATGTTGGGTCTCAGTTCTAGCTCATTTGGGATCTGGTGTGGACCACCAGGCTCCCCTGAGTGAAAATTAACCCTGATCACACTGTGCTTGGTGGACAACAGGTCCTTTGGCTTTGAGCTCTCTGAACACAAGTGGACGGATGTAAGCTCCCAGGCCATGGTTGGGGATGGTTTGTGGGCATTTTTGTTGCAGTAAGGATCTTCTGATGGAAGGAGACCCGAGTTTCACCCCTTCTGAATTGGGGGGTCTCCATAGAGGCTGGCCTAGATGAACCACACTGGCTGGAATTTGTCGGGAACGTGTGGAGAAGCAAGGCTGCTGGAGGTCTTCTAGTGGGAAACCTCATCTAAGCAGCCAGCCCTTTGGGGACAGAAATGGAATTTTTCTAACTGGAGACATCATTTCTTTGCTTAGATGTTTCTTGGCTGCAAGGTCATCTTTCAGCGAGGCAAAGTTTAATAACAGTTAAAACTAGAGAACAGGTCTGTAAGTCTCAGATGTAAGATTGTGGACTTGCGTGGTTGCCTAACAACCAATTTGTAAGCTTTTCTTCGAGCAAGTGTTGTTCTCTGCTTCCTTGGCCTCCTCATGACTCAAGAGACGCAGGAGGCTTCCGAGTGCTGGAAACAAACCTGGGAAACGGAGAGCTTTCTCTTCCCCCCCCCCCCCCCTTCACAGGAGCTGCCAAGAGAAACAAGATCCTTTCGCAGGAGGAGCGGAGAGTGGTGGCATTCCACGAATCGGGCCACGCCCTGGTGGGTTGGCTGTTGGAGCACACCGAAGCAGTGTTGAAGGTAAGTTGGCTCTCTGCCATGAAGCTAGGCGCACAGAGGGAGACCACTCGGCTCACCATCCCTCCTCCCCCCTCTCCTCTGCCCTAGGTGTCCATAGCTCCCCGCACAAATGCTGCACTGGGCTTTGCCCAGATCCTGCCCAAGGACCAGTACCTGCTGACCAAGGACCAGCTCTTTGAGCGGATGTGCATGGCGCTGGGGGGCAGAGTGGCAGAAGCCATCACCTTTAACAAAGTGACCACAGGTGAGGAGGGCCAGCCTTGTGCAGAAAAGGACCAGGAAGTTGCCTTGGCCTCCCTTTGAATGGGATGGGAAAAGCCCCTCGGTCGCCTTTGAAGACTTTCCCAGCATCAGTTGCCTCTGTTTTTACCCTGCTTTGCTCCAGGGGCCCAAGATGACCTCCGGAAGGTCACCAGGATAGCCTACTCCATGGTGAAACAGTACGGAATGATGCCCTCCATCGGCCACCTGTCCTTCCCAGAGACAGAAAGTGGTCCAGGGATTGGACGGCGCCCCTTCAGCCAAGGGCTTCAGCAAGTAATGGACCATGTAAGGCTCTCCTGGGGGGGGGGGGTTGTTGAGTTGCAACTGGCTTCTTTCCAGTTGCAGGGCTCTTGAGGGGGGACCTCTCCCCACTGCAGCTTCCCAGGCAAGAAGATGATCCAATCGGCCTAATTCTGCCTCTTGGACACTGGACCCTCAGCCGCCGTTTCTCCTGGCTGGGAGTGTTCACTGAAAGGTTGGGATCAGTAGCCTTAGTCAGTTGTGGCTCTCCTTCCTTCCACGGTTCTCTTTTCCCCAGGAAGCAAAGTTGCTGATAGCCCAAGCATACAGACGCACAGAGAAATTGCTGATGGACAACCGGGACAAACTGAAGATGGTAAAGGCCCTTACACAGTCCTGGGGGGGCGAGGAAGCTGGGGAGGGCAAAAGGCCAGCAGAGGATCAGCAGTCAGTCCCTAGCAAGTTCCTTCTGGCTTCTCCTGTGAGGCTCAAGTGAATCTCAGAGCAAGTATAGTATTAAAGAAAAATGTATAATAACACCCCTGTTTGAAAGCTGGCAAAGAGGTCAGGCCTCTGCTAGGATGACCTCACTGCAGCACTCCAAAGGCTACCCCTTTTGTGCAGGTGAAGCCAAGAAGCCAAGTGGTGTGGAAAGCCTATCCAGGCCTCGGAAGGCCAAAGAAACCAAGAGAGGCTTCCTGCTCTCTGAAGTGGACCAGGTCCTCTCTTGAGGAGCAGGAAGCTTTTGTCTCCTGTGTACACCTAGTTGTACAGAGCTCCGCATGCCCATGGTGTACATTCTCACCCCCTCATCTTTTCTGGGCTAGCAGGATCTATGGTAGGGCAAAGAGGGTGAATTCTGCCCCATGTTGTCTCTGACCTGGGCAGTGCCAGAAACTTAAGAGATTGCCAAGGAGGTGCACATTTCATGTCGGTGTGGTATCCCTCCGGAGCATTTTCTTTTTCTTCCAGAACAGGCGGATCTGTGATTTCATTCTGGAATATCTGGATGTAGATGATGCAGAAGTAAAAGCAGCTTGTGATATTCCAGATACACAGCATTCTCAAAAGAAAATGTGGCAGGTTTGCCACTTTTTAGTTTTCCCACTAGCAGAGCAATTCCTGCTCTGGGCAGCTCTTCCTGGCTCCTTAGCTGGAATGCATAGGTCAGGGGAGAAGAGTTTTCTAGAGCCAGATTTCCTTGATGAAAACGTTTTGTAGTTGACCACAAAACTATCCGTCAGTGGAAGTGAAGGGGCCAACCGCTTTACCCAGAGCTCTGCATTTCCAGAGGGCTTGCTGGGCCTAGGTCTGTCCCATTATCAAGGCCCCTTGCTTGATCCATTGCCGGGCATCAGGTCCCTGTGCCATTTTTGACTCCTGTGGCAAATACGGAAGTTTCTGCTGAGGCGCATTTATTTAAGCCTGCCAATTCTTCCTCTCCAGCTGGCAGACGCCCTGTTGGAGAAAGAAGTGATCAACTACGAGGACATCGAAGCCCTTCTTGGCCCTCCCCCCCATGGCCCCAAGAAAACGATCTCTCCCCAGAGCTGGATAGAGGCTGAGAGAGACAAGCAGGACAGAGGAGAGGAAGAGCCGCCTCCCCAGTTGCCCCCCTACAAGGAGGAGCAGGAGCCTCACCTGAGCTATGTTTGAAACGCGGTCATGAAGTGAGTAGCCGGTTGGATTCAGGTTTTTCTTCCAAACTTAGAAGTGCTAAGGATGCTTATTTTTGCATCCTGAATCCAGCCCAGTTTGGATGTGGTGCAGTAGGCAGGCCAAGCAGTGAACAGTGCCAGAAGCATCATCTTTGAGACCCCTTTGGCTTTGGTCTGAGACACCCGTCCTTCACAGAACCAAGCCAGCTCTCAGCCTGGGGTCTCCTGCTTCGCTGTCCTCACTAGAACTGTTTGGTTGCCCGCTGATAAGGATCTGGTACCCAGCAGCCTGAGTTGATCCCGTTTCTTAGATCCTAGGGCTTTCTTCCTGCTGCTGTGTTTGTGGTGCATGTAGAAACTGGAGGGACATGAGCTTTATCAACAGTTCTGGGCACTGCTGACAGAGAGGAGGAGGAGGAGGAGGACAGGCCCAGTTTTGCCTTTAGGAGGTGGTAGTTCCCAGAAGGCATGCTTGTTCCCATCTGTCCAAAGCAGTGGGTGCCCCTTGGAGCATTACCTCACTTCCTCCTCTCCTTGTAGAATCCTGGATCACCGTCCCAGGCACTTGGGTGGGGGGTGGGGGGGACTCTGACTTGTACACTGGCACTGAGCTACCACCTCTGTGCAGAGAGGCGGGAAAGAGAGTTCCCAAGTGGGCCCTTGCATTGCAGAGTTGAGAAAAGCAAGGCTTCTAGTCCCGCTACCTCAGCGCCCCCTTGTGCCAGACTCTCGCCTCCTGTGATCAGCATCTGCCACCCGGTGGTCTGCTGAGGAAGTGCACCCTAATTTGTTCTGGTGGAGAATTCCAGTTAAGCCACCCAGTTCCTGCCTGGTAATGTTGGGCATTTCCAAGGGCAACCTGACTATATGCAACACAACTGAATGGTTCTTGGTGAGGGAGCAAAGGTGGCTGAGAATCGGGGCTCAGCAGCATCTAAAGTAAAGCCACAAGCTCCCGATGCTTGTCTGCAGCCTGGCAACATCTTTGTGGAAACCCATTTCTCAAGTTTAGGAACTGCAGCATAAATAAAGTGGAATTTTAGGCTATTCACATATATTTGCCTTTGTTTACACTGGATGATCTTGTATGTTGTTTCCAACAGGCTGCTGTATTTCAATAAAGATTTACAAGTGCTGCAGATCCAAGTATCGTTGAACTTTAAAAGGGGGGGTGTTAACTAGGAAAACCACATTTCCTATCCTCTGTTCTGAACAATGTTATTCTTGGATTTCGGGATGACAGATATGATGATGGTTCTTTATTTGATTTTTCTTGAATCTTCCTCCTGTCTGCATCAAAAATGGGTTTATTACATTTGTGAGTTCATGATTTAATGCTATATGATCATACTCTTTGTAAACAATTGTATGTTATCCAATATTTACACACAATTTAAAAGAGACAATCAAAAAGCTAAGGAGGAAACAGACCAAAACTCATCCCTTCCAGCAGTCTCCACTCTGGTAAGCAGGGATTAACTTCAAACAAACATTCAAGCAGAAAACAATACCCTAATGAGGACATTGACCGGAAGAAAATCACACCCCACCCACGCAGTGTGAGCTACTGTATATAAACAGTGCCAATCCTACACCCACTGGCACTGATGTTACCTATAGTTGTTGGGTAATTAAACATCTGCAAGCAAACCAAGCTCAGAGAACACCAAGGATTCCACTTTGTCCAAATATTTAAAATACTTTATTACAAATTCAAAAAGTAATTGTTTATTGTTGTTATTTATTGCCTATTTCCATTGCTTATCCAGCATGACCCATTGTTTCTGCCAAAGTGGTGCAACTGCCTTCAGCACTTATCTATTGCAGCAACAAGCAGGCAGCCCTGTCCTTTGGAGATGGAGAGAATCCAATCCCTGAAATCGAGAAAGGAACAATACCTTTGCAAAGTGGGTTTTTCACACATGCACCCACCCACCCACAATGTGAACCACATGTAGTACGAGTAAAGCAAAAGGCATTTTACTAAATGCACTCAAATCTTTTTACAGAACATATGATACCATACTGTACCATTCAGTAAAGATGTGTCAGAAAGCAACAAATCCAGTAATTTTTGCACATCAAAGGAAATAGTTTTGGCTCAAGGGAAAAACATGTTTTCCTAAATTTCTAAAGGGGGTTAATATGCACCTTTATTAAACTGCTAATAATGCCTAAAATTCTAGAGAACAATGGTAGCTGAAATACGGTGCTCATTTTGCATTTTCCTCTAATGCTTGCTGAGGCAATTCTTAGGTTTGGTGGGATAGAAAATGCCTTTTTGCAAACGATCTTTCAGGGTTCTGGAAAACGTTCTTGATGCAGGTGGCTTGCTTTTACACACCAAGGCTTGATAAAGCTCCAACAGCCAGAGGCCAGGGTGGCATGGCTTCTGAGTAGCAGTTTCTTAGGACCAGAACTGACGCTCCGGTTGTTGAAAGTTGTAATTTGTTGCTACAGGTAAATTTGAAAGCCTTGGAAGGATGTCGAAATGGACAGAAATTCTTGAGCCCGGGATCAAAAAATTTAATTCCTCACAGATATTTGATGTCTGGCAGCCAACATCCGATGGGTGGGGTTTTTGCTTACGCTAGCCGCCTTTTCCTTCTTGAACATCTCTCTGTGCTCCTGCCAAAGAAGATAAAAACTATTTTATCTTAGGCAGAGGCGAGATTTAGTCTCCGGTAGCTTTCAACACATTTATTAAGTCGAGGGGGGAATATAATCCACGAGATCTGGAAGGCATCAGATTCGGAAAAAGGATCTGCTTTTCTCTGGCCCCATGCAAGACTGCACTGGAAGCCAGAGGTGAGGATGGCGGCTCCTTTAAGTGATGCACCATCTTTGTGACTGGCAAAACGACGAAGATTGGCCGGGAAGAATGTCGCACTTCCGGGGCGCCTGGACTGCGGCGACGGCAACATATCCCGGCGTTCTTCGCGCCGCCTCTTTCTTTTTCCGGCCGGCCATTTTCTCTCCCGGGAGGTGAGTTCTCGTGCTGGGCCGGCGGCGGGTCCGCATCTGCCGCCATCCGCCCCCCCGGCGCTGCCGGGGCGACCCCGAGACGCGCGGGCGGCCTTCGGGAGGCCTCGCGGCTGAGCTCCGGCGGCTGAAAGGGCGAGAAGGGGGCCGTTGCTTGGAGCGAAGGGTTTCTCGACCCGGCGGCGCCTCCGGCCCCGAGGGGCCCCGGCCGTTGAAGCAGGGCGGGCGGAGGCGCGGCTGGCACCAACGCCGGAGCCAAGGCCTGGTGGGCAAGCCGCCTCCGGGACTTGGGGCGTCGACCGGGGGCCTCCGAAGGGCCTGCGGGGAGCGGCCGTCATGCGGCGCCTCTCCGCGGGGAGCAGAGCTCGGGGCGGGGCGGGAACTCCCGGAGAGCCCCCTTTGCGCTCGCCCGCCCCGTTCAACCCGCGCCCAGGGGCTTCAGCGAGGCTCCCGCGGGCACCGCGGCCGTGAGGGGCGGCCGCGGGCTTCGACGGCTGCGGTGCTGGAGGGACCTTCATTGCAGCTGCCGCCGCCGCCGCCCGTCGGGACCAGTGGGCGCTGCCGGCGTTCCCGGGCCCTGGAAGCAAAGGATGTGACCGGAGCCGCTTTTCTTGGCCGTCCGCGGAGGGGGCTGCGTTGATGCCCGGGGATGCCTTTGCAAATGGAGCGGCTGCCGAAAGGGCGTCCAGGCAGCGGCTTTGGCGAGGAGGGTAAGGCGGCTGGTTCTGTGTTTCCAGGGGTCTGAGCAGGCATGGCGCCCAGCCGGAATGGCATGATCTTGAAGCCCCACTTCCATAAGGACTGGCAAAGACGCGTGGCCACCTGGTTCAACCAACCTGCCCGGAAGATCCGCAGGTGAGCCCCCTGAGCCAGTGCGCTTCCCAGCCACCTGGGGTGACACGGAGGGACCTTGTTGCTATGGCCAAATGATGAGAATTCTCCGGAATCGCTGCACTTCATTGATGAGCCTTTGAACCCATAAAACTGATGGTTGTAGCTGCCCTCCCCCCAGCGGAGGGCCTTGTTGCAGCCCCCATGCCTGGCTTGGCTTCAGTGCACCGTCGGAGGTGAAAGGCGGCTCTTGATGTGGTCCTTCCTGTTGCTTCTCCCCCTTAGGAGAAAAGCCCGCCAGGCCAAAGCCCGTCGTATTGCTCCTCGTCCGGTAACGGGGCCAGTTAGGCCAGTCGTGAGGTGCCCCACCGTGCGATACCATACAAAAGTCCGTCTGGGCAGAGGGTTCAGCCTGGAAGAGCTGCGGGTGAGTGAAGGGGGGGCCATGGGAAATAAATGCCTGTTGGGTGGGGAGGGAATGGGCTGTCTTGCCCGAGACCCTTTGAGGGTCCATGCTAAGGCTTCTTTCCATGTTAGAAACTCCCTTGTGCAGTTTTCTAGTCTGTTTTCAGAGAATCTGATGAACTCAGTGAGATCGCACGAGTGATTCTCTTACCTTTCCCTCAATCTGCCACTTGTGGCCAGACCTTTACAGTCAAATGGTTACACCCCACAGTACCTGTCAGCTTGAGGATGATGATGGTGCCTTGAACCCTTTTCCGGTTGATGATTGTCCTGTCTGCCCAGAAGGAGCAGCAATTCAGACTTACCTTGATTTGAATCCTGTGTCCACACAACTCTCTAGATGGCTGGTATCCACAAGAAATTTGCCCGAACAATTGGTATTGCAGTGGACCCCAGGCGCCGGAACAAGTCTACCGAAGCCTTGCAAGCCAATGTCCAAAGGCTGAAGGAATATCGCTCTAAACTCATTCTCTTTCCCCGGAAGTCTTCTGCGCCCAAGAAGGGAGACAGCACGGTGAGAACAGAGTTTGTGGGGAGAACAGTTTTTGCCCGCAGCTTTGCTGGAGCGAAGGGCCCGTGAGAAATTCTCTTTTCTTGTTTCTATAGGCAGAGGAACTCAAGATGGCCACACAACTCTCTGGACCAGTTATGCCCATCAAAACCGTAAGTGACCCTCTGGATTTACTGGCTCTTTCCCAAACATTCGTCGTTCACCAGGAGTGTTTCCTGCTTTTGACTGAAGTTTTAAAGTTTTGCCTTTGGTGTTTTTGTGGGGGAGATAGGCTTATGTGCTTTAGACATACTTTTCTCTCCCAAGCATTGGAATGGGGTGAGGTGCAAGAGAGGGTTTTTAACGCAGATGTTGGATGGTTCACTTAGGTGCCAGGCTATCAATATTTATGGTCTTAATTGATATGTGTATTAAGTTGTTTTAATGGTTGATTGGGAGCTGCCCAAAGTTGGATGTAAGATGGATGGCTGTTTCAATGTTGTAAATACATTTTATTGTCGCACGGTCCTGATTCCTAAATTGGGAAGCAGTTACCAGAACCTTGCAGTTCTGTAGTTAAGTATTTGTCAGCTGGACAGCTTCTTTTCAGTCTCTTCGCCACATGTAAAAGCTTGTGGGTTGCGAAGAAAAATATTTTCTGGAGAGCTTTGATGCTGAATATGACTGAACCTGGACTAGCCTGCCATAGATAACTTCTTACAGGCAGTGTGAGCAATTGTGCTAATAGCACAAGGCCCAGTGTGCCAGTTGAGCTGTGAGTGACTGTTGCAACTCTTCACTTTTCGTAGGTCTACAAAAAGGAGAAGGCCCGGGTTATCTCGGAAGAAGAGAAGAACTTCAAGGCCTTTGCCACTCTGCGCATGGCCAGAGCAAACGCTCGGCTCTTCGGCATCCGGGCTAAGCGAGCCAAGGAAGCAGCCGAGCAGGACGTGGAAAAGAAGAAATAAACTGCTTGGACAGATCGGTTCAATAAAAAAAAAAGAGAAATTTGCCATGATGGGATCCTCCTGTGTTTGGATGCAGCCATGGAAAGTGGGAGGCAGAAGGGTTTGGCCCAGAAAGTGGATGCTTTCACCGTCTTCAGTGTAGTGCCTGGCAGTGATGGACTCGGTGTGCTTTGTGCTTGCTGGCACTTTTGAGTTGGAATATTGCAGGTAGTTGGGGGTCCTTATTATCAGGGAGGGGAGAGCAAAGTGACAGCTTCGGCCTACTTGTTGAAAGCGCTCCTGGAGGATGAACGGTGGTCACCTATGACTTCACTGCCCTCGAGCCAGAGGGGAAGAGTCATAGTCACATGTTTGTGTTTGGGGGGGGGGGGGTTGTCTTAATGCTTTTCTGTATGTGTAGCCCTTCACCAGTCTTTCCAAGTGGGATCAAGAGCTTGTTTCTGGGTGTGGTAAGTGTGCCCCCTGCACCCCTTGTGCATTATATTGGCAGGGTGGAATGGCAACCGTGGTCACTCAGTACAACCTGGGCTTAGTTGACATTCCTGAAACTGTCCCGCTGGGGCTTCTTGGGCAGATTATTGTGTGCCCAAGTCGACTTGTGCCCTTAGGGAAGGGGAGGTAGCAGATTGCTTAGAACAGGGGTGTCAAACTCAAGGCCCGGGGCCCATGTATGGCCCACGGGGCCACCCTGGAAACGGCGAAAGATTGGCCAGCGGTGCCTCTGCCAGCAAAAACAGAACTTGGGTGGGCTGCACACAGCCCTCTTGAGCTCTGTTTTCATTGGCAGAGGGTGACTTGCAGGAGGCTGTTGCAGCTGAAAACGGAGCTCAGGAGCCTGCTTTCTCTGGCAGAGGGCTTGGGCCACCACAGGCACCCCTGACACGAGTGATGTTGAACTGACCACACCCACTCTGGCCCTCCAAGGTAAAGTACAATCCTGATGTGGCCTTCAATGAAATCAAGTTTGACACCCCGGCTTAGCAAGTTAGCTCTCTGAAATGCTGCCAGCGTCTTTCAGCAACGCAGGGCCCTCCCTCCGTGTGGGCGGCTGCGTGGGCATCTGCTCTAGGTAGAGCTTGGAAGGTATAAGCTATGCTTCAGAAAAAGTTTCGGGGTGGGGCGCCAGTCTGGGACATCTGTCACTGTTGAATCAGATGCTAATGTCTTTGGCCTGCGTTATGGCTGCAGGGGCAGCAATCTCCACACGGGGACAGCAGGCTGCCAGTTGGGAACAATCGCTAGCCCACCCGCTCATTCGGATACCAGCGGAGCCCTGCCAGCCCTGGGTGGGTGGTGGAAGCTCCGGGCCTGAGAAGCAGACTGGGGGGCTCTGTTCATGCTCTGCACCCATCCACCTGGCCCGCCCTTAGCATGTCCTGCATGGTCCTAGTGTGGTTGAGCAGAGCAAATTCTGCAGAGGTTCCCCAGTTTAATAGTGCCATAAGATTGTGAAACAACAGGTTGGGGGTGTCTCTTTCCTCAAATCAGTGCAAGAACATCCTAACCTTCGATATATCTTGGGAGCTTCAAGACCGTCACAATGAACGGCCTCTGGGTCCTTCAGCAACCCCTCCCAACTGAGCCCCCTTCCACAAGTGTTGAACTGCCACGCGTCCAGACCAATTCCCTCCCCAGTTGAGCCTTGATTGGCAGGGGGAGATGGGAGGCTGGGAGTCCACCTGAGCGTCTATAGTTGGGAAATGCTGTTTTAAAACTTCCAGCAGAGAGAGAGAGAGACCCCTTGCTACTGCTGTGGAGCCTGGGATCCATTGCCCTGGGCAGGCGGCACAGCAGGTCTGATGCATCCATGCCCTGATCCTGCCCTTCCGGGCGTCCCTTTCTAGACCTGTGCTAGGAGCAAAGGAGCGGTTCTGGGGAAAAGTTGGGACAGGAGAACTCCGCCTGTTGGGCAATCCGTGTCAGCAGCAGGCCTGGAGAAGCAATTGGCAGGGGAGTGTTCCCAAGCCTTTCCCAGGAAGCAGCCAAGGATGCCAACTGTTCTCCTTGGAAACAGGACATTCTCCCTCCGCTCTCTTCATGGCGCTGGGCCAAGTAGCCAGATTCCTGGGCATCGGCTGCTCAGGAGGGCGGCACAGACAGGAAAGGGGCTGCTCCAGGTCCACCTTCCTGGCTTGCAAAAGCTGCCAACCTTGGAATGTGCGTAAACAGACATCTCAGCCCAGTGGCACCTGATGGGAAGGCCATCCTGGTAGGTAAACCCTCCTCACTTGGAGCACATTGGATGGTGTCTTGTTCAAGAGGGAACCTGGAATGCACTGGGCAGCTGAGGGCTTCCTCTCTCAGCGGTCACCTTGTCCTGGTCAGTTTAGTTCCATGGTCGTCCATTGTCCAGACAGCTCCTCAGGTGCAGCTGCTCATTCTCCCCAGGTGCCCCTGGTCCTTTGTTACATTTTTCTGATCTCTGCCCTCTTTTTTAACTGCCTTCTGAGATGATGGGATCAGAACTGCTTACAGGATTCCTTGTGTGAAGAGAGCCCATGTTGCTCTCCAGTAGCCAAAAGCCAGGAGGAGGTTTGGTTCTTTTCCAGCTCACCAATGGGATTCAAAGACAGAAGCTTCTGAAAGATTGCTTCGTTGGGAAGGGGCTACCAGGCTCCAGATATTTTGCAGGATTCCTGTAATGGCACTCCATGAAATGACGTCCCTGGAGTCCTTTTGCAAGTCCAAGCGGTGCTCAAGGCTCACAAGCTGGAAGAGGCTCTACAGCCACCATAGCTCATGGACTGGTCATGCTCAGAGGATGGATGTGCCTTAGCTATTAGGAACAAATGCCAGTTGGGGATTAGAAGAACATGTTTGGTCTCAGTGGCCCATTGAGGAGGTAAAAACACTCTCCAGCTGCTCTGTGCACATCATTTTACATGTTGAGAGTGGTATTCAAGTTGCCGTGTTGCATTGATTAAGCTCCAGCCAGCAGAACACTCAGCCTTATTTTAAGCATAACATCGCAATTGTCTCGGATTGTGCTTCCATGCTCATATGTGCTTGGAGTCATGGCAAGTGTGGAAGGGGGCGGAAAAGGAAATGGTGCCTGAGGTGCCTTTTGGAGAACAACTTGTGGATTCAGGGATGACTTTCAGATGACGGAGCACAGCTGCAAACATAAAAGCAAGGTTGCAGGCTGGCAAACCTTCTGTTATGCATCATACCATTTTTGTTCCTGAAAACAACAACAACAACAAAACAACAACAATGATGATGATGATGATGATGATGATGATGATGATGTGTGGCATACACAAAAGCCAGAACACTATTGAAGAATGACTCACTGATCTGTGGCTGAACAGATAAAATATTATTTCTCAAGAGTGAAATGGTTTTGTTCAAAATACGGTTCCTGGAATGAGCAGAATCCAGCTCAGCTAAATAAGAACCACAGAGGGCTCCTGTTTGTTGATTCGTTTCGTTTGGAGGTTTTGGCAGGTGGGACCTTGGGTCCAAAGCCAGTAGTACATTATGCTATCCTTGTATTTCTTATAAGTCTTCTTGCCTATAAACTCATCACTTGGTGTTTTTTTCTATACTTGAAAGACCTGCTTTAAAGCAATGGCTCCCTCCTGAAATTAAACCTCCAGCCCCATCATGGGCAAGCCAGGGGCCAAGAAAATCCTGACATATTGAGGCTAGACCTACTTCCTTGCACCTTAACTACCAGGGGAGTGGCTGCCTGTGGGGGACACAGCAGAGCACCAGGTGGGTTACATTATTGATTTTAGAGTTGTCCTCTCTGGGCTGCAGAGCAGAGTACAAAACATTGTGCAGGGAAGGATCAACACTGCTATCTATGCATGACAATGTTTTTATGTTGCTCAGGGCAACCAGGTATGTAAGTCCACAATGCTGCATCTGGGAGAACATCATCAAAAAAAGGAAGGTGGCAAATTCGCCATGAAAAGCACCCTGGTTCAGAAAGGCGGCTTCCTCCCCTCCTGAAGGCCGGATGGAGCACTAAGGCCACTAATGAAACCATCTCTCTGCAGGGCCGTCCCTGCCCAGAGGGAGGCGCCACCTCCACCTGCCTGGGGCAACTGAGCTTTCTTCTGCCTTTCCAGCCACCCTGGCTAGCTGGAGGTGTGTGTGTGTGGGGGGGGGACCGGCTCCCTGCAGCCTGATACAAGCCTGGCAACAAGGCCAGGCTGTGGCTGAGGACAGACCTAATCTTCGAGTGGGCAGACTGCTGCCGAACCTGCTCTTTGCTTGCTTGCTTGCCTGCCTGCCTGCCTGCCTGCTTGTCTTAACTGCTTCTCCTCCCCAAGCCTGGCCTATGAAACTGCTGCCTGGTTTGCAACTGATGGGATCCTAAGTCCTGTGCAGTGATGTGTGAATCCAAGGACAGCGGCCATTTGCAATGGGCAGATGGAAATGTTGTCGATGCCGATTTCCTAAGTGCTGTCCAAAATGCTTCTGTATGGCGCTCTGTGTATCAATAATCACCAGGAACACCCCAGCTGGTTTATGACAAAATCATTCAATTTCAGTTTTTAGATCTTGATGCTTTGTGGTCTCCTGGAATTCTTTGTCTTCTATTCTGCTATCTCTGGTACTGCCATCTCCATCATCCGCACCTTCTTGTTTTCAACTGCCATTAAATCTGGTGTGTTCTGAGCCAAGACTTTATCAGTTTGTAGTCACATCATTTTAATATGCTCATTTCCACCTTCCTTTCCAACTTATACCTTCTCACCAATTGTTTATGACTGGCATATGTGATAATTTTTACAGATGTTCCCATGAAGCATTTTGGAGTCTGTATGATGTCATTGTTTTATTATATGTGTGGTTTTCTTACATGAGCTGAATGTACAATCTACTGTTTCTTCATTTTTGCACAATCTGAACATTTTAATATTTTTATGGTTGGTCACGCAGTCAGCCAGATGTTCAAGCTAGATTTGGCATTTTTGTCCACCTATTGAATTCTTCCCAAGTATCTGAAATAAGTAGATGTGGCTGTTTGATGGTCTTAAAGGAACCATTGCAGAATGTAAGCTGTTTCAAATGAACCTGCATCTATAAAGGATATTTATTATTTATTGTGCATTTATTGCTACAGCTGCTGCGCTATTCCATTACCAAAGACACATAAACCTCAGTACAATTACCGATGCACATAATGTGCTCATCTTCAGGGGTAGCATGATCTCCCTTCTCCCAAAATGCCTTTTGGTCAAGAGCCCTATTTCCGTGGTTCTCCCAAAAATCTAGTCAGGGGGTGGGATACAGGATGCCTTGATGGGGAAAAATGAGAAGCCAAGAACCGGCAGGCCAGGACCTCATGTATGCCGTTGGGACCTGCTTGGGGGGTGTGGGGGGGTGTCCTGGAAGATGAAGGTGAAAATTGTTCCTGCTTGCAACCTGAAGATTCTTCATTCTGCCCTTCAGACAGGACAACAAAGAGGGATGAGTTCCTGCAAGGAGGGCTTTGCTCACCAACATCTCCCAACTTCTTTCACAAACAAGTTTCAGGTGAGCAGACTCACCTGATTTCCCCTCTTAGACCCAGAACTTCCCAAGCAGCATGAAGAAGGGCACTGTGGGCAAATGAGCTGCCATAGGGCACTGTGCGGTGATGGCATGTAAGGAATCCGTTCAGATTTCAGCTTTCCTAAAATTTAAAAAAAATGGTAGCTGAAGCTAGCTTTGTCTCTTATGACATCACCAGCCAAGATAGTTGTAAGATGGTGGAGACATCAAGAGTGCAAACTGATTGTGCGAAAAACCAGAGCAGACTCTGAGAGGCGAATTAACCCTCAGAAGCGATTTGTTGCTTCTTTTCAAGCGCAAGTTAGCCGAAGGTTCAACCTCCCAGGTAAGCCTTGTGTTGCACGGGCTCAGTTCCTGGCTGCATCTTACCAGTGCTAAGTGCAGGATTGGCGCCCTTCCCTCGCGCCAGGATCTTGCGCTTGCAGCTTCGAGGAGGGGGCTTGGAGGGGGGGGGCAAACAGTTGCTCGGAAGCGGAACCTCAGAGCAACTCAACTGCCTTGTTTCCGCCAGAGAAATGCCAAAGGAAGAGCTGGAAAGTGGGGGAGGAATGGTCCTGTCTTCCGCAGGAGTTTGGGGCCGAGACTGATGGGCTTTGGGGCGCCCAGGGGCCGGGAAGGAGGGAGGCGCAAGCACCGGATGGTCCGGACTGGGGAGACCCCAAGGCGGCGGCCGGGCAGCGCTTTTCCCTTTGCCTTGGCGCTGCGCTGCGTTGCGCTGCCCGGGAAGGGCGCCTTCTCCCGGGTTGCCAGCCCGCCCGTCGAGAGGGAGCGCAGGGGCACGCGGGGCTCGCCCGGAGCGCTCCAGGAAAGGATCTGAGCCGCCAACGCTCCTCGGGCGCCGCTCCGCCTCCCAAGCGTGCGCGGTCGAGGAGAGGCAGCGGCGGAACCGGGGCTCCTGGAGCGCGAAGCGGCGTCTCCCCCGGCGGCGCCGGCACCCCCGGCGAGCCCGCCAAAGAACGGATGGACGGACTCCAGAGCGTCGGCGAGCCCGCGCAGCGGCATCTGGTGAGAGCGCAGGGCTGTGCGCGGAAGGCGGCGCGTGGTGGGCTCCAGCCGGGCGAAAGCGGGCTGCCCCCCAAGCCCCGCGCCGGCTCGAGCGAGCGCGGGGGGCCCCCCCCCCCGCCAGGCGGGGGGGGGGGGGGGGTGAACGCCGCCGCGCGCAACGGAGAGTCTCGGGCGCAGCCAGGCTGGCGGGGCGGCGGCTCCGCGCCAGAAGCGGTGAGCCCGGCGTGGGCGGCGGGGAACGGGGTCGGCTTCCCTCCCTCTCCCCGCCCGGAACTTCCAGGCGGCGGCCGGCGGGCGGCCCACACTCCCCTCTCCCCGAAGTGCCAGGCTACTTGGCGGGCTGGGCGGTGGGCGCAGGCGAGGCGGCAGCCGGCTGGGCTCCTCGTTTCGACCGAAGGGGCGCAGGACTGCGGCAGGGGCGGCTTCGGGCGGCGGGGATGGCGGGCATCGGCGCCCATTCGAGACAGTGGCTGCGCTGTGGGCTGGCAGCACCGCGATTCGGTTCCAGCAATGCAGGTTCCGCACAAGGAGCCATCATCTCTCGGGGTCCTGCAGCGCATCGGGGTCACCCTACAGTCCCAAGACTGACGCCCCCCTTGCATGTGGTGATGCCCAGGGCAGCCGTGGGATGCAGCAGCCTTGGCTACCCAGCTTCCTGGCCGCCTGGAGGGAGGAAAGGCTGGGCACTCCAGAAGCAGCCCAGGGCGACCTCGGGGAGCTGGTCAGCCCGGAAGTTGTCTGAATGTCATTTGGTCGTGTGGAAGGATTCTTGTCGGAATGGGGCTCCTGAAGGCTCTGAGATGAAGAGGCTGGCATTTCTACAATGGGCCCACTTTGGTCAGTACAGGGGCAGCAAGGGCCAGTGGATTCGGTTAGAGCCTTTCCTGTGTTGGCTGAACCCAGACAGTTTGCTTAGGCAATAAGTTGTCATGCTTTGTAACTACCAAACCTGGATTAATTCAGTGGTCATAGCTAGTGTGCTGTGGAAACTCAGCCCCAAAGTTTAGTTCATAACTTGCTTTCCTGCAACCTCCCTTAGTGAGTCTTAATCTCTTTTGGTCGATTAAAATGCCAGCATATGGAGATGTGCTACTTTGGCAGTAGAGTACATGAGCACATGCATGTTCATGAATGTGCTGGTGGATGATTTGATGATATCACTTTGTGGGAACCAGCAAAAGATCCTCTCCCCATCCAGTCTCTTCCCAAATGTGGGGAACGCAGGGTCCACAATTCCCAGGAAGGCCAGAAGGATAAAAGAACATGGGGAAGACAGGGATCCACTCAGAGCCACTGACAAGGCCAAGCACCAATTAGAGGAAGAGCTTGCTGCCCAGGGCCCCCCCTCCCCTTCCTGGACCTGCCATGCTTGCTGTGCCAGAAGTGCCCCCCAAAGGTCTCTTGTCAAAGGCCTCTCCCACCGGCAAGCCCAGACCACTTGCAGTCCTTCGTGGGAAGAAGCCGGGATCGTGCATGAGGCTCTCCTCATCCATCCGCAGATCCGAATGGGCCAAAGCAGCAATCAGGCAGAGAAGGGTGGAGACAAGCTGAATTAAGGTTGTTATAGAGTCCACTGGGGGCTGGTCTTGGTGGCACCTTGGCCTTGGCTTCTAGCCTCCAGGGCAAGCCCTGGGCATCACCAGCTGTGTTGGTTCCACCTGAGCAGTGGGACTCTCTGCCCTGTCCCCCTCTCAGCAGCCGCCTCCTGTTTCAAGAGCAAGGCACATGGGCCTCCCTCTTGGGCTTAGATTATCCAGAGACAAGAGAGGAAAGGGGGCAGGGAGAGGAAGGAAGGCAGCCACCACAGCAGTTGCTCTTCAGCCTTTCCAAGGTGGGGTGGTAGGGAGCAAGGTAGACTCTCCTGCCCCAAGAAGGGCTGCCTGTCCGCCCTGGGCAAAGTGCCTGACAAGCTCGTGGCAAGCAGCACATCCAAGTGTGTGCACTGGCCCTGGCATCAAAGTCCTTGGGTGTTGCCATTCCTGTGAAGCACAGAAATGTCAGGATTCTGGCTGGATTTGGTTGGGTGGAAGGATTCTTGTCAGGGAAAAGAATCTTTCCACACAAAAGACAAGCTCTATGGGTTAAGTGAAGATACAACCAGGTGGAACCGTGGACGGCAAAAGGCAGATCCCAGAATGCTTTTTTGAGGAGCAGCTGAAGGTTAGCAGGATCTGATACTTTCTGGCACAATCCAGGCTCTTAATTAGCCAAACCGTCTTCTATAGGGAGCTTCTTTGCCCAGGCACCCAGCGGGCGGCAGGATGCAGTCAGGAGTCCCCCCAAAGGGCAGCTGTGTGTTGAGGGCAACCGAGAGGTCTTGGGCTGCCCCTTCATTTCCCCTGTCTTTCTTCTGATACCTGCAGGCCAGCAACCTCTTCCCGGCCAGGGCAGCCCTTCCACCAAGGAGCAGGGAGGCTCCGTGGGAAGCTGCTTCCTCTCTAGAGGCAGTGCACGTGGGCGTCTCAGCGTGGTAGGCCCCTCTTCTGCCGGTTCCACCGAGGGGGAAGCCTCCAACCCAGGAAGCCTGCAGGCAAGAGCAGCTTCTGCTGTTGGGAAGCAAAGGCGGCTCCCTTCTTTCCCCGTCTTCACTTCTTTGGAGGCCAGAAGACTGAGGGGTCCCCACCCCCAGACCCAATTTCTAGAGAAGCCAGGCACAGTTGCACCCAGTTGCACCCAGGTGCCAGCAGCAGCGGAGCTGAGTGGGAGCAACATCAGGGAAAGGAGGAAGAAGAACCACCGCTGTTTAATTTGCTCCGAGGAAGCCTCTTAATTAGCCTCATTTGGCAGCTCCCCAGCAGCCACCAGTGCAGACCGGGGAAGGGGCACTTGGCACTTGGGAATGCTCTGAGCCGCCAGCCTCCAAGCGTCATCGGACTCCGCCAGCCCCACCGTCTGCTCACTCCGTGGACTCGGGCCTCAGTCACCAGCCGTGCAGCCACTCTCCCCAGGGCCCAGCCCCACTCCCAGGCAGAATGAACGACGACATCCTGGACCCGGCATCCCAGGCCAACCTGGGGGTCGTTTCGGCCACCTGCGTCTCCAAGGTGGAGCTCCGCGTCTGCTGCAAGCACCTCCTTGACCGAGACACCCTCAACAAGTCGGACCCCTGCGTCGTCCTCCTCATGCAGTCCCAAGGACAGTGGGTCGAGGTAGGTGGGGAGTGGCTGCAGGGAGGGCGGAAGGGAAGTGGGGGGGCAGCTTGAGACAGGTCCAGGAGGAGGGCAAGCTGGGCAGGACCCTCAAGGGGAGACGCCTGCTGCCA
Source organism: Laticauda colubrina (assembly GCA_015471245.1). NCBI lineage: Eukaryota > Metazoa > Chordata > Lepidosauria > Squamata > Elapidae > Laticauda > Laticauda colubrina. The sequence goes on along the minus strand of BLBF01000045.1, from coordinate 756,804 downwards.
AGGTCCCAGCAGCGGCTCTTGCTCCTCCTGGGCTGAGCCTCAACCACGCATCTTCTCTCCATCCTTTCCAGAAGCTTCCCAGCTCAAGGTCCTTCCAACCTGCTACCAGACGGGAGTTCCTATCCCCCCTGAGCAGCAAAGTCATTCCGAGTTGCTCAAAGGCTGTGCCCAACCTTCTAGTGGGTTAGGGAGGCCTGCTCCAGCCTCCCCTTCTCTCCACAAAGGAGGGGGGGTTGTTGCACTCCCATGGGGCAGCTCTGGCCCCAGCGAAAGTGTCCTTGCAAGGCCCTGGAGATGGAGACTCTCTAAAGCCCAAGTCGCCTCTAGGGAGAGGCGGAGCCCTTTCTAGCTCTCTGTTGTTCGGGGCCAGCTGTTGAAGTCACGCGAAAGGACTCCAGGCTGCCTTCCGTTCAGAGGTTGGGTTGAGTCTCTTTGGGCTTCTGTGTGAGGATGCTGGTTTGTTCCTTCCTTCAAAGGAAGACCCGAGAACTGGGGCCCATAAGAGCTCGCAGGGTGGTGGGTACCCTGTGGGCAAGAGCCGGTCTGGGACCAGAGGGGCAGAGGAGGAGGAGAGCTGAGCACAGACCAACTGCCTGGTCCCACCAAAAAGCACAAAGGAGGGTCTTTGCTCACACCCTCGCCCCCCCACCCTGCCAGAGAAAAGGTCTGGCCCAGGAGGGTGTTGGTGAAAGGCAGCCATGGAGACAGCTCCTCTTCCTGATGGCTTCCACTGGCAGGGCCGGGAGGGAGAGCCCTCTGCTTCCCTGGAGGAAGGCATCAGGGCTTTCATTGGAAGGAACCCATGGCTGGTTAATTGATTAGAAATTAGATATTAAAGGTGCCTTGTATTTACACATGTGCAAAATGTATGCACAGCACATTTGAAAAGAGGAAAAGATGTGAAGTAACCAGGTGGAAAGCCTCTCAGGAGGCTGAGGGACACCTTCACAGTCAGAGCACATGCACCAAAGCACTGAAGGGACCTGCCCAACTCGCTTCCTGCCATCAGCTCCTGTTAGCGGACTAAGCCAGTGAAACGGAGCGAGCTTTGCAACCTGACTGGCTGCTCTGAGTTTTGCCTTCCTCCCTGAAAGTGGCTTGGCTCCCTCTTGGGCTCACTGGGAGGGATTAGCTGCTAAGGGCTCCTTGCTGAAGCCTCAAAGGGGTGTAGAGGCAGAGGCGGCTCTATCTGGCCGACCAGGAGCTCTCTCTGGGTCCCCCAGCCACGGTGGAAGCCAGTTCCGCTCTGAGACCCGTAGTTAGGATGCAAGCAAGGCTGTCACGGCTGTTGGGCCCTCACAAGGCCCCAAAGATCCCTCCCCGATGAAATGCACCGAAGCAGTGCAGCAACTCCTTGAGGCTGACAGGGCGGGAGGCTTCCTTGGAATCGCTCCATCTCTGCACTTAGGGGAGCTGGACTCTCGTTTCTGCTGTTGTTGCTGTCTGTGAATGGATGGAGTTGGCCCTCCCAGCCCCCTCGCTAAAGCTCCTTCCCAAAGGCTGGAGAATCCTGCAAGAAACCCAGTTTCCTATATCAGGGACTTGGGTTGAGGCCAAGGTTCTTGCCACAAGCTCAGAGGCTCCGTTGCTTCCCTTTGTTTCAGGCGCCCACTTTCTGCCTGGGCCTCAAGTTCCCCTCACCTGCAGGGGCCCAAATCCAATCTGAACCAGGGTTTGTGCAGGGCAAGTGCACCATGGACATTGTCCCCCTCCATTGGCTGAATTTGCCTGGAAAATCTCCTCGAAGAGGGGAAGCTGTGCTCTGGCTCGGACTTTGGGTTCCCTGGCCTTGGGGCCAAAGGCAGGAAGAGCCTTCCCTGGTTTCTGGCTTCCTTGTAAGGTCTGTCTCCACGTTCAGCTCATCAAGTCAAACCAGACAACCCAAGAATGGAGCCAGCAAAGCATCGCTGGAAAGGAGATTCAGCTATCTTCAGATACCACTCAAATCCTAGTTTAACGAGCAACACCAGAGACACATATGTGCACTGCAGAGGGTGCTTAATGCCTGGCAGCCTGTGGTGGCCGTGGGCATTTCTCCCTTGCCGAGGGAAACTCCCTGGGGCACCAAAGCACCGTTGCCACCAGCTGTCCAAGAAAGAGCTGGCATGGCTGTAAATATTTTCAGGGGGGAAAGACCCAGATCAAGCCTCAGGAATGGAATGAGGCCCATTCACAGCACAAAGAGGTCTGATCCAGGCACCAGGATCTTGCCCTCCCCAGGCTGCCTTGGCACTGCCCCCAAAATGAGCTCCCCAAGCAATGGGGAGTCACCCCCTAAATCAGGGCACAGGTGGACAATCCCCCCGTCCCCCAGTTGGCCTTGTTGCTCCACCCTGTTCAGAGCATCCCATCTTGTGGGCGTGTGGCAGTGGCAGGAGGGCTCTGCCAGGCCTGCTGGTTGCCCCAGTCTGCCCGCAATTCTCCCCTTGCTTTCTGGCCTATGGCTCTTTTGCCAGCCTTCGGGGGTAATTGCCTGCAGCTTCAAATACTCCTTAGAGGTGAAGGTTTCCCTCCTGCTCCACTCAAGGCTCCCAGGCAACAGACACTGGCAACCTGTGCTAAGCTGGACGAGCCAGGAGACGGGCCCAAAAGCCTCCCCCACCCCAGCCTGGCTCCCAACCTGAAGGGTCTTTGGTTCCCGGTGACAGGGAGGAGTGCACAGCCAGCAACGGCGCTTGTGGCACCCATGAAATGTAAAAGGGGCTGTTTTGCAGGGGTGCTGCGGTGCAGAGGCTGGGCAGCTCCCTGCTTTGGGGCACAGGTGCTGCTGCCTTCCCCCAGGGAAGTAGAGAGCCCCCTCACTCGGGTGCTTCTTGGCCAGTGTAGGGAAAGGGACTTTCAAACACGCCTGAAGGAAACCCAAAAGTAAACCACCCCCCATGGCTATTCTGGCACTGAAGCCAAAGCTCAGCAGTTGAGATGTTGAGTCACCTGAGAAGTTGGCAGGAGCTAACAGGTGATACGCACAGCGACTTCCTTTACAGGGTTGCGGTGAAATGTCTGGTGATGGAGGTGAATGGCTAAAACAGCCAAAATGGCTGCCTGAACATTAATGGCCTTGCTCTCGTGGCCTGGCTGTTAATTGCAAAGCCCGGCTGAGCCTGAAGGCTGGTGAGTTTCTGGAGTCCCCCTCCCCAAGTTCCATGCTCCCCCTGAGTCCTCTGCCGACCCCCCTCCCCATTCAGCGGTCATTCCCCGGGATTTAGTTCCATTTCTTCTCCCTCTTTGGGTTTTTTAATCCCTCTTTCAATCACCTGTCCAGTCTCTGTCCCGGGAGCAGACTGTCCCTCCATGTGGCGAAAGGAAAGCTGGATCCCAAAGTGCTGAGCCCTCCTTCATCCAGACTGAGCCCCACAGAGACCCAGGGGGCAGCCTGGATTTCTGGCATTCAGCACCCCAGAAAGGAGGAAGGGAAAGAGCCTCTCTTGCCTCTCCGAAGGCGTTCAGACCAAAGTGTCCACAAAAGATGGGCGCATTTCTTTAGCACCGGCCATGCACAGCTGGTGCCGGTGAGCAACTCATCCCTCAATCATCAGAGGTCCCATCAGATCCTCGGGCCCTTCAACAAACATAACATGGAGCCATTTAATTGGCTGTGAGGCTTTGCACGATTCTTCTCTTTCATCCAGCCAGCTCTCCTCTGAAGCAAGCACTGATTGCCCGTTGCTTTGTTTGGAAACCACAGTGAAGCTGAGATGGAGTGGAGGAAGGGGCGGTGGGGTGTTTGAAAACAAGACAGACAGCTGGCCTTCAAAGGAGCCTCTGGGGAGGGGGGAGCAGCAGCTGCAGACCTCAATAGAGCCTCTAGAGAAGCCCTGCTACAGGCAACCGAGATAATGGGGGGGGGGGGGTCAGCCCCAAGCAGGGGGCCCATTTAAGCCCTCCTGCCCACCAAGGGCAGATCCAGGTTGCCTTGCAGGTGGATCAGTCAGCTTCAGAGCCGCCTGCTTTCTGAGAGGGATGGAGGAGAAGCTCGGAGCATGGAGCAAAAAATCAGTACTGAAATGTTGCTCTATTTTCAGGGGAACCAGCTGTCTTTGCCCATGTTAACAGCCACGAAAAATCACTTTGGCTGATGTCCTGAAGGGCTGTGTGGCCGGACATTGATAAAGTTACCGTTTCATGCTTGGCATTATTTAGAAATCAGGAGAACCCAGAGCGACGGGGCAATCGGTCCGACGTGCTCCATGAGCGGCCGGAAAGGATGCGGCTGCAGTGAGTGAGCCAAGGCATCCGCATCTCGGTGGAGATGGGAAATATTTGTGGCCTTCGCACTGTCCAGCTGCTGGGGAGGAGGGGGGTCCCTGGGCAGATCAGGTCCCCTCCTTGATGCAGCCAAGTTTTGGTCTCATCACCTGCGTCTCTGTGCACATCTGGAAAGAACCCAGAGCCGCTCTTTGTGAGGCACCTTTGATCAGTCAAGGAATTCATCAGTCAGTCACCCCTGAGGCTCAGCCCAAGTAAGGGGGCTTCCTGCCTGCAACAACCCCAACGCAGGACATGGTCCTTCCAGTGCCTGACAGGCCCTGAAATCAGATCACACAGGCTCCTCTGCCCCCCCTCCCCAAATCTGGGCTTCGATCCACCCACTGAAGGCTTCCAAGGGAGCCGACTGTCCCTTCCGGATCGCAGTTGCTGCATCCAACATATGGGTCATGATGAGACAGATTAAGACTCCACCGCAAGATGAGCTGCATGGCTTGCTTTGAGAAGAGGATCCAATTAATAAACCTCCCACTCCTTGAGAATAAGATATTTGGGGAGGGACAGAGAAAGGGGCTTGGGAGGAATCAATTGCCACAATGTGACCCCCCCCCCTTCTTTGCTTGGCACACCAAAACCCAAACCGACCAGGAGAAGCCAATGGACAGCTCTGCTTTGCCATCCACAGGGGCAGTGGGAGCTTGGCACGGCCCATCTGGTGGCCTGATGCAGATAAATCGTGAGGGTACCTGTGTGTGTGTGGGGGGGTGTAAATGTGTGTGCTTGAAAGACACCCCCTCCCCCCAGAAAATGGGTATCCTTAGCCTGGAGAGAACTTTTGCCTTAGCCCAAGAAAGCTGCCCACATCCGGAGGGAGAAGCAGAAGGGAAGAGCCAGGAAAGCCATCTCTTCTCTTCTCTCTTCTCTTCTCTCTTCTCTTCTCTTCTCTTCTCTTCTCTTCTCTTCTCCTCTTCTCTTCTCTTCTCTTCTCTTCTCTTCTCTTCTCTTCTCTTCTCTTCTCTTCTCTTCTCTTCTCTTCTCTTCTCTTCTCTTCTCTTCTCTTCTCTCCTCTCCTCTCCTCTCCTCTCCTCTCCTCTCCTCTCCTCTCCATCTCTCTCTCTCTTGAACCATGAAAAAGAAAGGGAAGGCTGGATGCTCTCTTGCTCTTGAGAAAAGATTCTTCTACCTGGCTCAGCTTCCACGGAGGCTCTTAGCATCAAAAGGCTCCTCGGCCTCCATCATCTTAACAATTAACACGTTCCCTTCAGCCAAAACCTTTCTGGGCAAACTGGCCTGTATTTAAGATGCAGCCTGACATTTTGCAGCTTCTCTGTTTCTCCTGTTCTGACAGGGATTCCTGGCATAATTGACAAGGCATCAGTCACTTTCCAGGGACCAGTTAGAGAGGAATGAGCTGGCCTGGGTGCTGAGGAGAGGGAGCTGGAACTCCCACGGATACAAAAGATGGGCAGGAAATGAAAAACCAGGCATGGAACTTCATAAAGTTATATCACAGGTGCAATCTGGTTTCCTTTCTGAACAGCAGCATGACTGATGACTTGCTTGGTGAGAACAAAGCACTAACTCAAACTGGATTCCCAGGAAGCCTTTGGCAGAAGCTGCTACCTGAGCCAGGAGCGATGTAGTCCCCAGAAGGCAGCTCCTGCCCTGGGCAGCCCCTGAAGAGCCAGGAAAAGGGGAGGCAGGTTGGGTCTGACTGTCTGCCGCCCGCAAGCGCTTCCCGGTCGAGGCAGGGCCGCAGAGGTGCCGCGTTCCAGCCAAGCTGACTTGGGAAGACCACGCTCTCCGTGCCAGCTTCTCTGGCTTCTCACCAGGGGCAACCAAGGCTCCTTCGTGTGGTTGTGTGGGAACCTGGCACTCCATGTGGTTTTCCCCCAAGAGCCTCACTGGGGCCGGCAACAGGCCCCCCAGAAGCCCCTGCCCAGGCTCAGAAGGCACAGCCAAGAAGTGCTCTGGACGCACAACTGGAGGTTGAATTCATCCAGGCCTGGGAGAGGAGTCGCCTTGGCCCCACCCTGGGGACCCAGCGCAGCGCCCCTTTCTGGGTCCTTCTTTCCGGTGCTCCCCTGCCCAAGATCAGCCGGCTAGGCTGTGCTGTCTGCCCCACCTGCCTGGGGTCCTTGGCGGGGGGGCGAAGCGCGGGGGAGGGAACCCTGGGCCTGCCATTTGCCAGGGCAGGGTTGGGAGGGCTCTGTACTTCATCCGTCGGCCAGGCTAAGCCTTCTGGGCTTGGGGGTGTCAGAGTGCAAGGCCTCGCGGGTGATGCCACTGTCTGTGCCTCCAGGTGGACAGATCCGAGGTCATCCGAAGCAACCTGAACCCCGTTTTCGCCAAGGTCTTCATGGTGGACTATTACTTCGAGGAGGTGCAGAAGCTGCGCTTTGAAGTCTACGACATCCATGGACATGGCGGCCTGGGCACCCATGATGATGACTTCCTGGGAGGCATGGAGTGCACGGTGGGGCAGGTAAGGTGGGGATGGGGGGTCTCTGGGGCCCGGACTCTGGACACCGAGGCCCCACCGGTTGAGTGCAGCGTGAAGGGGCCCCTCAGAAGAAACTGGCCTGCCTACCACCCACTGCACCTCTGGGCTCACTGCTGGCAGTGGGGCCTCCCTGGCAGTTAGCGGGTCGGCCGACAGGACAGGCCCCCAAGGCTGCAGACCTCTCCCACCCCCACCGCAAGGCTTAGGGTTAGGACCTCCTTTCTCCACTGGAACAGGGCTGCAGGGAAAGGCTCCCCTCAGTGGGCCCAACTCCCCCCCACCCCAAGAAGGGTCCTGCCCACCCACCTTTCTGCCCCTCCTTGCAGATCGTGGCTCAGAAGCGGGTGAGCAAGCCACTCTTCCTCAAGTACGGGAAATCTGCCGGCAAGTCCACCATGACAGTGAGTGCCCCCTCCCAGCCCCCACCCTGAGGCTGGATGGAAGCAGAGGCTGGGGGGACCCCCTGACCCAGGCCCGGCCTCTGAAGGGGCCTCTCTTGACCTGCCTCTTCACAGGTGACCTCGGAAGAGATTTCTGGAGACAACGGCTTTGTGGAGTTGTTCTTCCGGGCAAAGAAGCTGGATGACAAGGTGGGGGAGGGGCTGGGGGCTGTGCTCTTCTCCTTTGGGGGAGATCAGCCTGGGGAGGGTCAAGGTGACCATACGGGGCTTGAGAGGGGCAGGCAAGGGGAGAAAGGAATGGCAATGCTGCAGGACTGCAGGTCATTCAGACAGGCGGGTGGGGGTCTGGATATTGGTCTGGATAGGTGAGTGCCAGTATAGCCCTTGTGCCCACCCCACCACCAGTCTACTCCCACAGAACAGGAAAGGCCCAATACTGGGCAGGAGTCTGAAGCAGCTACCCAGGAGCTGAAGGTGCAGGTTGAGCAGCAGTTTTTATTAGGAATGGAAAACTGACATCAACAGTGAATATCTAGCAAATGGGCTGTCTGTGTGTGTGTGTGTGTGTGTGTCCGTGTGCCTGTAATCAGAGCCATCCGTGCAAATTCGTCATCTTACGTGACAGAGATAAATCAGGCTGGCATCAAAGCTGTGAAATTGAATATGAATGCCTTTTTTAAAAAATGAAAAAGGATATTTAAAAGTTGAACAGATGGAGGAGGAAGCGAGAGGAAGGAATGCTGGAGAACTTGCTGGATGGGTCTGTCAGTGGGGAAGGGGCTTCTGCACACACCCCGCCCCCCTGTGTGGCCAGGGTTCACTCTTCCCTGCCAGCATGCAAGACCAAGTGCTGCCCTCTTTCCTCCCAGGGGGTGGGGCTTAGGGGAGCCCACTCCTGCTCCCCCCCTTCATTTTCCCAGCCACCCAATGAAGTGGGGAGTGGTCTTCAGGTGCCCAGTGAAGAATTGACCCAGGAGGGATTGAGCAAAGCTCCCCAGGTTTGGCCCTCCCACCCCGCAACAAGCCTTCATGCCACTAAAAGGAGGGCACGGGGGCACCCACAGCTCAGGCGGGCCTGGCAATAGGATGTCTTTTGCACATCCCAAGAAAGAGGAGGAGGGGAGCCACCCCCTGATAACAGGTTACCCTGTCTCCCCTAGGATCTTTTCAGTAAATCAGATCCCTTTCTGGAGATCTATCGGATCAATGATGATGGAAGTGAGCAGCTGGTACACCGGACAGAGGTGAGAATCCCCTCCTAGGAGCCAAAGGATAAATCCCCAAGGCCCCTGGTCAGAGGGGAGAGCAGCTACTTCTGGTCCTCATGGTGAAAGAAGGGGGGTGCTGGGTCCCAGGATCTGCTTACCCCCCCCCAGAAACCTGTCCCAGCCCACTGCAGCCTTGGCCCTTGGGGCCCCCGGGCCCTCACCCCTCCCTCAGATCAGCCAGAGGGGTTCAAGGGGCAGAGGAGGGAGGCATTTGTTGGGGTCTGACTTGGAAACCCCCCCAAGGCTGCCTTCTGAGACCCTCTGCCTCTGCTCCGCAGTTTGTCAAGAACAACCTGAGCCCCATCTGGGAGCCCTTCAAGGTTTCCCTGAATTCCCTCTGCAGCTGTGAAGAGAAGCGGAAGCTGAGGGTGAGGTTTTTTTGGGGGGGGGCAAAGGGCCCCCCGCTGATGCCCTAAGCCAGCCCCCAGCTGCTTGGGATGCAACTTCAGCAGCGCCCCCAGCAGGCAGATGGGAGGCTCGCAGAGGTCTCTGGGGTGCTGCCTCCCATGCCTCGTTTTGGAGAGTGGCCGTGCATTGCACCCTCTGGTCCTGGGGGAGGGTGGGAGGAGGAGGAGGAGGCTGGGCAGAAAGGGCCCCCGCCCCCAGGGCTCCTGAAGGGCCGTCTCTCGTGGGCAGTGTGTCGTCTTCGACTACGACTCCCGAGGGAAGCATGACTTCATCGGAGAGTTCCACACCACCTTCGAGGAGATGCAGAAAGCCACAGGCGGCAACAAGGTGGGCACGCAGGGAGGAAGCCAAGCAGCCCCCTCCCCCTGGGAGCTCCCCAGCTGGGGAGGGGGCTTCCTGGAGAGAAAGCAGCCATCCTCGGGCTGGGTGGGGGGTTGGTCTCTGCCCAGACCTGAATTGCCCAGCAGGAATAAAAAGAGACCCCTCTCGCCCCTCCCCCGCATCAGGTCCAGTGGGACTGCGTGAATCCCAAGTACAAACTCAAGAAGCGGAACTACCGGAATTCAGGCGTGGTCATTCTGCTGGACCTGAAGGTATGTGGCCAGTCCGTGGGCCGGCCCCCCTCCTCCGTGGGGGCCCCCTCCTCCCGGGCTCAGCAAGGGGGAATCTGAGGGTCAGGCTCTTGCCCCCTTCATCCCCCCTGTGGGTGGCAGCCGGCCTGGCCCCCGTCCTCGTAATTCTCCCCACCGGCTCCAGCGCTTTGTCCTGCGTTGGGCACAGAGCTGGGCTGGCAGGGAGCAGCTTTCATCCTGCTCGGCTTCTGGCTGATGCCCAGATTCTCTGGAAGATCCACAGGGTTTACTCCTTCCTGGATTACATCATGGGCGGCTGCCAGATCCACTTCACGGTGAGTCGCTGCGCCCAGCCTCCTCGGTTGGCCCAGAGCAGGCCAAGGGTCTCCGGGCAGGGGCGCCCCTCAGTCTTTGGGCCTGGGGGCTGGTCTATCAGCTCCTCCGTTTGCCCTTGCTGGGTAGACATGGGCACGCTGCCTGGGCAAGGGGGAGGCTAAGCCTCGAGGGAGGGGCCGTCTTGGGCTTTGTCTTGGGCCGGGCTGGGCCCCCGCCAGCTCCTTGGCCACCTCAGCTTCTGGCCCTGGCGGTTGGAGCGCCCGGTTGGCAGCTCCGCACAGATTCCTCTCTTTCAAAACAAGAGGCGGGCGGCAGATTGCGTTTTGAAAGGGCATCTCCTTCCTGGAGTGAGTCAGTTCCAGACGATGGCAAGGAACAGATTGCTGGCTCCGGGCCCACTTTGCGCGCGAGGGCCTGTGACGGGCAGCATCCCAGGAACGAGAGCCCCTCACACGCCGGCTGGGGGCAGGTGGGTGGGTGGGTGGGTGACGAGGGAGACGGCATCCATTCCCACTTGGCTCTGAGCTCAGGGCCGAGGGGCAGAGAGGGGCTCTGCCGGATTCTTCCTGTTCTTGGGGTCAGTTTCTCTTCACTCCCCCAACCCAGTTTGGGCAGGAGTCGGTCCTGAGGACGTCCTCCTCTGCCTCTCCAGGGTGGCCCAGTTCTGTGCCCCCCTTCTCTGACCCCGTGACAAATGATGGGGAAGCCAGGCTCTGCCCCTCCCCCTTGGCGTAGCCCCCAAACTGGGGAGACCAACCTGCTGGCTGCCTGCCTCTGACCCCCCTGCCTCTGACCCCACCCCCAGGTAGCCATTGACTTCACAGCCTCCAACGGGGACCCCCGAAACAGCTGCTCCCTGCACTACATCAACCCTTACCAACCCAATGAATACCTGAAGGCCCTGGTGGCTGTGGGGGAGATTTGCCAAGACTACGACAGGTGACCCGGCCGGGGGGCGGGGGATCTCGGTGTTGACCAGCTCTGAGCCTCCCTCACCCTGGCGGGTTGGAGGTTCATCCCCACAGGAGAGAGCAGCCACTTTGGAGGCATCCCCCCCAAAGTGCCTTGGGGAAAGCAAAGAGGGGGTGCTTGGGGGAGGGGCTTCCTTTGCAGCCGAGTGACCAGTTTCTGCTTCTGCACAGTGACAAGAGATTCTCTGCCTTGGGCTTTGGAGCAAGGATCCCCCCCAACTATGAAGTAAGTCAAGGGACCTGCATGAAACAAGACCGGGGGGGGGGGGCACAGGCGATGGTTGGGGGGGGTCAGCAGAGCAGAGGCCTCTGGTCCTCAAGGCAGCTGGCCCCATTGTGGAGGGGCTTGGCCAATGTTCCTGTGGGAGTCTGGACCCCCAGCTGGGTGAGCTGCCATCGCATCATCGCAACTGCCTCTTGCCCCCACCCCCGCCTTTTATTTGCCTTTGTAAGAACACCAGGACCCTTGTGGCATCTGATGGGCTGACGTGTTTCGGAGGTCTTGAAGGGTCAGCCCAGCTGCCCAGCCTCAGGGCCCCGCAAGTTTCTCTCTGCTGTCTGGCTGCCATGAACTTAAAGGCCAGCCTTTCTGGGTGCTGGTGTGCCCGCCAAGCAGCAGTGAAGCAGGGCAGATTGGCATTTGTGCCATCGCTGCATCCAGATCCAGCCTCCTGCCCTCCCCAAGACCTCCCTCCACCTTCTCTTGCCAACTGGCTGAGTGGTAGGAGCCCAGGATACCGGAGCAGCTGCCACGGCTTCCATCCACCAAGCGACGCCAACAGGGCAGCCTCTGAAACAGGGGCTGGAGGGGGCTCCACAATGAACCTCCCTCCCTCTCTCCCTCCCTCCTCAGGTCTCCCATGATTTTGCCATTAACTTCAGTGCTGAGGACGATGAGTGTGAAGGTGAGGGTCCAGTCGGCTCCTGCTCTTGCTGCCTTCCTGGTTGTCCCTGCCTCTGCCAGGCCAAAAGGCCGCTGGGACCTGTGTCTTTGCTCCAGCCAGTTGCAGACCCATTTGCCCCCGAAGAGCCCCAACCCTTCTGGGTTCTGGAAAGGAGAAGCTTTTGCAGAAGTGCCTGGGGGCTTCTCAGGAGGAGCAGGAAGGTTTTTTCTCTCTACTCCTGGCTTAAGTTCAAACTTTCATTTGGAAAGATGCCCCCCCCCCCCCCGCTCCCATGCTGCACAGAAGATCCCGCTGAATCTGCCCCTCTCCTCACTAGGCATCCAGGGGGTGGTGGAGTCTTATCAGAGTTGCTTGCCCAAGATCCAGCTTTACGGCCCAACCAACGTGGCACCCATCATCTCCAAAGTGGCCAAAGTGGCTGCAAACGAAGAAAAGACCCAGGAAGCTTCGGTGAGTGTGTAGGCATCAGGAGAAACAGTCTGGGTGACCGTTGGGGGTCAAGTCTCCTCCGACCTGGGTGCCCACGTTGGCTGGAGTTGAAGCTCTGGTGCCAAACTTCCAATCAGCAAGCCGCCCCTCCGCTTGATTGAAAAGTGGAGCCCAGGGAGGCAGGGCTGCTGTGGTGGATTGGGCCCCTTGCCTGGAAGCTTTGGACGGACTGGGGGACTCCAACAAAACGGGGGCTCCTTTGGGGCTCTCGGAGGTCACTCGCTTTCGTGCAGGTGTTTCATGACACAAACTAACAGGTACCATGACTGATGGGCCATGAAACGCCTTCCCGGAGGCAGCTCAGCCAGGGCCCCTCGTTCCAGACGACAGAGAGTCTCCTTTCTTGGTTTGAACACATTTCCTCCCCACCCACCCCTCCCCCACCCCATTATTGACATGTGCCAAGTGGGCGAAGACCCAGGCAAGGCTTCTCTCCCCCTGGTCTTGACAGCTCTTGGCACGCTCGCTAAGTGGCTGAAAGCTTGGCTGCCAGACTTACCAATTAATGGTGGCAACTGATGTGTCCGTCCGCACAGCCTGGGCCATGGGGGGGGGGAGGGGGGAGGCTGGGCTCCAGGTAGAGCAGAGCAGAAAGGCCGGGGAGCCCGAGGGGGCCGAGGGGGAAGCGGAAGGAGCACCGTGGAGGAAGCGAATCCGCTCCAGCTGCCTTGGACTCCTCCTCCGCTGGCATTTTGAATCGGGTCAGTCTGATGAAGGAAAGCAAAGGGAACTAAGAAGCAAACACAGAAGATCAGTGTGACGATTGGTTGTCAGAATTGCTTTCCCATGGAACCCCAGAACTGAGGCTTGGCTTTCTGGAGCACCTCCAGCCACCCAAGCTCCGGAGTCTGGGCCCTGCAGCGGGTCAGGGGCTGTCAGAAACCTCTTGGGACTTTGCAGAGACCCCATGGAGGGCAGCATATCTACAGAGTTAGCCCACCACCCTCTGTGGCTGGTGCCAACTGGGGCTGGGCCTCTGCTGCTCTCACGGGACTGTAGCACTTGACATATGCACAGGAGCCCTGCAGCTCTGGCCAGAGAAGACCCAGAGAGAAAGGAGAGGGAGGGGGGGGGGGGATTTGTCCTTTGCCAAGAAGGAAGGAGGTTCCCCTCTGTAAGTTCACCCCTCCCCCTCAATCTTTTGGAGGAGGAAGCTTTGGGGGAGGGGCACTGCCTGGTCTCTCCTCCTCATTCCAGGTGGCCTCCCAAATTCCAGAATGGGGAAGGGGCTGCTGCCCCTTCTGTGTGCCACTGGCTGAGAAGCTCAGCAAAGGGGAAGAATTTGGGGGAGTTTGGTCTGCACCCCGATCTTCCCCTCCGGGGTCTCTTCAGTCGCCCTCCTGCTTACTTCCTGCTCTCCCGCCCCCGCCCCCCTTTCACAGCAATACTTCATCCTGCTGATCCTGACTGACGGGGTGGTGACTGACATGGCTGACACAAGGGAGGCCATTGTCCGGGCCTCCTATTTGCCCATGTCCATCATCATTGTGGGGGTGGGCAACGCCGACTTCACCGACATGCAGATCTTGGACGGGGATGATGGGATCCTTCGCTCCCCCAAAGGCGAGCCTGTCATGCGGGACATCGTGCAGTTCGTCCCCTTCCGGGAGTTCAAGAATGTAAGTGCCCCCTCAGCTGGCTCACCCCCCCGATTCTGCAGCCATGGGCACCTCCAGCATGAAGAGAGTTTGCCTCGGATCCACTGGGGTGGCAGGTTCCCCTGGGATCCATTTGGGACCCCTTTCGCCAGGCCTCTCCTGGCCTTCCTGTCCTGCTCTTCACTTCCCTTTCCTCCTGATGCTGCCCAGATGGTGCCAGGCCCTGCCTCCAGCCTCCCTTCCCCACCCTCAGGGCTGCCCTGCCTGCCCCCCAAGAGCAGAGCAGGGCCCCCTTGAAGAATGGGACCCAGACCGCCTGGAAGGGCTTTAGGGAGAGTTTGGCTCTGCCCACCCAAAGGATCTGGGGAACACGGGGTGTCCGAGTTGCTCTCCACAGGTTTCCCAGCTGCTGCTCACCTCCTTGCACTTCAGACATGCACCTTACGGGCCTTTGTATATCCTAGGATTGGGGGGGGGGGGGCTTGGGGATCTGTTCCTGCTTTTATTGACAGTTGAAATCTCTTGCCATCTTGCAGTCCTTTTGCCTAAGGAAAGCTGCTAGAATAAACGCCAGGCGCTGCAGTGGGATGCTAGGTGCCAGCTGACCTCTCGGCCTCCTTTGTCTTCCAGGCTTCGCCCACCGCTCTGGCCAAGTGTGTGCTGGCAGAGGTGCCCAAGCAGGTGGTGGAATATTACAGCTCCAAGGCCTTACCCCCCCGTGGCCCCAAAGGGAGCACCCCTGGCTCTGCTTTGAACTCACCGCAGTGACCCCGCAGTGACCCATCGGCCCACCTGCGTCCGTCTCCCCTCCTTGTGCTCGTTCTCCAGAAATCAAGACCCCCTGAGAGCTTCTTTGTCCCCCATGCAGAGCAGGATGTCTTCTGTGCCTCCCTGGCCGTTTGGGCACCAGGACAGTGCCATGAGGCCAGCAAGTCCAGGAAAGGCCCTGGGATGAGAGAGGGCAGATGGGCAGCAGATGCTCCAAGCTGAGCAATGCCAAAGGGGCAGCAGGATGGCAAGAGGGTAAGGAGGAAGAGGCAGGCCAAGAGGGGAAGTGGGTGCCCTTTGCCCCTCACCACATCCACACAGACTCCTCTTCTCCCTTCCTTCGGTCTCTCTCAGGCAGGGGAATAAACGTCTGTATGTTTTATAGCGGGGGGGAGGGAACTGCTCAAGGAACATCAGCTCCCCTTCTCTTTGCAACGGAGTGCCCTGGAAACGAGGGAGTAAATAAAGCAGGGGCATTCTGGGCGGTGGGGGGGCAGAGGACAGAGGCACCCCAAGGGGCTGAACTTCACAGAGTGGGCCGGGAAGGCCCCCAGGATGGGCCCTGAGCCTGCCTTCCACGGAGGAGCCCAGGACCATCTCTGGAGGGTTTCAGCTCTTGGGAATGGAACCGCAGCCCCACCAGCTCTCCCCCTCCCAGTCCCTTGGGAAAGTGGGGTGCAGCAAAGAGGCCCTTGGCACCGCCTGGGTTGTCCAGCCCCCACCGCCTCCGCTGGTGATGAGGCCGCCTCTTGGCCTGGCACAGGGCCAGGTCTGCAGCGCCAGAGGACTGGTCCGTGTTGGGAAGGCACTTCGGTCCATTTCCTAGCCTGTCCTGTGCATGAAGTGGTTCGGGTCTGGGCCCATTTCCCTCCATGTGCTCCATGGTTGTCTTTTGCTGTGATGTGTCATTTGCTGGTGGTTGCATGAGAACCCCTAAATGTACCCAGGAAGATGGCCAAATAAAAAGCAGATTCTGGTCCCTTGGCACTCTTGTCCTTTGGAGGCGCCCTATAAGCCTCTTGAAACAGTCACTGACTGCACACTCTTCAAACCGAAGGCCGTTTCTAACTGGAGGCCAGTGTGCCGCATCAGCACACCTGGTTTATGTCTCGCTCGTGGGGATAAAATGGCACTTTGGTCCTTTGTGGCCAACTCTGGAGTGACAAACCACCTGTACAGAGCCAGCCAGACCTCAGGTGCATTTTGCGGTATTTAAGAACTGGCAAAAAGTATGGAGGATGGAGGCCTTGGGTGGCTGCTCCAGATGCCAGCACCACTGAGCAAACAAGAGCTTCCATATGCCTGCAGGGTGATGCCCAGGGGTGGGTTGGGGCCGAATGCCCCCTTCCCTCTGCCTGAAGCATCTCTTCTTGCAGCTGTGACACATCCTAAACTCCCGTTTCAAAAACCTTTTCTGAGTGTTTGCATTGTTCAGAGGCACAAGATGCCCATTCTCTGAGCAAAGTGTCTGCTCTGGAGAATTAAGGCCAATTAGCCTAAAGCCCACTGCAGTTGGGGCTGCAGAAAGAGCTTTGCCTCCAAAGACACGGCAGCAAAGGAAGCCAGAAGCCACCCAAACGGAGCCCGATGGCACTTCCAGTTGATGAGTTGCCTCCTCTCTCGGGAGCAGGGAAAGCAGGACCTGCCCCTCAGGGACACGGTTGAAGGGCTGCAGGCCACAACTGGAGCACCACTGGACTGTCTCATGTTCATCTTGCCAGGATTAGTTTGGTGAAGGCTAGGAAGCAGGCAACCCTGAGTGCTAGTCCTGCCTTGGGCACAAAACCAGCTGGGTGACCTCAGGCTGTCCCTCCCTCTTAGCCCCAGGAAGGAGCCAATGGCAAATCTCTTCTGTAAAATCTTGCCAAGAAAACTGCAGAGGTGAAGCCAAACAGTCTCTGAGAATCAGGCCTGACTGAACAGAAGGTGTGTGTGTGGGGGGGGAATCTTATTGCAACAAGAAATAGCCAAGAGGCCAGGTAACCTGCCTTGCAACGACAACATTTCCCACAAATGTTGTGTCTGTCTTACTAAATACAAACCTAAAATGGGAATGCACACACAGCAGTTGGGGTTGTAAGCAGGGAGGGGGACAGGAAGAGGCTGAGTGGCTGGAAGCAGAGAGAACCCTGGGGGGCCACTGTTCCTTCCGCAGTCCTTGTACAAACACCCCAGCTTTGCTCTACTAATTTACCCACATAACATGATCAAAACTCCTTATCGTGATCCAGACCATGGGTGACAAAAGGAGCTTCTGCATAAGTTAAAATTTGGTGTCTTAACGTGACAGCTCTCTCTGAACTTCTTTTATTCAAGAACAGCAGCCGTAACTATCCGGGGAGGACAGAAAGTTCCCCTGCTGGTGCGTTGCCACATTCAGGAAGGAGAGAAAGCGAAATGAACGGGAGGCTGGAGGAGGAAGGGGAGGGAGCTCCATCCAGGGGTGCAGCTAATTGGGCGGGAAAGAGCTTCCAAATGTGCGCCTTAAAAGATGTTGCAATCCAGGCTCTCTCTTGCTTTGCCCCCAGCGCTTATGCCTGCTCTGGGAAGCACCTTCCGCAGGGGCCTTCCTGTTTCCATCTCGCGTCTAGCCTCAACATCGTGCACCATGTCAGCCGCAAAGGGTGCACGGCTTTCCATGCACGTTTCTGCTTCTGATCACAGCCACCCTGAGACGCTGCCCAGGAGATCAGCGAGAGAAGAGATTCCCGTGCAGTCAGCAGCAGAGTTCAGTGGGATTAACTGATGCTTCCTACCACACACAACGAATCAAAGGCTCTGAGACGCCAAAGGGAACAAAGCATCATCGGGGCCTTTGTGTCCCATTGCAATGGAATTAAAAATAAGAATGGCCATGTGTGTGGGAGAGAGAGAAAGGGAGGTGGGGGGCACAAGGGCCCCATCCATGCCAACATGCTTTCAGCACCGGACAGCATCAGCTGAGTCCAGGTCTGGGTTGGGGGGGGGGGGCTTCAGCACCACGGACAGGGGTCAATTTGGCCCAAGTGACTGGCGCTTGTCTTGGATGCTCCGGCAAAAAGTGAACAAAACATGGACTTTTCCATCTCCCAGTTGTGCTCTGGAACCAGTAATTGTTTTTGGGGGTGTTCTTTTTTAAAAATAATGGCCAAGCTTTAATAAGTTTTAACCAGCAGGAGAGACAATAACACGTTCTGTTGATGCTTTGCCTGGAATCCAGCATAATTTTTTCACAACCAGTTTAATATATGGTTATATTCTGAAATGCAGCCTTCCTTCATTTGTCTGGGCACAAATTTGTACAATTTAATCACATAACATGATGCAATAATTTAATACATTCTTCTCATTCACACATACCCCACTCCTACAAAGCATGTTTGAACACCCCCAAGTCTGCCATAATGCTGGGGCATTCAGAAGCACCAGCTCCAGAGTGACTGTCCCCCACCTGAAACCCCCTCTCCAACAAAAGGAGCCAAGCTCTAACCATGAAACAGCTCTATTCAACAGAGACAAAGTGATTATTTCTGACTGTCAGGATAATTGCTCAAATTGTTCTTGCAATAAATGGGCTTTGAAGCGAGATGTATTCATGCTGACAAGGATGAAGTTTGATGGGAAAGCACCTGCTTTAGTAAACGGGCTTACATGAAGCCGAGTCTGGCAGAAATGCTGGAGGCTGAGATTGCTACATCCTCCTTTCGATTGTTCAAAGGTTCCTTGGTCATCCTTCTGGCTGGCTGCTTTCCAAAAACAGGCCTGGCTCCCTGGAGATTCATTTCCCAGAGAACTTCCTTTGTGACCATCTTCGTCCAGGATATCCTGGTTCTTTGGCTCCAGCCTTGCAAGAGGAGCAGCCAGGCCAGGAAGGAAGGGCTGCCCGTGAAGTAGGCATCCAAGGGAGGTCAGGTATGTCTTCCAGCTGATCACAGACCTGCTCAACCCTTCCTTTGAAACAAATCTGATTTCAGCATGCTCCATGCAAACAAGCCCACCCACCTTTTCACTGAGCCCTGGCTAATGTTGAAAAGGAGTGAAAAGCAGGATGTTCCATTTGCCCCAATAACTCATCATCCATTTTGCCCCAATACTTAACCCCCCTGCGCCCCCATCCCGATCAATCTGCCGCAGAGTTCTTATTTTTAGCTCCTGATTCATCTCTGTATAAAGAGGGATAATGGATGTCACCATAGTAACTCTTGTGCCTGATAAGATTCCTGCTGGAGCCCATCCTCTGCTGAGGGCAGATGTTTCTTGACGGAGGAGGAACCAGAGGCCTCCTTGAGTGCTTCTGTCATGGCAGGTGGGCCACCTGGATGGGGAAGAGCCAGCTCCATCTTCTGCTCTTCCAAGACTCTCTGTGCCTGGCTCTCTATTGCAGGTCGGCTGCGAATCCTGGGCTCCCATGTCTCTTCCTAACTGGGTGTGAACTGAGCAAAGATCCTTGGTTCTCTTTGATGGAGTGATTCTTAAATGGAGGAAACCTTTGAGAAACATCTGTCCCTACTACCAAAATACAATGTGTTGCACCTGCAAACTCCAACTG
Source organism: Laticauda colubrina (assembly GCA_015471245.1). Lineage (NCBI taxonomy): Eukaryota > Metazoa > Chordata > Lepidosauria > Squamata > Elapidae > Laticauda > Laticauda colubrina. Next base: position 737,851 of record BLBF01000045.1, on the reverse strand, counting down.
TCTTGGACAAGAATGGCCTCCATAACCGTTTGCTCCTCTTCCCTCAGTGGATTTGTGGAAAATCAGTGCATTTGCCAAGAAAGTTAGGTTAACAATGAGGAGGCAAGGTTGACCTTCCCATCCCATTTGGAGATTCTCTGGGACTGATTACAAAGATAACAACTTTTTAAAATATCATAAATAAATATAAAGATAGATTTTTCTCTGGTTTCAGCCATTTCAAACAATAACCTTACTGCTTGATTCAAATGACCTCTTGTTATTATTCTGGCCACAATTATTTATACTACCATTGATGATGTTATCTAATTTGGGTAATAAAATGAATGCAAGAAAATAAGCAAACTTAGAGGCACCAAGGACCCCACAATTATTTGTCCATTGTTTAATTGACTTTTCTGCAAGAACAAAAGTTCTTCAGGCCTTCACAAAGTTGACCAATTTCCCTGCAAATACAAAGGTTCAAGTTTTAAAAATAAAGGAAAAGATCAATGATTCAATAACTGGAGTAGGTGGGAGCTACATTCTTTGCTGTGTGCTGAATTGATCTGAAATTGGCTCCTAAGAATCCCCCTGAGAAATCCGCCAGACTCCCTGACCACAAAGTGTTGCAGAAGAAGAATTTTGGAAAGTCTGCACTGCAGCAAATTGAGGCTGGCTTCCCTCAGTGGGCCTCCTCTCAAACCACAAAAAGGTTTTGGCCTGGCAGGCAGGTGCCTGTGGGCCAGCCAACCCAGGGAAAGGGTGCTGGAGGCCTTCCCTTCAAGGTCAGGAGGCTGGTGCCACTCTGATGCCAAAGAACCTCTGAAAAACCATCCTTGATTTTGTGTTGTGCGGTGGATGGAAGAGGCAAGCTGCATGTCCCAGTCTATTTCTTTCGATGCTGAATGCAGCTGAGGCTGAGAGTCCCTCCCTGTCCTTGGCAGCTGCAAACGGTTAGGAAATCAGACGGGACCCCAAAGGCCCCTCAACGTTCATCTCAGTCAGTTCAACCTCTCCTCCAGTCTATTGGGTGGGCTCAACTGCCACCCCTACCCCCACACACACCTAACCCCGCCCACCCCCTGCTGTTGAAAGGTCCTCACCAGTAGAAATCCTGCCTGTGTGTTTGCACCAGTTGGTCATAGTACTGGGAAAATTGGGGGGGGGGGAGACCATTCAATATAGGATAATTTGCCCTGCTCTTCCCCCCACACTTCCTCCCTGCTGCAAGACAAAGAACTCCTTGGCCTGAGAGCTCTGGTCACATGTCTCTTGGGCTGGCAGTCCGGCCATTAAGAGAGGCCTGAGGTTGGCTTTGCATCTGCCCTAAATCAGCCATTGGCTCAGTGCCTGCTCTTCCCCTCCCGCTTTCTTGGCTGCATTCAGAAGCCAACTTGCACCCGGGTTTGCATTACTTGCAGGCTGAGGAGCTTCCCTGAAGAAGCTGAATTCCTCCTCCAGCCAGGGAAGGGAAAGAGTCCCCTCGGGAAGGCTGGAGGTGCAGGGGGGGGGGGTGAGCAGCAGCCACAGTACACGGAGGCCAGCTGCATCCAGAGCGACACAAAGCCGGGCTAATTGCAGGGAGTAACAGGGAATGATTACAGGGTGCAACAGGAGACGTGCACATGCCTGTCCATCAGTCCCCCCAACTCTCCCCCCAAAGACTCTGGAAACCCTTCAATCACCACGTTTTCCTACTGTATGAACGCTGCCTGTCCATTCTTCCTTCTGGCGTGCGCAAAACACGGAGGTACAGATGTCCATCTTCCAAAACTGAACAGGCTGGGCTGGGCCACATCTCCAGGTCAGTAAAGGCTTGGAATGGAAGTAGGAGGAGGGGCAGAATTTGTGTGCTGGATTCCCTTTGGGTGCCCCCTCCCCAGGCATCGCTCCTTACCTTCCTGCTCTGCTGTTTGAATTTGGAAGGACCTGGTGTGGATCTTTTTTGCAAACCACAAAGGATTGCTCTGCCTGTGAACACTTGTGCCATTGGCACAGAGAGAGACCGTCATTTGCTTTAGATCGGTCAAAAACCTGGCTGTGAATCTTTGGTGCTTTTCAATCAGATGAAAGGTTTTAAATAAGATTAAGAACATGAGCTGGACCAACCCCTGGCCTCATCTACTCTGCTCTCACGGGGGCCAGCAGCATCTGCCCAAGGAAGCCTTCTGGTGTCCCAGAAGACGTCCTTTGGAAGGGCCCACCCCACCCAGGCTAATAGCTGTTGAGCCTCAGGACTTCCATGAACTGAGCCAACTCTCTTTTGAAGCCAACCAAACTGGTGGCCAGCAATGCACCTCTGAAACAGCCACAGAAAGCAGCAGACAGTTCCCCATGCCCCAGGTGGGAACTACTTTGCCATGGAGGTTCCCTTCTCACTTTTGGACCTGTTTCAAAGATGGAGACAGCAGGAGCTCCACTCCTCAACTCAACTGCTCAGGGGGTCTCAATAACACCAGGTGCCCTGTCAGGTGCAATTCAGGGTTAGTTGTCCTCTATGAAGCCCTTCAGGACTTAGGACCTGGTTACCTAGAGAATCATCATTTCTGGCTGGATAACTTGGTGGACTCCAGATTCTAGCTGTAAATTTAAGTGATCTTGGAAACATGCTGGCTCAGTGGCTGGGGAATACCTCCCTCCAAGGCCTGCATAGTCTCCTTGACCTGTTGGACTTTCATAAAGCCACAGAGACCTGCCTTCTTGTCACTCAGGGTGGGCCAGGTGGTGTGTGCATCTCCTTGCTGGCATTTGCCGGGGAAGATGTTTGTGTTAGTCACCCTCTGTAATGCGTGCCACATTCTGTTTCGTTATTATTAAATATTTTTACTTGCTATCTTAATCCTATTGTAAAATCACTTTGGGATTAAGGCATTGTACAAGTAAAGAGAGAGAGAGAGATATGATTAGATACTAGGCAAAGAGATCTGCATCAGGCTGGATACATTTCCAGAACTGATATGCAGAAAATGCAGCCTCCTCCCTGCAGGAACATCTCCCCTCTGTTGGAGAGGTCCTGTTGGCCTGAGGCCAGAGCCTTTTTAGGGAGTCATCCCCCTCCTTTTCCCAAGTTCCTTGCTGGGCCAAGAGAGCCTGGGGTCAGTGTGGAGTCAGCTGGGGGATAGGAGGGGGCCTTGTCTCTGGGGCTCCACCAGCAAAACCTTTTCCAGTTTTGTGAATGCGGAGGAGGCTGTTCCTTGAAATGTGAATGTTTGTTCTCCATGGGCTCGGGCAGGTCCTGGGATGCTCCACATGAGCAACTGTGGCTGGAAAAGAGGCCCCTGAAATCCAGCCGAGGCTGAAGGGTCCCTGAGGTTCGGCTGAGGTTCTTGGGGCCCTGTGAGCGCCCCACATCATCCCCACCTGAGATTCCCCTGTGCCATGCTGCCCCCAGGGAACCACACGGGTGAGGGAGCCCTCCTGCAGGCCCAGATTGATTGAGATGGGGCTGAACTGAACCGCCCCCCTCCCACTTGCCCCCCAAACAGAGGAGATGAAACGATATACAGTCTATTGATTGAGTCTCACTGGCAACCCCCCCTCCTTCAAAGGCCCAGAAATGCCCCAGAAGGCGGGCAAGGGGCTGCAGCCCCTCCCCCCTTGCACCAAAGCTTTGTATTTTGCACCCTCCAATTGCAGGCTGCCCTGAATGGGACTCTGCTGCCCCCGTGTGGCGGCTGGTGAGGATGCCTTCATTTGCCGGAGATCCTTGCAAGGTGGTTGCAGGTTTCATTTCCGGAGAGGAAGAGCTGACCCAACGTTCAAACTTTGGCTGTGGTTTTCACACTGTAATAAGTGGGGAGCTCCCTTAAAGTCTAACTCTTTGTTCAGTGGCATAATCCATCCGCTCTGGCCTCTGACCAAAGCTTTCTGGCCATTAGGAAGCTTGACCTATCAGACCCTGGAATTTGTCTTTTGCCTTCATTTAAATCCTGCCCCCCCCCCCACTAGAGAGAGGTCGATAGGTCTTGGCTTGCTTCTATCAAATCAAATTGTTATTATAGCCACCTGGTCACAAGAAATAATAAACAAGTAGAAATAATTACGTGCAAAACTGGAAAGAAAGAAAACGAAGGCAGTTGTTCCAGAGCCAGGCAGTACCTAGAGAAGTAGAGTTGGGCAACTGAAGGCTCTCTCCATGTGTTTCTCAACCTCAGTAACCTAAGCTAAGTGGACTTCAGCTTCATGGTTGGGGAATTCTGGGAGTTAAAGTCCAACTGAATTAATTTGCTGAGGTTGAAACAGACTGATCTAGGATCTACGAGGTTTCAAGCAAGTTAAGATGAGGGAGACCAAAAGAAAACAGCTGATCTCAGCTCCTCCAAATTCCATTCTGATCCTTGTCAGTCAGTTATGGCTTGCAAGTCAGATGGAACTGCTACTCACTGTCACACAGACTGTTCATTTTGCAATAAAAGATTACAGGGATTGTTGTTAGCATCAGGATGTGACCCAGCCCGTCTCTCCCCCAGAAATTAGTCAAGAGGAATCATTATTACATCCCAGTTTGCTTTGTTTCCAGACATTTCTAAAAACAGAGGCTCTAATTCTGCAGATACTCCAGGTAGATGACTATAAAAGCACAGCAAAAAGGGGAACTTTTATTGGGAAAAGGCAGTGGGTGGTGCCTTTCTAGGACCACTAGAAAATGGTCTTATATGCACCTGGAGAGGAAAATGTTCACATCTCTGTCCTAATAAGAGTCCAAAATTCTGGGTTTTCTACTTACTGGGGAAACTCCAGGTAAAGATCTCCACCACAAGCTGAGTCCTTCAAAGATGTTGGACTACAATAACCTTAACCCACTGTCAGAAGGGCCAACACACTTGGAGAATAGCGAGTTGGGCCGCTCAGCTGGAGATGTTGAAGAGTCAAGGCTGGGAAGTTCAGGTGAAGTGCTTGGCTTCCCTCTGGTTGCCTGAGCTTGTTGGGTGGGCAGCCTGAGGAATGATGGAAGCCAGGCCATATAAGGCGCTGCTTCCAGAGGCCAAAACTCTTCTTCCCCGGACAGCTGCAGCAGCAAGGCCAATCCCCCCTGCCCTCCCCATGGCCTCCAGCAGCCCCTTCAGGGCCATCCTGCAGCTGCTCCTGGCGGTTACTCTGGTGGAGGGAACCTGGGCAGAGGCCATGACCCCTTTGACCGGAGGGCCCAAGCGACCAAGCCCGGGGCAGCAGAGGTTTCTGGATGCAGAGGGAAGGAACAGAGGAGGGGGGGTCATCCTGAGTGGGGAGGGAAGCCCCCACACCAGCAGGGGGACACACCTGACCACAGCGCATGACTCCCAGGAGGAGCCAGCCCAGCCACACACCCCATGCCTGCCTGACCCTTGTGGCCAGCCCCCATATTGCCTGACCTGGCTGGTCAAAGTGGCTCTCCTGGGGGTCCTGGGGCTTCTAGTCATGGGGGGCAATGGGCTGGCTATTGCGGTGCTGGCCTCCTCGGTGTCTGGTTGGAGCCACAGCAGCCGTTTCATGCTGCTCTCACTGGCTGCCTCGGACACCGCTCTGGCGGTGCTGGTGGTGCCCCTCAACCTGTACCGGAGCCTGGAGCTGGGGCCAGCAGCCCCCGAGGGGGCAGCTGGGGAAGAGGCTGCCTACTGCCGGGTAGTGGCCTTCATCAACTCCAGCCTCTTCGGGGCCTCCCTCTACTCCTTGGCCGGGGTCTCCCTGGAGCGTTACGTGGCTGTCTTCTTCCCGCTCCACTACGGCCGCCTCCTGAGCCCCAGGCGGGTGCTTGTGCTCATCGCAGTTGCCTGGCTCCTGCCTGCCATCCTGCTGCTGCCGCTGGCTGTCCCGGGCCCCCTGGCCGTGCTCCAGGTCCGCTTTTCTGCGGCCGCCCTGCTGTGCGAGCCGGACTACAGCTCCAACCCCTTCTACTCCCTCTGGGTGGCTGGCACCGTCTTCTGCCCGGCAGCTGCAACCATCACCGTCTCCAACATGCGCCTCTGGCTAGTGGCCCGCTCGCAGTGCCAGCGCGGACAGGACGCGGGCTTGCTGGGGAAGGCGGGGCGGCCCAAGAGGCTCCGGACGCTCCAGCTGGATGCTGCCGCCCGAGTGCTGCTCCCGGTCGTGCTGGCCTTCTTCATGTGCTGGGCCCCTTGCATCGGCACCATCGTGTACAACTGTAAGAGCCCCAGAGCAACCCCCCACCCGGGCAAAGGGACAGAGAGTTTATACCAGAGGGCAAGAGGGCTTTTCCCCATCCCGGCAGTTCTGTTCGTTCTTTGCCACCTCTTCCGTGGTCAAGGGAGGCCACATAGGGGGTGGGGCAATGGAGGGCATGGAATGGGGGGGGGGCTCTGGGATTGGCTCTCATCTGTTCAAAAGAGAGGTTGGAGGTTGTAATGTGCAGTTCCCACCTGTCCCTGTGCAATTCATATTATCTCTCCCCAATAAAGGCTTTTCTGCACCTCTGGAAAATGCCAGGTGGCCAAAGGCTGATGCACAATTTGCATTCAGTGCCCAGATGAAGCCTGGGCCTTTAGGTCCAAGGCAGGAGCAGCTGAATCCATCCTCGGGGCTGGACATGATGCCCTTCGAGGGAGAAGGGATGATGTTTGGAGGAGAAGGGAGGGTGGAGATTGTCTTCTCAAGAGAAGAAAGCAAGAGGCTGGATTCAACTTCTAATTTTTTCATTCATGAGCTTTCGAAATCTAATTTGTCCAAACATGCAGCTCCCAACGGGTGACCCATCCTCCAGGTGTACTATGAGTCCCATAATCCTGAAATGACACATTTCCTGAGAGTTCTGGTTGTTGTATCACTACGCTACCTTGAATCCTCAAGCTCACCTAAGGCAGGACAAAGGAGCCAAGAGGCCCAGAAAAAACACAGACACCCTGCAGAAACTCACTCACTCCCCTCTGTCTGTCTGTCTGTCTCTCTCTCCCCAGCAATCACCCAGGAAAGAGTCCCCGACTGGCTGGAATTCGTTGCTTTGTGGCTCCCCATTGGCAGCGGCTTCCTCAACTGCTTTGTCTACTTCTGGGTCAACAGGAACTTCCGGCACAAAGTCCAGAAGGTTGGACAAATGCATTGCTTGACCTGCTGTCTAACCAAGCAGGACCTGCGGCCGCGGCACCTCCACAGCATCTCTGCTCAGGTGAGGATGCATTGTGAGCCTCCGATCACTCCCGTGGTGCGTCGCCTTCCAGCAATGGCCTCCCTCTCCCCCAGCATGGCTGACCGCCTGCAGGAATCCAGTCCGGTCTTCTTACAGTGCGGGGCTTTGTAGCTGTTAACGGACCCTCGTGCCCATTGCTTTTGTGCCACCAGAGAAGCCTTTGTCACCTGGAAGATCTCGGACCCTTGAAGATACTTCAGGAAATGGATCCACCAAGTCAGTTGACTGCAGCCCCCTCCCCTGCCGGCTTGACTTTCCAGACAGGCTCCTCCAGGACCATCCTGGGACATAGATCAGTGATGGGGAAGCGTCTGCTTGAACAAGGTGGGCCCTGCACCAGGCCTCCCCAGGGGAGTGTGAGCAATCAACCTCTGGGGAGATCTCGGAGCCTCCAGAATAAAATAGATCTCACACCTGGCCTTTTACCCTTCACTTTCCCTTTAATGGATGACCAACCAGGGCCAGACAACCCCACTTGGTTTTAATTCCCTTGTTTTAGTGGCTGCACTTTGCTGTTTACTGGAGATTTAAGAGAAGGTTTTAGCTGGAGCCATGGACTCAGCCACAGCAGCTGAGCAGGCCGGTCCCTCTATCGACTGAGAGGGGGGTGACATGGGGATTCCCCTCTATTGTGGGAACATGCATTTCTGCCTTTTGCTGGGTAATGTTCATTGTGTTGGGCTAATCAGTTCCCTGAAAGATAAAAGCTATGAATGTGATTTGCCCTCCTGGGTAGGATTTTAGGACATCACCTGGGTTGGGTCCTCCTCCTATCTTGGGAAATGCCCCACCTTTCAGAAGGTCGGCTGGAATTTCGTAAGCCTCCTTGGCTTGTGGCCTGGGACCTCCATCTCTCCCATTTTCCCATTTTCCTAGCCCTGCGGCATTTCCGCCTCTTCCTTCTTTCGCTGTCTTTCCCTGGACTCCCTTCTCCCTTTCCTTAATTTTTATATACTAAGCTTTTAATGACGCAGGCTGAGAGCAGAGATCTACCTGGGACAGACCGAAGTTTAGTCCCCAGTTTAAGAGCAAAGGTTTGTTTTATGTGCTGGGATGGAATAAAACGCAGCCTGGAGGTCTGGTCAGAAGAGTCAAGATGGTGGGCATGGCAGAGTCGTGACTGAAGCTTTGCCCATTTTTAAGGGGGCCATAATAGAGGCTGCTTTGCTTGTCTTGACTTGTGGGCCTCACTCTGCCAACACCTTGGAAATGCAGGCAAGGCTGCTCTGGTTAGGCCAGGAATTCTGCCAAGAGAAGGGATTAGCCAGCCAGCCTTCGTCAGAGCAGCCCCCTCCCTTGGGCTGCCATTGCCACCCCCCCCAGCTGGCATCTCCACCTCTCTGGCCTGGGAGGGAGGGCTCTGCCAGACGCCCCTCTGGATTTTGGGGTGAGAAGGTTGGGCCGAAATTTCAGCAGGTCTCCATGGAGAAGAGGCCGGGTTCAGGATGGCATGTCAGAACGTCCCTTGTCGTTTCCCTTTCTGACTGCCCATCCCCACCCCTCGCCCTCTTTCTGCCTTCCCTTCCGGCATCGTTCCCAACCGTGAGATTTACGTGCAGGATTTATGAGAAATACCTTTGATCACCGCCCAAATCTGCTGCTACCTATTTTTTTTTTTTGGCTATGTTTTTTAAAAGACTATGCTTTGAAATATTCTGTGAATATCCTTTTTGTTGAATTATTTACTGTTTCTTGGATAAACATATTAAAGATGACGTTTAGATGTATTAAATAAAAATAAAGGTGTTTTGGAGTTCATATGTTTTCCCACTGCAGTGTGTTCCGAGGATGAAGGGAAGCGTGGTGAGGGGGCAGAGGGGGTGCTATCAGCCAATCACTTGAGTTACCTGGAAGAAGTTGCTCCTGAGGATTTTGTTCCTCTGCCAGGATAATAACCCCGATGGACAGAAGGGGAGGGAAACACTTCCCACTGTGGGATTTCAGCAGAAAATAATGAAAGACGATGAAGCTTCTTGCTTGCTTCCACACAGTGCTGGACAAGAGGTTGCTTTCTGCCCCTGTGCAGGAGTCCCTGGGTGGGGCTCCGATGGGCATGGGGTTGACAGGATGTCGTCTCTCCCAGCCTGTTGGTCCCCTCCAAGCACATTCAGCTGGAGTTCCCAGCACCCTTAGGACAGGATGACAGCAGAGAGGGAAGCTGCTCTTCAGCACATCTGGAGGAAGGTCCGGAGGCCAGGAAAGGCATCAGTTCATTTGCAGAAGAGGAAAGGGGACACATCTGGAAAGGCAGCTGCCAAGGGATGCACTGTGCAGCTCTGCGCCCCCTTTGCTTGCCAGGAAGAGAGGAGAGGAAGGCTCTCCTGGCCTTTGGGCTCCTCCCCGGCTGCTCTGCACAAGCAGGGCTGAACCACAAGGGACACTGTGAATAAGCCAGATTTATTGAAGAACGTAAGAAGATTTCCAGCAACTGGTGTGACTCAAACAAGCCCTTAACTCTAAACCTAGAGACCCTTGTGCAGGTGGCCTTCCTTCCGCCCTGCTTGAAAAGAAACTCTTTGGTCCCCTCGGTTACACCTGTCTTGTATTCATCCTGCTGGCTATCAGGCGGCTTTTTCTGGCTGTGTAAGAATTCTCTCTCGCAGCCCCAGACTGGTGTGACCCCCAGTGGGAGAAAGTCCGAAGCGGGAGCTGCCGTCCTGAGACAGGCCGCACCTTGCAAGGGCCAATGGAGGTCTTGGGGCAGCTGCTGTCAGTCCATGTCCCACTGGAGGGGCCAGGGGTGGCCCCCCATTTCCTGCTGGTATCTCTCGTTGAATAGAGCGCTCTGCTTGGGGGAGAAGTGGTTCCTCCAGTCGCCAACAATACCTGCAAGGGCAGAAGAAGACCGTGCTGACCCTGCAGCAGAGACAGAGGCCATCCAGCAAAGGGAACCTGGGAGGGGCAGCCCTGCACCAGCTCTCAGAACTGGCCTTCACCGACCTTTCCGCATGAACTGGCTTTTCTGAAAATCCACAATCTCCGGAGAGAGAAGCCTGCCATTCACCATGAGGTTCTCTCTCATGACCGCAAAGCTGCAGTGCTCCAGGATGCGGTTGGCCTGCTCTGGCTGAACCGGGTGGCCCAGGAAGGTGCTCAGCCGCTCCACACAGTGTCTCAGGTCCTGGGGGGGGGGGGGGGGAAGGAGGCAAAGGAGAGGTGATAAATCAAGCAGGCCCCGTGTCCTCCCCCAGAAGGGCAGGGGAGACCAGGAGTCCCGTGTCACCCAGGACAGGCTCCAAGAGGAACGAGGCCTAAATGTGGACTGAAAGGAGGAGCCCTGGCTGGGACCCAACCCCAAGGGAGCCTGTCCTTCGACTCTGCAAGGGGCCAAGGGCTCATCTGCCTGCCCCGTCCCAAGGCAAGAGCGCCACGGATCCTGATCCCTGTTGCAGGAAAGGATCCGTCGGCCGGGAACGATGGGGATTGTGTTCCACCACACCAGGAGAGAATATCCTGCCCCATTTTAGAGCCTCGAAGGACCAAATGGGGCCTTCTGGATATTAGCCAGCAATTCTCATGATTTCCACAGCTGTTCAGGCAAGCTAGGAATTGGGAGTTTAGGGACATGGGGAGGGCCAATCTTGCACACCGCTGCTTGCAAATCAGAAAAGATAAAAGTACCTACCTTTTCATGGAACTTGGCTTCCAAACCAAAAATATATATATCCTCAATCTGAACTTCAAGCCATTTGCTTTCCCTCTCCATGTAGGGCTAAATCCAGGCCTGTTTTATCCATTTGTGGCCCATTTCCAGATCTCTCTCTCTCTCCCTCCCCCTTTGGTCCTTACCCTGGCCTGATGCTTGGGCCGTCCTGGCTGTCCTGGAGGGAGGGAGGGAAGGGAAGGCTGGGGATGGGGGTTGGGACGGGGCTCCTTCCTTCAGCCTTTGCCTCTCCATCCTCACAAGCCAGCCTGGATCAGGCCAGCATTTGAAACCCCCCTCTTGCTTCAGAATAAGCTGGTCTCCTTCCCTGCCACGGCTGGCTGGCACCCGTCTGTGGGCAAACTTACTTGATGGAGCTCCTCGTAGGTGACGCAAAACAGGCCCAGCTCTTCTCGGCAGCTGAGCCAGCCTTTCACATGCTCAAACCAAGATCCGTAGTGCACTATTTCAAAGCAGGGAGAAAACCACAATCAGAGAGGGGCAGGAACTGCCTTGCCTGCCACTTCACCCTCCTGGCAGCCACATCTTTGCTGGCATCTCGGCCTTCTGGCTTCCCTTCAATTATGATTCATCTGAAGGAAATCAAGTCACAAAATGTTCCAAAGTAGCCTCTGCTTTGAGTCCGTCCATCTCCCAGCCTGACACCGAAAGCAGGCAGGACTTGATGGGCTGACTGGGTGGTAGAAGGACCATCGGCAGAGTCCTGGCAAAGCAGTCGCTCCCTGAGCGCCCCCCCCCCCCCCGGGCTCCCTCCCCCAGGTGTCCTTTGGTGTCTGCCCTGCTAGGCAAGAAGTCCCCAGGTGGAGGAATCGCTTCTTCCCTCCCCTAGAAAATGGCCACCTCTGCCACTGGTGCTTTAAAGCCGGGGACTCCAACCTGAGCAACTTCAAGCCTGGTGGACTTCAACTCCCAGAGGTGGCTCAGGTTGGAGTCCCCGGCTTTAAAGGGCACTTCCTGGTCCTCTGGCCAGCTGGACCTTCAGTAGGATCCCCACTAGTGATGGGATTCGAATTCTTTTTTACTACCGGTTGTGTGGGCGTGGCTTGGTTGGCGTGGCAGGGGAAGGATAATGCAAAATCTTCAGTCAGAGGGGTATTTACTGATTCTCCAAACTACTCAAAATTTCCGCTACTGGTTCTCCAGAACTGGTCAGAACCTGCTGAATCCCACCTCTGATCCCCACGCATGAAAGAGGTCCCTGCTCCAGGTCTTGGGCAGCTGTTAGGCCGTGCTGGGATTCAGGCTGAGATGGGCTGGAAGGGAAGATGAGCCCATCAGCCCTTGACGTGTCTTCTGGGAACCAGGAGCTCCTGCACTGCCCTCCTAGGTGGGATCCAGCACAGGAACCCCTCAGAAAAAATACCTTTCTCCTCTTAGAAAGCCCCGGTGCACATTGGAGAGCAGAAATGTTTTTAATTCACCTCCAGATATGCCTGACAACAGTGACTTTGCAAAACTGCTGAAGAATGGAAAAGAGACCAATCTTTTTTTAAGAAAATCCAAGCCGTTAAGGACGAAAGCAACCGAGTCGATGCAGCCTGATACAATAGCAACACATTCACCATCTCCAGCCTGCCTGAAAAAGCCGTCGCCCACCTAATGCCCTCTGAATGCCTGGAACCACAAGCCCCAGCATTCCCAGCCAGCACAAGCAGAAGGATCCTCCACCACATCTGGAGATCATCAGACTGGCGGAGGCTCCCAGCAGCTTCCAGAAACTTCGGCCTCCAGTTACAGAACCAACTGCAGCTTCTGGGACTAATTGGAAACAGTTGATACCAAAGCAATCAGGCACTGCTTAAGGGGGTGGGGAGGGTTGTCTCTGAGCTTGGCAACTGTAAGACTTTTGGGCTTCAACTCCCAGCTATGCTGGCTGAGGAATTCTGGAAGTTGAAGTCCACAAGTCTTAAAGTTGCCAAGTTCGGAGACCCCTCTTTGAGTGGAAACAGCACTTACTGAAACAAATGCACAACCTCAACAGCCCCCAAATTTGCAGTTACAATACAAGATACAGAATGAAAGCAGATTGTGAGAGCTGTAAAGACGGTTGGATGTCCACAAAGGAAATGGCAGTGAAACTGGAGACCAGGGGTTTAAAGAACCACCCAGTGCTACCACTTCCTCCTCTGAATTTTGCAATTGCTGTTGAAGCACAATGACATGAGCCATCCCATGTTGGCAAGCAGTGATGTATATTCACTGACTTAAAACACATGACACTGAACCGAATGGCTGTGCTCTTGGGGGGAAACAAACAGCAAGATCCTTCAGCCCTTCCACCTACCAGTGCCAGCCATGAAATCATGAAGGAAGCCTTCGAAGGAGGATGGTTCAGGGAAGAACTTCGCCATTCTCTGGAAATGGTAGTAGGACACAACAACATCTTTTGGGTTCCTGACCACACAGATCACCTGCAGCAGCAAAGAATGGACAAGTTGACAATCCCCCCATAGGCCTTCCTGTTTTGAACACCTGCCAGCCCAACCTTGGGCTTCCTCTTGTTGCAGGTTCCTTGACTAGTTTCACAAGAGGCACCATGACATGCTAAGCTGAATATGCCACATTATGTTCCTCTGAAAGCCCCCTGAGGGGCCCAGGGTAACCCCACCTGAAGATGTTGCCATCATTCCTGTGAACGCTGGCTCTCAAATGGACCCACGGAGACACACCTTGGGCTTAGCTTTCTTCAGGGCAGGTGCCAGTACTGGCTGAGGCAGGTGGGTGGTGAGGAGGCGAGGACACTTCATGTGCTGAAGTTGCTCTCGGAAATAGCTGTGCTCTAACCAGGGGGCTCGAGCCCAGTTGGGAAGAGTCTTTATGGGCTCGAGGTTGCCATCGCTGTGGATCAAGGTCAAGATTTCTTGCATCCAGGTGGTGCCTGAGGGGCAGGAGGGGAAGACTGGCATGATCACGAAGACTTGTGGAACTGCAGACTATTTGACTGCAAGAACTATACAGATTCTCCTTGGGGAAAAAGGGCACTTGTGCAGAAGAGAAAATGGTGTGGCACCTGCATCCATTCATTCAGAAGACTATCCAGAGAACAGGAGCAAAAATGTGCCCTTGGGGTTCAATAGACAGGTGACCGAGCATCTCTACTGACCTGGGAAACCTAAAAGGTACTTGGTACTTCCCCAAGCCCACTCTGCCACAAGTAAGGAAATTGAGGTGCTGTTTTCCCTGGCAGCTGGCACCAGTGGGAGAGAAAACAAAGCAGAAAGAGAGCTCTACCAACCTTTCAGCTACCTTCAGTACAGCACTCAAGTTGATGGTCTGATTTACTGATGGTCCACTGAACACAAACAATGGATAGAAATGCATGCAGATTAGAGCTCACCTCTTGAGCAGAACCAGTTGTGCCAGCATATTTGTCTGCTGAATCACATTTATGCAACTACAAGAAAGACCTCTGCATGAAGACAAACCTTCTCTCCTTCCCCCCTCCAGAATTACTGACAAAGGAGACAAGGGCGCTCAGTCCAGCTTGGCTGAAGAGCCAGGAGAGTCTCTCTGGTGCTCTCCTGGGGACGAGCAAAGGAGGACAGCTGTGTTTTCTCTTTCCCCAACTCCTCTTTCTTCACAATGCCCCAAAGGCCTCCAGCCTGGGACCAACAAGGGGTTGGGTGGGATTCAGGGATTCTATGGTATAAACTACCTGGAAGGACAGAGGGCCCCCCCACACAGATTCTCTGGGTTAGTGGGGCAGGGATGTAGGCCAAGATCTGGTTGATGAGTCAGGGCCCTTCACAGCTTCTTGGGAAGGGTCTTGCTGGGAGGAGAGGGCTGAAACTGGGCAGTAGTTCAGGGGTCAGTCAGTGATTAACTCTCCCACTACCTCTGAATATTTCAAAGACCATCATTTCCCTTTGAGTCAAGACTGAACACTTATTGTTTCAGAGGCCAAATAAGATAATCCTACCATCCTCTGTCTTTATTGTTCCTCTTTCAAGCTGCAGCCCACTATCTTATCAAAACAGTTGATGGGTTTCCACACTCAAAATGCTCAGGCAGCCACAAAGTTCTTGTTCAGGGTTACTTGAAATGCCACATCGCCTGTTGCAAGACTGGTGTGCTGTGCACAATTATGAAAAGGGCGTGAAACGGAGGAAAGGCTGGTGAAGATGACAGAAGTAGCAGAGTTGGCAATATTAACTTGCTTGATTAGAGAAGGATCACTGACCAGAGACTACAAACCCTGATGGATCTTTTGCTGACAAAAGACACCATGGTCAAGAAGATTAGAAATTGCTTCTCTGTCAATTTTCTTTTCCTTTTCTATTTTTTTTTTTCTGTTTTCTTTCTTCCCTATTTATTATTTTTATTTGTTTTCTTCTCCGGTTGTTACTTTGTAAAAAAATTATAATAAAGTTCAGGAAAGAAATGCCACTGTAACTAGAATGCCTTGGTTCAAAGGTGCTTTGTCTTAGCCGCAGCTTTTCAATTCTTTTAAGAGAAGTTTGCATTTCCTCCGAAGGCACCAAATAATAAGCCCTCAGAGCAACAACAAAGAGCAGCTTCTCTAGAGAGGAGGAGAGGAGGGGAGCCATTTCTTTCATGATTGAGCTATTCCACGCCTCCCCCAAGAGAAAAAATCTCTTCAGACCCACCAAGGGAGGAATAAGAGCCCAGCTGGAGAGGCCTGGAGCAGAAGGAACTGTCCCGTCTGAGCCATCCCAGGCTTCCAATATCTTTAGAAGAGGCTCCCTTTTGTACTCTGAGTAAACACACGTTGCTACTTTATCTCACAACTGGATTTGGTTTTGCACAGAGTTTTGCACAGAAGAGTTTGCCTGGCAAACAGAGAACTTCTTCCATCCTCCTCTCCCAGCACGGGTCCACCACAACCTTTACCTGATTTGGGGTAAGTGACGAGGAGGACATCCGTGTCCTGGAACTCAAAGTTGCTGGCAAAGTGGAGGGAGCTCTGGGTGTGGAGGTGTCCCGGCAGGCGTATGTTAGCAAAAACCTCGGTCACATCTAGCCGAGCCATGGCGTGAGGCCTCTCTGCTCTCCTGCAGCCAAAGAACCTCCCTCTCCGCCTGCTCAGCCCAGTGGTGGGAGGTATCCTCCCCAAACCTCTAAGCTTCTCTAACCAAAACCCTCATTGGCCGCAGGTGGATCAGCTTTCTTTATCTTTGGAAACAAACAGATTCTTCCGTACTCATGGAAATAAAATCAGGACAACTTAATCAATGATTTCGTAACACTGGTTGGGTCTTTTCAACTGTTCTTGATCTTTCAGCCAAACTGGATGATTTGCAATATGTTGTCCTTCTGTTTTCCTGGCTAATTGGTTTATTTCAAATCCTTTTTATTATTATTTTTTAATATAAATGGCAGGACAAAGAATAGGAGATGCCAGCAATTTGACAGAGCAACTATGCATATCCGGTCTGTTTTTATGAATATGAATACAAGTCGCAAACCTTAACCTTAATTTTAAAAATAAATCAAAGTGTGTACAACACTATTGATTTATGAGCAGAGAAACTGAGCCAGAAAAAAAAGGGTTGCACATTGTAGTCACAACCATACTTCGGGGGGGGGGGGGGGGGGGGGAGAGAAAGCACAACACAGTGGTATAATGTGTGGGTTCTGCTTTGTTTTTCTGAGCTACTTTGTTATTGATGCCAGAATGGAAAAACCTGATTGGTTTGTTGACCTGCTTAAGAAGTTGTTAGGAACATATAAAGAGAGAGCATAATTGAACGTGTGACTATGTGCAAGGAAACTTAAAAAGCACAACGGAATTAGGAGAATGTAATATCCTTGTCTTTTTCTATCTGGTGTTGAAGTCCGTCCTTCAGGAACTCTGCACGCTCCCGAGTGCCAACGTGTGTCTTCTTCATTTCCAGATTAGCCATCAGAGTTTGCCTGGAGAAGAACAACAACAAACAGCAATCAGGTTTATGCAGCCACAACTTCAGTGTTTGATGTCCCCTCTTCCATCCCCCAGCCCTTTCTCCAGATTTTTCCCAGTTTTCCCAAGTTGCACAAATAAAAGGGGGGGGGGGAGTCAGGAAAAAAAAGCACCAAAGTAAGCCTACACTCCCTTCCTTTCAAGGTAAGTTCCTTTTATGTGGTTCTTACAAAGCACATCCCCACGTAGGTAAGTTTTTGCATGGAAATCAATTTAAAAACAAAGTCATAACTTATTAGGTCATTAGTCATAGTTAGATGGACATACTGCTCCCCCCTCACCTAACAGGAGCTTAGAAAGCCATTATAATTAACTTGATCCCTGCTTATCTCTTTCTTAAGCCACTTGTCTGTTGGTTTCTAATTATCTTACTCAGTAACAGGCAGAATTGATCAGGGAACTGTCACGGCTGTCTCTACGCCCTCAAGTTCCAGCTACACACAGAACAGCATCGCCTTCCCATGGAGGCTGCTATGGATCACATCACCATAACTCCACACCACGAGGCTCTCCTTACCCTCGCTCTCCCCGCAATTAGTTGTGCTGAGCTGCTGAATCAAATCTGGGGCATAGCAGGGCTGAAGCACAGCTAAGCGGGCTGCCCATCCCGGTGAGACCCCTTGTGCCCACCACTGCCAAAGGGGAGAGGAGAATCTCCTTCCGGCATTGGGGGAGGGGGCACTCACCCTTTCAAGGCTTTGAAAGGAAACACAGCTCATTCTCAGGACCCCCATGGTTTGAACAGCAGCAATTTCCCCCTGTGTGACTGACAACCTTGGCACGACCAGGTGGAGCTCCTGAGACCTGGTGATGCCATGAACCATGACCAATCCTGAACCAAGGGACCACCCTTTCCCCCTGACTGAGAGCAAGGTTGGATAAAAGCAGAACTGGATCTAGAGAGACCCAGTCTCTGCACGAGGCTGATTTTCACCCCGGGATCTGCTGCTCCTTTGCTTATATGAAAGCAAACAAGAAAGTGGCCCAGCGAGGACTGGGCTGTTTCCATCACAAATGAACCCCCACAGCCCCTGGTTTTCATGTTCAGCCTGAAAGAGGGGGCTCCCGGAAGAACCCCCTGGCCTACTTTGTCCCCACCCAGACGCTGCCTTGTTTGGATGTTCCCAACGGATCCCTTCCAAGGGAGGATGCTCCCCAGAACTGAGCCTGGAGGAGAAAGAGAGTTCAGGGGCAAAAGGTCTCTTGGACAGGAGACCTGCTCTGCGCTGCAGGAGAGGCCTTTCCCTGGGGACAAAGGGGCCTGGGGGGACCAGGAAAGGAAGTGGAACAGATGCCCTGGGAAGGGAGTTGCAGCTGCCCAGACCCTCCACAGGTTGTCCCTCCCAGAGGGACCCTTCTTGAGTCTCCCTTGCTCAGCTCCAAGGGGCAGGATGAGCTCAGCTGCCTGAAGGCTTCCCTGGCTCCTCCCAAGCCACACTCACCCTCAGGAGCAGCCACATAATGGGTGGATCCCACTCGGGCCACTCCTTATAGCTCCATTTGCCTCTGAGGATCCCTTGGAGGAAACGCTTCAGGAGATCTCTACTGCCAGTCCAGCTTCTCCCCAGAATGCTGGTGGTGGTGCCTTACCTCGTGCTTGCTTGGTTCTCCACCTGCTTGGCAGATGTCCATCAGCTGGAGGCAGACAAAATAATGAATGCCACACCTGTGGTGGACGGGTAAGAGGACAGCCTTCCTTTCCCTGCAGTGGGTTGGTGGAGCAAAGCCCTGTCTTGGAAGATGTGGGGATCGTCCTTGGTCCTCCAGGGCCTCCTGCTGACACCCAGCTTTCCACTGGGCTGGCTTGTTGGCACAAGGCCACATGACTTGAGACGCCTTTAAAATGTACATGCGACACAACTGGGCTGCTTTCCAGGGAACAAAATCTGTAGGGCAGGCAAGGAGGAAGTTTCCTATCAAGGCTTCCTGAGAAAAAACCCCTTTAGGAGCTGATAAATGATGATGGGCTGCAGTGGAGAAAACGATGGAGGAGCCCTTGCAGGGAGGGCTATAACAAAAGCTGGTGATGAAGAATTGCATAAGAGTCTCCGCAAAGCAGGGAACAAACATTCAAATGTTATTCCCTGGAAATAAAAAAAATGGATTTGGGAGCAAAACCCCCGATGTAGAATAAACAGATGGCCAACAGGGAGGGAGAACCTGAGGGAGAACCTTGGCCAGGTGGGTGGCGAATGCGTCACCTGTAAGAAGGCAGGTTTTTTTGTAAGGTTCGTGTGCAGCAGAACCAGAGAGAAAGGTCTCGCTGTCATAGTGTGCAAGGTGTGACCTTCCTGAAGCAGCTTCAGAAAGGATTCGTGGAGGAGGACGTGGCAGGAGAGGCAGCCAAATTGTGCTGGGCCAGCATCGTGGGAAGGGAGTTTCCATGCTAAGGCCTATTCGGAGTGAGGAAAAATGAGTTGTGTAAGTGTGCATTCCATTAAGCCAAGGGTGGAGAAAGCCTGTGACAGTTTTCTTTCCCAGAACTCAAGAAGGATTCAGAAGAATGCAGGGGAAGAGGCTACAGCCCCCTCTCCCCCCTGGCCTTGATCAAGGAGCTGTCTGCTCAGTGAATAATCAACTACCAGGTGATTGCCCTCAGGGTTGGCCACCTCTCCCTGGAGGGTTCTGGAGCTGAGGCGGAAGTACAATGGTCAGAGGGCTGGAAAATCCAGAGGTGAAGAAACATACAGGCTCTCTTTCTTAAAAACCAGCATGACTTCCAGTAGAAGATAGAAGCAGGTCCCTCTTTGGGCACCAGGAAGCCTGGGATTCCTCCTGAATGTGGAAACAGCTGGTGGTGGAGAGGCACATTTGAGGGAATCTTGGAAACTCCAGGTGGATTCCAGCTGTTTTGTGTCAACAAATATAGCTGAGCAGTGGCTGGAAGTTCTGGGAATTAGGAAGGAAGATCAGTTTAAATTCAGTACACAATAACATTCAAGATCAAAGCAACTTTTAAATAATAACAGACCTGGTCCTATCTCTTTTTTTAAAGAGAATTTGCTTTGATCTTGAATGCTATTTGTTTATTTATACCTGAACTTATTTCCTTCAGATAGTAGAAAAAGAGGCACTTTGTGGATTGGTTGCTCTGCCATTTCCAGTTAAATGCAAGTGAATAACTGAATTTCTTAGTTAGAAGGCAAGCCATTAATGGACAAAGTAGGCTTTCATCACCTGTCAAGTATAGTTGTCAGGAGGGCAGGATCTTCTGCAAATCCAGCAAGGCTGCTGGCTGTTAGTTATTAACCGTGACAGGAAGTGTAACCATGGAGAAAGCTGGGGGTGGTTGGCATCTTAATCCCCTTCCCCCAGCCTTTTAAGTTTTAACTTGGTTTATTCTTTTTTGCACCTGGCTCTTTTATTGGTTTATTGTATTCTTATATAGTTTTTATGTTTTAATTCAACACCATCCAGAGCCACAAGTGAGATTTTGACAAATAAATAATAAATGTATGGATTTTTGTTGTTCTATGAATTGCTTTCTCTGATCAAAGCAAGCCAGAGTCTTCGTGTTATGAAAAATCCATAATTTACAACAGTTCAGCCCATCCTTTAATCTGATGTAAGGAGGATTGTTATCATCCCAACCTTTGACCTCCAAGGACAATTGCTGTATCCATTCATCTGCTTCAATCAGCCTCTTGAATCATAACCCAGCATCTACTGAAGATGATGAGATGTTGTCTTTTGCTTTTGTAGTCACAACGATCTGCCCTGGCAGTTGCTGACAAAATTCAACAACCAGCTGTCTTTGAAGGAAGCCAATTTGCACGAGCTGCAAGACACTCATACCAATATCCAGAAGCTGCGTCTCGGACATGTAGGAGCCCAGGTAAGAGATGAGCAGAAAGACTCCCTGGCAAGCCTCCAATGCAATAAAATAGGAGAGATTAATTTAACATCTGATCATCCAGATTTTTGCGAATTGCAAAACCTTATAAATTTGCTTACTTTCAGGTAAAGATTTTCAGCCAGCTTATTTGTTAGGCCTTTCGGCTGTGTTTCCAATCTATGTGTGTTTTAAGAACCCTTCTGTGGGTCCAACCTCTGCTGCCTGCCCACTTCCTTCCTGTCCTTTCCACTTGCACCACAACCTTAGCTCATCTGCTGATGCAGATCATTTGGCCTCCCGATAAAGCTCACACAGGAAGAGGGAAGGAAGTAGCTTGAATACACATTTTCCTTCCTTCCTCCCTTCCTTCTGCAGTTCTGGGCAGCCTATGTGCCCTGCGACACCCAAAACAAAGACGCAGTGAGGCGAACTCTGGAGCAGATCGATGTTGTTCATCGGATGTGCCAGCGATATCCAGATGTCTTTAAGTGTGTTACTGACAGTGCAGGTAAGTGCAGAGATGGGGCCTCTGGCTGTTGCTTCCTGGCTGGCCAAGGAGGGGCCCAACTGTTGAGGTAATTCCACGTTAGGAGAATGAGCGCATTCAGGGAGACATAGTGAGAGTAATGTTGAATAATACACACACAGCACACAGATACACTGTACAGTAAATGTAGCTTTTTACTTCCAATAAACGTTTAAGCACGTCCAAGATCCAAGTCATTCACAGGTAAATCAGTCAGTGTTCAGTTCAGGGATAATCCAAATATCAAAGTCCAGTATCAAAAACAGTTCAGTAACAGACTTACATCAACGATCAGTAACAATCATTAGAAGGAACGACAATACTCTCCAACAGAAGGAAACAGAGACTCACTCACACTCTCTTCTGAGACTAAACAACCCAGGTTTCTGGCTCCATTTTATGGCTGTTTGAAACATACCCAATTACAGTTTAGCATTCTCTTAAAGACATAGTATTAAAATGTCTATCCTAGTTTATATATTTCCAACCCAAATAACTGTTAGGTGACTTACATTCCTAACACCAACTACGTGACCCTTAGCACAGGGCACATGACAAGTCAGGAGGGCACCAGGTGAGGTGGGGGGGCTGTTCCAGGTGATGGAATCCAAGCATTCCAGCTCAGCCTCAGCCCTATGGAGACCAGCAAGTGGCCCTTCATGATAAGCTGCTTCCAGGGAAAAGCAGGAGGACTTCTTGGCTCTGTCCATTAGCAACTGCTCAAGAATCAGGGCCAAAACCCAGTGCAAGTTTAAGCCTTGTCAACTTTTCCACCCAAAATATTAAGTCCCTGATGTCGCAGGAGAAACTGTCTGGAGCTGGGTTTACATCTAGTGTATGCAACCATTTTTTAAAACTATGATTCATTGACTAAACCACAAAATATGACATGTAACCCAAGGATTACAAAGCATCATGCCTGGGTTCACACAATGACAACATCATCTTGGCTTGCCACACTGAGTGAACTCAGGTGACTGCAGTTTATTCAACAAGCTGACAGACGAGCAAGCCACAGCTTCGTTGATGTGTGAACCAGGCCAACATTCTATGAGTATTGAAACAAATCCTTAGCTGGCTTATTGCAAGACGCAAACTCCGTTTCTGCCAGAATTCTCCATTATTCAATACAGAAAACAGCATGGATCAGGTTGGGGGAGGGTAATCTAGCCTTAATTGTGAAAATCTGGTGGAGACTTCAAACCCCCTCATATTCCCAGCTGGCCACCCTGTACAATGAGCACCTGGCCCTGGAAACTGGATGGAATTCCTTCTCTTGCAGGTATCCAGAAGGCTTTTGACACTCACCACGTGGCCAGCCTAATCGGTGTGGAGGGCGGCCATTCCATTGACAGCAGCTTGGCTGTCCTGCGCACCTTCTACCTGTTGGGCGTGCGCTACATGACGCTCACCCACAGTTGCAACACTCCCTGGTGAGCGGGAGGCCCTGAAGCCTGCTTTCGAATATGGGCATAGCAAGTGAGGTGCTCTTGAGCAGGGCAGAGTGACAGCGCATGGCTGTTGTGTAGCCTTGCAAGCATTTGTGTAGGGAAGGGCTGAAGAGGGTCACGGGGCAATTCATTCCAACAGCAGAATTCCATTTTGGGGGAGAGGAGGTCTGCCTAAACGGGAGGTTGTAGAGAAGGAAGGGTCAGGATTCTATGCTCCTTCATCTGGTGTCCACTTTCCTTGGCAGGGCTGACAACTGGCTGGTAGATACAGCTGAAGAGAAGCCTGTTCACAATGGCTTGACGGAATTTGGGAAGGTCAGCGAAGACCCTGCGGATGGATTTGAAGGGAGGGGAGGGAGCTGTAGGCAGCTACCCAAGCTGCACATCTCCACGAAGGAGCAAAGCTTGCAGCTCAACTGAAGCAAAATAAGGCCTCAGTGAGGGCAACTGATGTGAGATGACAGCTTGTGCAATGGGGTTTGGGGAAGGCCCCAGTGCTTTTGGGGCTTTTCCTCTTGAACCCAGAGTCTCCTGAGCATCTTCTCTCACCTTCACAAGGCCAAGGTGGAACCAGAAGCTCTCCTTTCTCTCCAGGCCAAATGATTCCCTGTTTCTTTGCTCCACAGCGTGTGGTCCTGGAGATGAACCGGTTGGGCATGATGGTGGATTTGTCCCATGTCTCTGTGGAGACGATGAAGGCTGCCCTGAAGGTCTCCAGGGCCCCCGTGATATTCAGCCACTCCTCGGCCTATACCATTTGCCCAAGCAGGCGGAATGTACCAGACGACGTGCTCCGCCAAGTGGTGAGCAGCGCTGGGCTGGTGTGGGTGTGAATGCCACGGCACAGGCTTCCAACAGCATCAATTCAGGTTGGGCAGGAAGCTTTTCCTTGGTGTTCTTTCTTGGCTCCTCAGGTGCTCTTCAAAGGGACTGGCCCACCACCTACCAGGCACACACATGGTTGGGTGCAGCAAGGTCAAGAGGTTGTGTAGAAATGGAGGGTTTCTGGGTAGCCCCTTTGATGATGCCCTCTTCTCTCCTTGCAGAATGAGACACGCAGCCTTGTAATGGTCAACTTCTACAATGACTACATCTCCTGCAGCAGCCATGCCACTCTGGCCCAGGTAGCAGGTAATCCCAGCAGAGCAGGAACAGCACATAAGGAGACATGGGAGGGGGAACTGAGGCACACAGGAAGTGGTCAACCTCTCATCCTTCTCACCTGCAGATCACATGGACTACATAAAGTGCGTTGCTGGAGCAAAGGCTGTTGGCATTGGAGGAGACTATGATGGGGTGCCCAGGTATCAGCAGGAGGGTAAGGTAGACTTGAAAGAAGCCCAGCCTGCAGTGGGATAAACGTAAGCCCCAAGACTGCAGTGGCATCGTTGCTCGAAGATTGTAGGCATCTGCCAAGAATGCTACTTGCAGTTTAGTGCAGGGCTGCAGGAACCATGTCCCTCTGGCATGTATGTGTGATGGCCTTGAATGAACAGGCACCCTGAGAGGGAAGGCACTCCTCGCCCTTGGACCTCTTGCCCTCTGACCAAGACATGGCCAATTAAGGAGCAGGTGGGTGCAGATGGGCTCCTGGAAGTGGTGCAGCACCAGACAATCAGCCCTGGCATGAGAAGAGAGCATGCAAGGATGGGGGCGAGAGGCATGGAACCCTGCACTAAATTTCTTGCAATTTCCCTGGTCTGTTTTTGGCTCACAGAGTCCCTCAAGGCTTAGAGGATGTCTCCAAATACCCAGACTTAATTGCTGAACTGCTGAGGAGGAAATGGACAGAAGAGGAAGTGAAGGATGCCCTGGCCAACAATCTGTTGCGGGTCCTACAGGAAGTAGAGCAGGTAAGACCCCTCAGACAAGAAGAGCTGGAGGTGGCATGGGAGAACCTCAGCTCTATAAACTGGCAATGTCTTAGCCCTCAGCAGCTCCCGTTTTCATCCTGTGCTCGCTTTCCTGTTCTATTTGAACTGCTTGCCTTTGAAGAACCTCTTCCCACCCAAGAGAACCATTGTGACTCAAAAAATCTGGATGGAAGTGTGCCTTAATGGTTAAGGTGTTAAATCAGGACCATGAAGATCTAAAATCTGGCTCACTTCCACCCATGGAAGCTCAGTGGGTATCTTGGAACCCCTGTTTTCTTCCCCAGTCCAGTCTACCTGAGAGGACTGCTGTGGAGAAGGTAAAATGAGGAGGAATATAATCCAATCTAAATCGAATGAACTCATCTGAACAAGCTCTTCTCCTTCCTTAGGTGCGGAACAAGATGAGTTCCAATGGAGTTGCTCCCGATGACACACCCATTGCCTTCCAGGAACTGGAAAGAGGATGTCGAACACCCTATGGATACTCCAACCAAGGGCACCACCCAAGAGCTTTGCCTGCTGTTGTGCTCCTAGTACTATTGCTCTCCATGTCGATGCAATAGAAGCCCTAGGATCTCCTTCCTTGTAGACTATGAGGATTCTGCTAGGTTAGAAAAGCAGCATTTCTACATCCAATTCCTCTCACTTCAAATTCTGTCCACATCTTGGACTATTCTCTTCTCACCTCCATTAACTTATGAGCGGTTATCAAAATACCATTTGTGCGTCTATCACAGCTCCTCTTTCCCTAATGTGGACCTCAGGGGAGAAGCAAGCAAAATTCTGCTTTGAACTTTTCAGAGTATTTGCCAGTCGCCTGCTTTGCTCTGCAGATCCTGGGGGCGTGCATAATGCCAGACATGCAGAGCGGGGAGTACAGGAGGTGACACCTTAGGTACTTCTTGGCTCTTTCTCCCCACCTTGTGAAGGACAGAGATTGTAACGGAAGGGATGACAAGAGAGTAAGCAGGTATTCAATGGGGAATACAAACCAAAAGCAATGCAATAGCACCAGCAGCCCTGAATGTATTCCCATCGCCTGTTTACTTCCTTGTAATTCTCTCCTCCAATGAATGTAAATACAAGCATTATTTCCTCTCGTGAATCATGCAGCCGGGGTGGAGTGCTTAGGAGGTGAACAAAGCAAAGGAGTGAAACTGATTAGTCTTGTATTAGTTTTGAACAGGCTGTGCCAGCCCTGGGGGCAGGTGTGTGGTGTGTGTGAGCATTCAAAGGGCGGGGAGTGGCAAAAAAAAGTGCAGTTGGGTTCTCATTTCCTGCTTAGCAATTGCTTTGCTTAATTATACGAGTTGCTGATCCCAACTGTGGTCGCTATATGAGTACTACCTGCATTACATTATAACGAGAAGCAAGGGGTTGGCCTAGAATCAAGGGAGTTCTAGTCCCACTTTTGGCTAACTGGGTGACTTTGGGCCCATCCCTCTCAGCCTAACCCACCACACAGAATTGTTCTTGGAAAAAGAGAAGGAATATTAGGGATGCTTGCCACTGTGAGTTGTACATGGAAAAAGAAATTGGGATCGAAATCTTTTTAAACCCCCCTCCCCCCTTGACAGAAATACGCAGGATCCATTGTCTAGGTAAAGAGGGCTGGTGTTTTTTTAAGCCCGGAGAAAGAAGATCAGATCCAGAAAGGGCCCCTTCCTGATTGACTGGGGTATTGGGGAATGCCAAGCAATCAGATTGGCAGGAGTCTGTGACTAAAGCCAGTTACCAATAAAAAGTCACCTTATCCAACTTCCTGTAGAGGTGATTTCCTGAGCTGGTCTCCCCAGGTGGCCCACCATGCTACCTACGTGCGCCCCAGAACGGCAGCTCCTCCCTCGCAGGGCCTCTTCCCCAGGAGGCAACCCCTGTGAAGATGGAGCCGGACCCTCTTCCGCAGGAAAGGCCCCCGTGGCAACTGCATTCCCTGCAGGGGTTCCTCTGCCCGTCTCCCCAGCCCACCCCGAGAAAGCTAGCCTGGGCTCCTTTTTGGCCTCTCAAACAACTGAGCTGCTTTGGTGAACAGTTTGAGAGTCCCAGGCGACACAAACCACCACCCAGCTTTGCAAATCTCGGTGCAGCTCCTGCTTCACAGAGAGAGTTTGTTTATTTAAGCCAGCATTAAAACAACTGACAACATTCACTTTTCATTTACAAAAAGAAAAAGGCAAAGACAATATTTCCTAGTGTTGGAGAATTCACTGCTGTGTAAAAAATAAATGTTCCAGGGAAGAGGATTACAATCTCCCGCCCTCCCCAGCCCAGAGGAGCAGGGCAGCCGAAGGACTCCGCCCCAAGTGATGGAGGAGGGGAGAGAGAAACTTAATGCCATCAGTGGAGGGGAAATGATTGCTTGCCACCCCAAGCTTGGCTTTGACAGGAAAACTGAATTCTCAAGGGAGGAGGAGGGGACGGGGCCTTGGCTCTCATTTACACCCACCCTGTCTATTCAAGGATGTCCCTGTGCTTGTAAGCCGTCGTAATGGGGGCAGCTCCAACACCAGTTAGGCAAAAGGCCCTTCTCTGCCCAGGAGGGTCCTCTCCTGAAGCCGGGCGGACAACTCCAGACCCAGGAAGACCATCCCCTCCCCCCTATGTGACAGGCAGTGGGGAGGGGAGGGTGAGGCACATGCATGAAGGCCGAGGGCCAGCAGGGCCACTTTTCTCAAAGGTCACTTTGTAGTCTGTGAATCCAAGGCAGGTTCCAGAGCTGCCAGAAAAAGGGGCATCTCCGTCTTCCTGGCAGCGTCTTCCCAACTTCCAGGTGGCCAGCGGGAACAGGACAGGAACTGGCATCAGGAGGAGCCGTTAGCAGGCCGGAATCTATGCCTGCAGCCCCAGGCTTGTTCCTGGCCCTCTTAGGAGCCCTCACTCCCCCAAGGGCCCTGCTTCCAAGAGGCAAGCACTGCATGCTCAGGTTCCTCTCATCAGGCCGAGGGGGGGAGGGGGGGAAGCGCAGGCTGGGAGGAGAAGCTCTTGGGGGAGGCAGGGCATCCATTGCAGGGGAGCCCTTGGCCAAGGACCAGGCACGCCCACACAGAGTCTTGCGGTCACCACAGCTTCTTTAGGCAGGAGCTATGCATTGCTGGAGGAGGAGGAGGAGGAGGAGGAGGAGGAGGAGGAGGAGGAGGAGGAGGAGGAAGTCCACGCTGGGCAGGGCAGGCCTGCAGAGGTGGACAGGGTTGTCTTCTCCCTGCCCCTTGAAGAGAATGGGCAGAGGGCTGGAAGACCAGGGCTCCAGGCAGAAACCCCACAAATCACAGGGGAACGAGGCAGGAGCAACTGTCTGCGAGGGGGCGGGAGAATTAATTCCGCAAGGCAGCCAACCTGAAATTGCAAGAGGAAGAATGTTAATGGAGGGAAATCACATCTCAGCCGAGCTATTCAGGTCTCAGCCCTGCCAGATTTTCCAGCTATGGCATTTCTAAATGCCGAATTGTATCCACACACAGCCTCCCATGGCTTTGAGCAAGCTCAGAGCGCGTGAGATCTTCCCTTTCAACTTCAGCTTTTTCTCCTCATAAAGGTTCCCAACACTTCTGATCTGCTTCCCTCTTGTGAACACACAATGTAATTTCAGCTAATTAAGGAGGAACTCAAATTCAGGCTGTGGATGTGCGTAACGCTCAACCAGGATTTCTTTCAACTCTGGTTTCCTGGCCAAGTCACAAATGGCCAGGTTCACATCTAACGCAAACCATAATGGACCAGTTCCCAAAGCACTTTTTCTAGAAGGCCCCACGAGCAAGTCAGCCCACAACTGGGCCAGCTGCATCTCTGGCGTCACTGAGCGAGGCAGGATGAACCCTGGCAAGAAGCAGGGAAGCTGACAACGCAGCCCCAGAGCAGCCCCAGACCTGGGGGGTGGGGGGAGAGGAAAGAGAGGCAGGAGCTCCCAGCAGCCCAGCTTTCCTTCTTCAGTGGGATTCTTTCGTGTAATGTGGGCTACGCACGTTAAACCACCTCCCTTCTGGAAAGCTCCACCTGCCCAGCTGGCTGGCTCTAGATTGACGGGCTGACGAGAGCTTCTGGCCGGAGTGCAGCCCTGTGGGCAGACGGAGGGAAGCAGACCAACCTCCGTGACAGCTGATCCTCCTGCGAACGCATCGAGCTCTCTCCCATGGCCGAGGCCCCTTCGGGCAGCTGGTTCAGCTGGTCCATGACCTCCAGGCCGTTCTCCTCTGCAATCTGCATGATCAGGCTGTCCACTTGCTCCTGGGGTGTCGTCAAAGTGGTGGCCGAGCTCATGGAGTCCTCCATCACCTGCAGGAACCCCAGGCAGAAGTGTTGTGACAAAGGCAGGCAGCAGCAGCAGCAGCCAAGGTGGGGACAACAGACAGACGGACGCCCTGCACAAACCGCATCCCAGGGAGTCAAGCCATTCACCCGCCTCTTGCTAGGGACACCCGACCGCTTACTAAGCTAAACCACCCTCCCACCATCTTCCTTCAGCTTCTCTCTAAGAAATCAAGCATGATCGTCTCCAGCTACTTTGTTCAAGCAACTTGGGAATGGAAAATGAGGGGGCCTCTTCTTGCTCAATGTCTGGCACAAGGCAGAATACGGAGCTGCGTGATCCACTGACCTGAAATGCGACGGGCTGGCAGTGACAAAGCAAAGCATGAGCCAGCAGATTCAGTGTTGGACTCCTTTTAGCCCCGTTTCAAAGCCTGCTTGATCGTAATCTGTTTGATTTGGAGTAGACTAAATGGGGAATTCCCACAGATACCCAACACTTTCACAAACATGCAGAGAAGGCAGCAGAGGCTAGAGAAGAACGGGAGTAGGAGACTGTGAAAGCTCAGCAACCCTGCAGCACTTACAGAAGTGTGGACATCCAAATTCTGGACCTGCTGTTCAAACTTGTCCATCACAGCCGAAACCTTCTGAAGATCCATGGAGCCGAGAGCTTTGTCCAAGGCCTTGGTCACCTGGGCCATATTCTTGGTTACCTGCAATAGTCAGAAATGTATTTACTTGGAGGAACCACAGCAAGCCAGGGCCAATCCTGAAGAGGGGGTTTCTCATGAGGCGCTGGAAACAGCAGCCCAGATCAAGACCAGCCGAAAAGCGTGCAGTGGCCAGTCAGTGCGGATTTCTCAAGGCGTCCTATCCACACGGTTTTGCCCTCTTTTAGTCGTGGAAGCCCTGAGGCAGGAAGAGACTCCAAGTCAAGTTCAGGCTGAATCTGGGATGCTGGAATCTCGTGAGCTGCTGCTGGATAAAGACTGAGTGGCAAAGGGTGAAGGGAGCAAGAGGAAGCCAAGTGGCCTAACAGGAAATATCCAGTGGGTAATTTCTACATATCAACATAGTATCACCCCTCCACACCCAAGTAGTTTAGTTGGCTGGGAATGATGGAAACTGTCCAGACCTAGAAAGCGCCAGTTTAGTGTAGATGATCTTTTGTAGCCTCAGAGAGAGAAAACTTCTACCTGTTCAAAGGGAGCAAGGAAGGTCACGTAGTATTGAAATAAAGTTCCTTACTCCCTTCATGGTCACAGCTGTCTGGACCTTGGAGGCCACAGCATCTACACGGGAAGCCATGCGCAGCCAGTTCAAGCCTTCGTTCTTCTTCCGGATGGCGTTCTCTGCATAAACCCGAGCACATTCCACATTCTTCTGCTGAAGGGCCTGGAATTCAAGACGAGGAGCTTCCCTCAGCATCACAGTTGCTCCAAACAAAATCAAGAGTGGAAGGAAAGGGATCAGATCCCAAGAGGCTTCGTGATGCAGACTGAAGGGAAGACATCCTAGAAGTTCATCTGCTTCGCAAATGAGGAAGAGAAATGGGGGGGTGGATGGGAAAGAAAAGAGGAAAACTCCTCCAGCTGAGAAAGGCATGGGAGATGCAGGGCAGGACTAGAAGGGCAGAAATGCTCAAGCATTTCTGCAGATAGCCTTTAATGCCAAGGACTCAAAAGATTGGAAGCTCGATGGGTAACAAAAGAGGGGCAGACCAAAGGCTTGAAGGCAGCAGAGGTGGAAACCCAGCCTTCCCGACTCATTTCTCAAGAGTTATCCCCGCCCATTACTCCTAGCCTTGGCATTCAGGCCCCTCACCTTCTTGACTTTGGCTTGTTCGGTTTTGGAGTCCTTTTCTGCCTTCTTGGCAAGCTTCTCCAGCTGTTTGGCTGTAAACTAGAGAGAGTCAGATGTTCAACAGGCCTGTAGGCAACAGCAGGCACCCATCCCAGTCCTTGCTTCCTCTGGATAGAGTAGAGGAAGATCACAGTCCCATAGAAGGACAACCAAGTTTTAAAAGTCAGAGATGGAGGGATACGTATTGAAGGAATGATGGATAGAGTGGAGGCCATTTACTATCTCAGCTAAACCTGCCTCAGCTCCAAGTGGCATCAGAGGAGCAGCCATTCCTGGATTTCTTGACAAAACTGGACTAGGAATTGTTCTGCTACAAAAACAGACATTCACAGTCCAAGGAGAAGAGCGTTTCCTAACCAGAGGGTTTACTGTGAAAAGGGTAAATTGTCGGTTCATTTTGCTACAAGAATTTTGATTCGTAAGCCCTAAGGAAAGCACTTTTCATAGCACTCACCTTTAACTGAAAGAGTGTATCTGTGAAAAGAAAAATGAGAGCAGTTGGAAGGTTTAAGGATAAAAGGAATCTTCAGCAGGAAGGGCAGCTTTTTGGATTCACAGCATTCCTTCTGCCCAAATTAGTGCATATTCCACAAAACGTTTCCATAGACTTGAAAAATCCAGATGCAAAACTTATTATTAGAGGCTAGGAAATGAAATGATGAGTTCCTCGTGTTTTTTATGTCTGTTCCCATTCCTCAGTTCTGCCACTACACCCCTCCCCGCCCCCTTTGGGGCTGATCCCTTGGCGGCTTCGGCGTCCTGCGGACGGTTCCAGACGAAACACTCGCGTCTCCACTTCGAAGGTGACCAGGTGAATATCCGGCCCGCCCCGCCCCGCCCCGCCCCATTCCAACCTTGTTTTCCGCCTCTGCCCGCTTGCTCCTCATCCCCCCTTTTCTCCCGGGGCTCCTCTGCCTGCCAGCGCCGGGTCCTCCCAGGGGCTTCCGGAGCGGAGTCTCCCCGGTGCCAGCCCCGAGCACTGGGCCCCCCGCCCGCCCTCTTTCTCTTCCTGGCTTCTCCTCGGCGGGACGAAGGAGGGAACGCCGCGCCTGGAGCCTCCCGGAGCGGACCCCCTCCGCCCACCTCCCGCGGCTCCCGAAGGGCCGGACTCGACTCCAGTCAGCCGCCGCTGAGATGATGGGACCCCGGGCCTCACCGTCCATCCCGGCCGAAGTCCCCGCTCGCCTTTTCCTGCCAGGACTTCCGGGTTCCGGAGACGCTCACTTCCGGCTTCCTTCCGCTCTGGAGGCGGGCCCTCGGGAGGCGCATGCGTCCTCCTGCCTCTTCACAAGGCGGCCACGGTTGCCGCGGCAACAAAGAGCCCGGATGTTGCTGCGCTCAGCGCCCACCTCCGTCCCGATTTTATTTTATTAGTTATTAATTCAAGAGGGGCTCCCTTAAATTCTCGGGCCGTATAAAAATATTAATTAAGCATCTTCCCCTGGGATTAAGGCTGCAACTATACAATGCCCAGGCAGCGTTATTGGCTGATTGGGGATGATGGGTTTTGAAGTCCGATCCTCTCATTCCGGTTGCCACACCTGCTTTCCGCACCCCAATGCGAGTATCGACACTCCCCAGACACGCATCTGGGGTCTCGTCTGAACGCATGGCCAACCCGTGCGGGCTCAGGGTCAACAATGGTTGCCTATGTGGGAATCCAAGAGGGCCTGCAGGCCAGGCGACGAGCTTTTGGGTTGCTTTGCATCTGCAAAGGGAGTGGAGGAGGTGTATGGAATTTAAAAACTGCCTTTAAAATCGGCCTGTAACTTTGGAGAGAAACAAAGATCCTCATCCAATACGTGCCTTTCGCATTTGGCTGAAATGAGAGGCCTCCCTCCAATGGTGAATTTTATGCCGTTATTAAAGTCTCTGCTGATAAAGAAGATAACAGAATATTTCCCCTAACTATAATAACTATTTCCTGCTTTCTTGTGGTTATAAAAACCTATTTCTCTCACACCAAATGTATATAAACCTTGCTGATGTGCCAGTCTGTCGTCAGCTGTCCTAGAAACAAGGTTTGTACAATTCCAGACCCAAATAAAATAGAGAAGCTTCTTCCCAAGCAGCGATTTGCATTTTCTTTCCTTGGAACCCAGGAAATTCTCCCACAGAATGTGAGGTGTCCGTGCAACTTTTTAGCGCCTCCCTCTTAAGGTTAGGGTTATGGAAAGAGCAAAGGCCAGTCAATGCTGCCCACTGTGCTTGGCATGAGAGAGTCGGTCAGGAGATTGGCACCTGGATCCTGCCCACCCCCATAACCACTTTCATGGCCACACTTGGAGGTTGGGGAAGAGAAGGAGGAATGGCAAAGCAGAGGTAGATGAGGGAGCTGTAACATCTCCTCCAAATAAATGTGTTTGTTCAATGACTGAGTCAAGAACAGATGTGCACTTGCACAGATAAATCAATGTTGGCAATATAATCTCAGTGCGGTCCTACTTGCAGAATTTCGTCACTTCCTAAAGTGAGGAAGGGGCTTCTTAGCGTTCCCACCTGAGGGCGGCGCCGGGACGGGAATGAAGTGGGACGGAGAGGTGGCACCTGCTGTTGAGGAAAGGAGGGACAGGCCCACTGCCTTGCGGGGGGGGGGCGGGATGCCTGTCTCTGAAAGAGAAGCCATCTCCGTCCAACTGCCCAGGTGCCAACCAATCGCCCCTCTTGGGAGAAGAGCGGGGAGTCTCAGCGGCAGGGAACGAAGCGACCCCTCCAGGCTCGCAGGCGGGGCCGGGCAAGGGCGACCCAGCAGCCTTTCTCGGCCCGCCCCTTCCAGCTGGCCTGTGCGGAAGCCGGGCGAGGCGGCCGAGAGAAGAGCATGGCGGAGCAAGAGCCCGAGCCTCTGCGCCTGAAGCGGCTGCACGGCGGCTTCTTCGCGGCGCCGGCTGCACACCGGGTGAGCGGAGTCTCGCGGCCAGGGCGGCCTTCGCGCTCCCCGGCTCAGCGCTCACCTGCCGGGCGGCCGCTTGGGCGGTGCTGCAGCTGGGCCGGAGCGCGCCCCCCCCCCCCCCGGGGGCAGCGACAGAGGCTTCTCACCAGCTCTCCTTTCAGCTGGGAAGATGCCGGAGCGTCAAGGAGTTTGAGAAGCTCAACCGGATCGGAGAAGGCACCTATGGCATCGTGTGTGAGTCCCGCCCGGGGAATCTGCCCGCCGGGCTGGGAGGGTTTGGGGAGGGCCCGCCCTGGGTGACCCGGCTGAGCCTGGACAGGCTTCAGAATCCCCCCCCCCCCCCAAAAAAAAAAAAAAAATGCCTCCAGCTCTTCCGGGCTTGGGATGTTACCTGCGAGCCCAAATCTCTGTGAAGGAGGGCAGCTCCAAGTGACAACACAACCGAGGGATGAAGCACACAGAGCCACCTAAGTAAGAGGCAGCTTCAGGGGGGAGGGTGTGCGTGTGTGTGTATATGTGTGTGTGTGTGTGTGTGTGTGTGTTACAGTCGTTCCTTTGTGAAATTGCCTGGTGGGACCAGGAGAGAGAGAGGGTTGCGGCTTTGGTTGCTCTGCTGTTTCAGATCGTGCCCGAGATACGCAGACAGGTGAGATTGTGGCTCTGAAGAAAGTACGGATGGACAAAGAAAAAGACGGTGAGAAGAATGGGCTCCTTGCAGCCCCGGCTTGGGGAGCAGCCCGGCAGCACCCCTCTTAGCTGGGTCCTCTCCCCCACAGGAATCCCCATCAGCAGCCTGCGAGAAATCACCCTGCTGCTGAAGCTCCAGCACCCTAACATCGTGGAGCTGAAGGAGGTGGTGGTGGGCAACCACCTGGAGAGGTAATTCCCTGGGCAGGTGGACAAGAGCCTGCCCTCTTAGCCTAGCCAGGAGAAAGCGCTCTCTGCCCTGAGCTGGGAGGGCAGCAGGTGAGGGGGAAAAAACATTAGCAGAAAGTGGGGTGTGAAATTGGGAGCAAAGGGTGGGGATTCTCCTTCTCTCTTTTGAGCAGAAGAAACAGGTGTTCAGCCTCTCCTGAGATCTCCCAGGGCAGGATTCCTTTCCTGGCTGAAGCAAGAAACATGCCTGCCTCCGATTCCCCCCCCCCCCCCCCCCCCAGCATTTTCCTGGTGATGAGCTACTGTGAGCAGGACCTAGCCAGCCTCCTGGAGAACATGCAGGCTCCCTTCTCCGAAGCCCAGGTGTGTCTGCAGGGCAGGTACAGCAGTTGCGCTTTGCTTGTGGTGGTCACCATGCCACACTGGAGGAGAGGCCAGAGGGTCTGGGGGAAGAACTTTCACCCCAAATAGCTATCCCAAAACTGGGGCTAAAGGGCAAGGAGTGTGTGCTCCAGCATAAGCAAGGTACACTGGCAAGGGCCTGAGCTTTCAAAAGGGAGATAAAATAGAAAGACAATTGGATCTGAAAAGCCCTTTTTTAAAATTAACTTGATGCCCCAAGGACTACAATGCAGGGCAGCCTCTGGGGAGGGAGGGGTGTTAAGGCCCAGCCTGGTAAATTGACATGGGACCTGCTTTGTCCGAATGGGCCTAATTTGTTCACACATTCCAAAACATGGTTTGCTTTGTGCTGGACAGGGTGACTGGCACAATGAGTGTGATGTGTATGCAGTTTTAAACAAAGGAACCATCATTTTAGCACCTCCTTCTGGATTTTGAGTCCAGAATTGCATCCAGCACAGGACAGGGAGGTGGGAGGCCCTCTAGTGATGCTCCCGTTTGCCCGCCTCCTGCAGGTGAAGTGCATCGTTCTCCAGGTTCTCCATGGTCTTCAATACCTGCACAATAACTTCATCATCCATAGGTGAGAAGGGCAGGGATGGGTCAAGCAGGAGTGGACGCTGGCACTGCCCAGCCCCCCCAGCCTTCTACATACCTGTGTTTTGTCAACCACAGGGACCTCAAGGTGTCCAACTTGCTCATGACTGACAAAGGTTGCGTGAAGACAGGTGAGTCTGGCTATAACATCTCAGGCGCCACGTGCTCAACTCAGCTACTGGAGATTTAAAACAGCAAGTCACCTGACCTCTCTGGGCATCTTCTCTTGCAGCGGACTTTGGGCTGGCTCGTGCCTACAGGGTCCCCCTGAATCCCATGACTCCAAAAGTGGTGACGCTGTGGTGAGTTGGCCGAAAACACCCCCTCCCTGGAGAGCACTGCTGACCCCCTTCCGATACATGCTGGCTGGCGTTGGGTGACCCTGAGCACCGTCACTCTTTCCTTCCCCTTGCAGGTACCGAGCCCCCGAGCTCCTCCTAGGCACAACCACACAGACCACGGCCATCGATATGTGGTGAGGAAAAAAGGACTCCAACCTCGAGCGCTGGGTGGGCTCCAGCTTGTGGGGTGGGGAGGTGGGCAAAGGCTTTTCTGCAGGGCTGCATTGCAAGAATCTGAAGGAGCAAAGCAGTGTGTGCCCATGTGTGTATTGCTGGCTGGTGGTCTCATCACTAACTCTGCGTCTGCCCTGCAGGGCGGTGGGCTGCATCTTGGCAGAATTGTTGGCCCATAAGCCTCTGCTGCCTGGGAGCTCTGAGATACAACAGGTTGACCTGATTGTGCAGCTGCTGGGCACTCCAAACGAGACCATCTGGCCTGTGAGTCCTTTCTGTCCACTGCTCCTCATCCCTTTGCTCCGCTGTGCACAATGAAAACCACAATTCCCACTTCAGTTGGTTTGGCTTTGCTTTAGCATGCTGGCTGGGGAATTCTGGGAGTTAAGCTGCAGGAGGCAGTCAAACATTTGCTTCCCCTTTTCCAGGGTTTCTCCAAGCTGCCCCTGGTGAGCCAATACACCCTCCGCAAGCAGCCCTACAACAACCTGAAGCACAAGTTCGCCTGGCTGTCCGAGGCCGGCCTTCGCCTCCTGAACTTGCTCTTCATGTACGATCCGAATAAAAGGTAGGGGGGCCTTCACCTGCCCCGAAGCCTTCTGTGGGGCGCACTCTGCCTCCTCCCTCCCAGCACGGACTCCCGGCTGCCCAGCTGAGCTGAGAACCAGCCCTCAGCTTCTTTCACAGGGGCTGCCCCACGGAAGTCCTTGCTGGTTTCTCAGAACGGGGCTGCAGGTTGGCAAGGGGTCGACAAGAAGGGACGGCTCCTTCACTGCCACATCTCCTCCACAGAGCAACGGCCGGAGACTGCTTGGAGAGCTCTTACTTCAAGGAAAAGCCATGGCGTAAGTGCCCCCCCCCCCGGCCCCCTTTCCTGCAGGCGGTACCACCTCTTCCTCCTCCTGGGCCTGATCCCTTTCCCCCCCTTCTTTCCAGCCTGCGAACCGGAGCTGATGCCAACTTTCCCCCATCATCGCAACAAGAGGGCCACCCCGAGCATGGGAGGGGAGTGCCTGGGCAAACGTAGCCGGCCCTGAGGTGGCAGCTTCTCAGGGCACCTCAAAGGTAGGGCAGGCTCATGAAAGAACGGGCGCCTGGCGGGTTTCTGCACCCGTGGTATTTTCAGGGATTTTTGTGCCAACACAGACAGCAAAAGTAAGTCAAATCACGTTGGTTGTTCCATTAAAAAAACCCTAGATTAAAAACTGCCTTTTTGTAAGCTGTTCTGTGGGTTAAATCTGCATATAATTCTGCATTTCCTTAAACGGCTCATTCTGTTTCCTCGCTTTTCAAAAGACCAAATGTGGAATGTCTTTTTGAAGAAGGGGGGGATATGTGTCATCTCCCCCACCACAATCAGTCTCCCTTTTTCTGTTTCTGCCTTTCACCCCTGCCAGCTTTCTGCCAAGTGCTTCTCCTGAGGAGGCTCAGGGGCTGGAGACGGCCCAGCAATACATGTCCAGGACCCTCTTGCTCCCCAGGGAAACTCACGTGGGGAGCAAAGCACCACCACCCTCCGCCTCCTCTCTGCACTGGAGAGGATCCTCGGTCCTTGCCTGAACCTCCCAGGACCAGCCTCCCAGATTCTGCTGCCAGTGTGGGCTTTTCCGCTCTCCTCAGCTCTGTCCAAAGCAAGCAGGTACTCCGGATGCTGGAAGAACAAGCAGAGCATTCCTGCTGTAGCAGCCAAGAAAGGAGCAAACTTCAGGGCCTGCAACATTTTCAAAACAGCTGCAACTTAAAGGCAGGTGGGAAGCACCAGCCACCCCACCCCCCATTCCCGGCAGAGGCCTCTGAGGCTTGGATCCTTCCAAGGGGCTGCTCCTCACCCTGGCTGTTATGTGGCATGAGCTGGGCAGTTGACCACTTTGGAAGGAGGGGCTGGGTTTCAATAAAGACTTTTCTTCCAGCCTGAGGATTGCTGGGCGCCTTGTCAGGAGTGGGATAAGCGATGCCCAGGCCCCAAGTGTCACCTGTGGGAGATAGGGGGCCATTTGATGCTGCTTTGCCCTCACCGCCCTCTGTACTCCCGCTGCATAGGGTGCAGCTCCAGCTGCCTATCTGCTCCTAGGCTGTAAATAGATTATTTGGGGGTGGAAGAGATTCCCTGTTCCAGCTACGTTCCTCCTGCGCAAAGACACATGTACACACACCACCCACTGCCTCAAGGCCTTTCTGCTTCCGAGGATGAAACTCTGGCAGCTGTGCGACTTACAAGCGGAACCCCCCCAACTCCCATGCCCACAGGCAGCAGCAGCAGCAAGGAGTTCCCCCTCCCTGAGCCCGTCTGCCAGAGGGCATTGCTTGCCAGGGCCACCAAAAGTGGCACCCGAGCTCATTCTGGAAACAGGAGATGACCCTGCAGCTGCCACTAGAGAACCTGGGCAGCCGTTCCTGCTCTAGGCAGCTCCAAGTGAGCTTCTTTCAGCCCTTTAATGGGAGGTGCTGAGAGCCAAGAAGGGCAGACAGTGGGAAGGTGTCCAGAGATCCAGAAAACTAGGTAGCTTTCAGGTATGTTTATTACAACTGCATCTTTCATGAGAAACATCAGCAAAGTGACTGCTATCACAGGGTCCCTTCCAGTTTTGTAAATGCTGCCCGCAGTTCCTCCCTGACTGGTGGCTTGAGCAGGAGGATCTTCTCTGGCCCCTGCTGTACACAGGAGCTCACAGAACAAGCTGGAGCAGCCTCGGGCCACCCAAATCCCAGAACAGGCAAAGGAGGCCTTCCCTGAGGAGACGGGCACCCAGAAACCCACAATCCCAACCCTAGAAATCAAGGGTGCCTGGTAGGTCTGCTCCCCACCTGCCACCCCCAGACTTCATGGGCATTGGACTCGGCCCTTCATTGAAGCTGGGCAAAGCCATTCCATCTCTTTCCCTCCAATCCTCTGTCCAGCTCCGTTCTGTTAGAAGGGGGGGGGGGGCTTGGCCGCTTTGGACTCTGTCCCCGCTTGGCCAGAGAGGGAAAGCAGGTTTGGTGACCTCGCAGGGCGTCCCGGGCCTACTGCCAGGGCCCTCCCCCCTCCTGCAGCAGCCTGTCCACCTCTGTTCGTCGCAGCCACAGGCGCTGCTGCTTCTCGCTCTGCAGCTCTTCCACGAGGTGGTGGCGGCTCCGGCAGACTTGAGCCCCATCGCAGCTGCTGGCATGCAGCAGCCGGCAGGTGTTGCAGCAGGAGCCGGGCAGGGCCCCAGGGAGCAGGCAGGAGTGCATCTGGTAGTGGGCTGGCTCGGGGCTCAGTCCCTGAGTGCTGCTGTGTAGGCTGGCCGGGCTGAGGTGGAGGCTCCTGGGCTGCCTGGACAGAGGAGAGGCTGGGCTGCTCCTTGCCTGCGAGGGGGGGTCGGAACTGTCATAGCCCCCCAGACCAGAGAATGGGAACGGACTCCCCAGCTGTGCAGGAAAGTCAGTCTCAGAAGTCCTGCTGAGCTCCCGCCTCAAGGAGATGAAGGAGAAGGAGGTGGCCAAGTCGGGCGCATCTGAGCCCAGGAGTCCGTTGCCACAGGAAGACTCCCGGCTCCAGGGGGGCTCGCTCCGGCACTCTGCCAGTGGCTGGGGGCTCTGCCTTAGGAGCCGGGGGCTGCCGCACTCGCTGAGAGAGGCGGCTTCCTGGCCCCAGAGCCGACTGCCCGCAGGCTCCCTGCAGAAGCCGTGCCCCTCAGCGCTCTCCTGGTAGAGATCGAGCCCGCCGGCCAGGTCTGAGCGAACCTCGCGGCTCCGTGGCCACTGTGTCAGGCTCTGCAGCTTGGCCACGCACCGCTCCAGGCTGCCCCTGGCCTCCTTCCGAGCCCTCAGCAGCTCATCGGGCGGCACCACCCGCGGCGCCAACTCCTCCGCAATCTTCGCCAGGATCTGGCACTCCACCCTGGCCGCAAAGAAGCAGCAGGCTGCACAGAGCAGGTTGGCGCTCGGCGGCAGTCGAGAATTCACCAGGTGGAGGCGGTCTTGCTGTACGTAGCCCAGCCGGCGGAAACTCCGGGCAAGGTCGGCCTCTGGCAGGACCCCCTGAAGGACGTGGACGTAGACCCCGGAGAAAGTCTGCAAAGAAAGCTGCCCGTCAGCCCCCCCGGGCCGCCCCCCCGCCCCCCCCCCCCCCGGGCTCCCCAGCCCCAACCAGGGCTCTCACCTTGATGGTGGCAAACTCTTTGCGCCAGGGGAAGAAGTACAGGTGGACGGCCGCCAGCTCCAGCACCTCGAAGGCCCTGGCCAGGCCCCGCAGGGCCCCTTGGGCCTCCGGGCGGCCCCGCAGGGCGGCGGCCAGCGTGGCCAGGGTGTCCTCCCCGTCCAGGCTGCGGTGCAGCTCCGGGTCCTCCAGCAGGCGACGCCACAGCAGCTCCTTCAGGGAGGCGTCGCCGCAGGGCCCCACGCGGCCCCGGCGGAAGTCCCTCTCCAGGCACCGGCGGTACTCCTCCTGCAGGCCCGGCCCGGCCGCCATCCTGCCGCCGGGGAGCGGCAGCCGCTGCGACTCCAGGCCGGGAGACCCGCCGGGCGCCCGCAGAGGGGCAGCCGCCGGGGGAGCAGGCCCCGCAACGGAGGGCAGGCCCCGCCCGGCACGAGAGCCCCGCCGCCGCCGCCGCCGCCGCCGCCCCCCGAAGCAGCGCGGGCTGGCGAGGCGGCCTGGAGCCTGCGGGGGGAAGCGCCGCCGCCGCCGCCGCCGCGGATCCGCCGGTTGGGATTCGAACTCGCGCCCCCTCGGCGCCCCGCCGCTCCCGCTCCGGCCCCCCGCCGCTTCCGGCCCCGCCCACGCGGGAGGTGCGTCACAGGGAGGGGCGGGGCTGGCGGCGCGAGCGCCTCGGGGAGGCTCCGCCCCGCCGGCCGAGGTGGGCGCAGCTGCGGGAGCAACAGCGGCGGGTCGCTAAGCGGGGCTTCTCTTCCGCCGCCGCCCAGGCCGGGATTTCCCTGGGGCCAAACGCCGCCCGGCCTGCAGCCCCCCCCCCCCCCCCCCCAAGAAGCACAACCGGCTGAGCAGCAGCAGGAGCTTCACTCCAAAGCCGGAAGGGGCCTGACTGGCCGGGGAGCAAACCCCGCCCAGCTGCACTCTGCAGGGGGGGAGCTGCCACTGGATCGCCCCACAGCCGG
>BLBF01000045.1:599284-692015 GCA_015471245.1 Laticauda colubrina | reverse complement strand
TCTCCCCCTGCCCTGCATGGCCCCTCCTCTCTGGCAGCAGCTGCTTCCCCCTGTGGCCCTCCCCCCCCCGACGCGCACAATCCCCTTCCTCAAGACCCAACTCATGCAAGGAAGAAGCAGGCGCCCCAGGGGGTGCCACAGCCACAGGTTGAAGCAGCTGCTGCCAGAGAGGAGGGGCCATGCAGGGCAGGGGGAGAGCACTATGGCGGGCCAGCAGGCTCCCATCTCCGCCTCTGGCCACCCTGGCCAAGGAAGAGGCTGCCAGGGTCCAGGATGGCTGGCTTGCCTTGCAGCTGAGAGAAGGGGAGGGGAGGTGGGCTACTGCATCTCTTCGTGTTAATGTGGGAAATTGAGATACAGCCCATCCCTCTTTTTCCATGCTCAAGGCAGAGAAGCAAAGGCGGGCTCAGCCCTCAGGATGTGGGGACAGCTAAACGCCTTGCAACAAACCAGGGCGGGGGCAGAGGCTGGTCAATACTAGGTTAACACCAAAGCACGCGTGCGCACACACACACACACACACACACACCCCACCCAGTATTGTGCAATCGTTGCCCTGGGAGGGGCGTCTGGTGCAGCTGCTCAGTTTCCTTTGGCAGTCCTGCAAAAAGCATCCCTGGGGAACAGCAAGCTGGGAGGGATGCTAAGTGAGGTGGGGGGCAGCCCCCCCACTAGCAGCACTGCTACTTCCGGAACATGGAGGTCCCCTGCAGGCTCTGCACGTAGGAGAGGGCGCTCTGCAGGGAGGTCAGGCAGTAGCCTTCTTCTCCAATCAGGTACCTGGGAGAAACCAGGGAACCGGTCAGCCTTAAGGGAGGGAAGCAGCGTTGCTCATCCACAGAAACAATCCCTCCCCCCCAATGCTCACAGAGTCCCTCCCCTCCCCTGGAGAGCCCCTCCCACCCCATCTTCTCTCGCA
The DNA here is from genome assembly GCA_015471245.1 of Laticauda colubrina. Classification (NCBI taxonomy): domain Eukaryota; kingdom Metazoa; phylum Chordata; class Lepidosauria; order Squamata; family Elapidae; genus Laticauda; species Laticauda colubrina. The sequence continues at coordinate 691,096 of BLBF01000045.1, read as the reverse complement.
TGCAGAAGAGCAGCAACTGCCACTTGGGCCCTGGGAAGTGGCCGAGTCGGGTGCCTGGCAAGGGGGCAGCCCCACTGAAATGCAAGCAAGCGGAGGGCACAGCCAGCAAAATTGGGGCTGGTGCCTGGGCTCTGCGGAGGGGACTGAGTGCTTGCCACGCCTACCCTTCATGGATGAACTCTTCCAGGGCGGCACACTCGGAGACCAGCTGAGGCGAGCGGCTCTGGAGGACCACGAAGGACAGGATGGGCAAGAGGTCGTCAGCCCCGCTGCAAGAGGAGGGGGAGAGCGCGTCAAACCTGCCTCCTCAGCTCAGCAGCTGGCAGTGAGCTTTCAGGGCAGGGCCTGTCCAGAGGGGGCTTCAGAGCCGGGCATCCCATTGGGATCAGTGCTGCGGTCAAGTACTCACATAGCGGCGGATGCCGGTTGGAGTCGGCTCCCACAGTATTCCTCCGCACATTCACAGATGATGCGCAAGGTCCTCACTGGGGGGAGGGTGGGGGGGTGAGACAGGCACTCAGCGCTCTGCGCTGGCCGCTTCCCTTCATCCTCCCGATTCCCACCGGCGCCTCTCAGGGCAGCTTTCCTCTGGCCAAAGGGCAGGAAGCAGGACCACGATTTCCAGGGCCTTTGCTAAGCTGGGACCACTGGCCCCTCCCTCCCAACCAGGAGGAAGTCCAGGGTTCCCTGGGGAAGCTGTGGCCCCACCCCCAAGTGCTGCCCAGAGCCAAGTGCCAGAGTTTCTAAAGCCCCCCCCCCCCCCCCCGGCTCCTGGCCTCCCCCTGCCATCCCAGTGCGGCCTCCTTGGGCTGCAGCTGCCAGCCAGGCCTCACCAATGCACTCCAGCTTCTTCTGCGGGCAGCTGCTGAGAGGGAGGAGGAGCAGCTCCTGCACGGCCGCAGCGTAGGGGGGAGGCCCTCCTGCCTTGGGCAGCAGCTTGGAAGGGATGCCCATCTCCGTGGGAGAGGCCTTCTGGCGCAGCTCCATGCTCCTGGACAGAGCCTCTTCCTGGGCCCTGTAGACAGTCCTGGAGGGAAGGCAGCAGGCGAGGGGGCTGAGCAGGCTCCCCCCCTTTCCTTTGCCCACACACCAGCCAACTCAACTTCCCCCCCTTTCAATAGCCCCCTCCCATCCAGAGGGCAGGGAGCGCCTGTGTGTGTCCCCAGTCCCACCTGTAGACCGTCAAGAGGGGCCCCCAGAGTGGGCCAAAGAAGGCTTCCTCCAGCTGCGCCAGACACTGATCCTTGGCAACCACCGTGTTGAGGCCTTCGAAAGCCAGCAGCGCCAGGGACAGCAGTCGGTCTGCAGAAGGGAAGCAGCCCAGCTCCATCAATGCAAGCCTAGGAAGGAAAAGTGCAGCCCTCCCCCACTCCCACAGATTGGCCTGCAGCAGCAACAAGCTCAAGTCCTGCCCCCTGCCCACCCGCCAGCAGTGCAGCCCTGGTGGGAGCCCACCGATGGCGTTGTGGATGTCCTTCACAACTGCCTTGAGGGCCTCCTGCCGGGAGCCGTTCTTCCCAGCCAGAGGGCTTCGCAGGGGCCCTTCTGGCCAGGCCTCAGCAGCTGACAGAAACTGCTCCAGGTCCTCGAAGGAGCTCTCCCGGTCAGCCAGGCAGGGGGATCCACGTCCTTCTGGGGGGGAAGGCGACAGGCTCTGGTCCTCAATGAAGGGGGTGCCAGAGATGCTATGACGGAGGTTCAACTTATTGTGTTCCTGGACAGAAAACATGGAGTGCAGGCTTTGGGACGAGCGTAGCCTCTGTCCCTCGGGATCTGATGGCAGGAAGGCCTCGGCGTCCAGCGAGGAGGAGAGGGACCAACCGCGCGAGGCGCCTGTCCTGCTTTGGCTGAGGAGAGGATAAAGGCGGTTGTAGGCCGAGCACTGCAGCTTCTTCAGCAGCTGACAGATGGGGTGATCCGCAAAGCTGCAATCAAGGAAGGGGCCATCACCGAACCTGCCTGGGCTCCGCTCCCACGGGAAACTGGGCAGCAGGAACCCCCCAGCCTTCCCCTGCCTCCCGACTCCCTCTGCAGGGACTGGTCTGCAGAGGGGGAGCTGGCTTCTGCCCCTCCAGGCCAACTCAAGCCCGCTAAGGGAGAAGGGACCGCCTGGAGTTCTTGACATTATCGCTGCCCCCACCCTGGTTTCATCCCCACTGGGCGACTGCGCTTTTTGCCTGAAGCCCCCCTGCAGATGAAAGCAAAGCCCTCCACACTCCCCACCTCCCTACCTGAGCAGGTGCGAGAGAAGCTTTGGCACCAAGGACATATCGCTGGGGTGCTCTTTCAGCTGGGCCTTCCACAACCTGGGCCAGTCCTAGAGGAGGGGAGAGCAGAGAATACTGAGCTACAGTCCCCCCCCCCCTTCGTCTCTCTCATTCCCTCCCTGCCTGCTTCTTGGGGACTTTTGCACACTCCATCTTTGACGTGGTCAAGCCCGGAGCCTGCTTACATACGTGGTCCTGCTCATACTCCAGGATGGCCGCATAGATGGCGCGCTGCTCCTGCTCTTCCGGCGTCAGCACCGCATTGCTGGAGAACCTCCTAAGAGGTGGAGGAACACGGGCTCAGAGAAGCCGCTGGGGCTCCTCCCTCCCCACCCATGGATGGAGAAAAGGGGGGCGGCAAAGCATCCCAGACCCAGCTGACATGCCTGTTGGCGGCTTCCTGCAGCCTCAGGCGATGCTCCTCCATCTTTCTCTGGAGCTGGAGGGGGGCAGAGTCAAGGTCCTCCCCAGCAAGGCTTCAAATTCCCCCAGATAGCCCCCACCCTGGCTCCTCTAGCCAGACAGCAAAGAAACGTGGGCAGAAGCGACAAAAAACCAGCTGGCTGCAGGGACATCCAAAGAGAAATTGCGGGTAGAGTTCCGCTCCCCCAAAGTGAAGCAGGATGGGGATCTGGGATGGGAGACCACTAGGAAATCCCAGGACTGAACTCCTGTGGGTTTGCCAGCAGAAGAGCCAGAAAGGATACGGCCTCTTCCCGAGCTTTTGCAATCACCAAATTCTCCATCATCTGACGTTGCAGAGAAAGTGTCTGTGGAGCCAAAATTAGCAATAAAGCCCAGTCCCCAGGACGGGAGGGAGGACGAGGGAAAGGGCCGTCCACCCAACCATCCAACCTTTCTTTGAAAGGGGAAGCACAGCCTCACCTCAGCTCTTGGGCAAAGAGGGCTCCCGTCCTGTCCCCCTCCCACCAATGTGTGGGCCATAATGCCTGGCTCAAGTGGGACCCCAGGGGCCTGTCCTCTTCCCAGCCAGTCCCACTTGCCAGAGAGGTCTTCTGCACCGCCTGGCTGGGGTTTAGCCGGGCCAGCCGGGCCTCGTAGGTAGCTCTCAGCTTCTGGTTTTGCAGGGATGCCTCTTCCAGGGGGCTCAGCTCTCTGCTGCAGAAGAAGCAGAGGCAGCAGCAGCTCCTTGGAGGGCTGTGTCACCTGGACCAGCTCCAGGCAGCAGGCTCAAGGGTCCAGCCACCCAGCGCCCAAAGGCCCCCCGCAGCTCCCTCTTACTTCCTGGGACTCTGCACTTGGGTGATCTGCAGCTTTTGGAACATCTCAGGAGGCAGAAAAGGGGACAGCTTCCTGCCTTCATCGGAGGAGACTCTGCGGTGACGAGAAACCGGAGCAGGGCCCACCTTCTTCCCCACCAGCTTGGCCTTTCCTGGAATTGGGGGATGAAGAACAACACAGACGAACCCCCGTTACAGTCAAAGCAAACATCTCCAGACTCCCAGAGAGGCAAAACAGGCCAAAGTTGTGGGCCAGAGAGCAGGGTCCAAGGAAGAGGACTGTGAACCAGACAGCCAGGAAGACAAACATCGGGGCCAATGGCCAAACCGAGCTCCCAACCTTGGCATGAAAGCCCAGAGCACATTCCATTTATGAGGCAGCACATGGGCTTCAGCCTCACCCGCACCAGGCACCTGCCTATCAACACTGGGTGTCTTCCAAGCCAGTTGGGGCCAGTCTTGGGAAGCTGAGTAGGGTCAGACCTGGTTAGCAATTAGACAGGAGATCAAGAGGACACTCAAAGGAAATTAGGCTACTCTGGAAAATGGAAAAACCTCCCTGGAGGAAAGCAGTCAAACACCATTGCCAAGAAGATGACAGGAAGGTCTCAGGGGAGGCACCAGGAGGCCATATGGCGACTTAAAGCAACGGTCTCCAAACTTGGCAAATTTCAGATGTGGAAACTTCAATTCCAGAATTCTGGGAGTTGAAGTCCACATCTTAAAGTTGCCAGATTTGGAGACTCCTGACCTAACACAAACTGCAGTCTAAAATCACCACTTAGAGAGGAAGCCCCTTCTAAGCTGTGAGGCCAATGGTCACTTTTCTGCCTGGACTCAACTTTTGACGGGGTCCCATTGAAACAAGGAAGACCTCCTCCTTTTATTCTGCTTGGTGAAAGGGGGGGGGGGGAGGGATGCCACTTATAAAAACAGTCCTCACCTATTTTAGAAACGCTGCTCTTGGCTCTTTCCAGGCACTGTTCTGCTACCTTGAGCATCTTGGGAGTGTCGGGCGCCAGGTCATTTTCATCCCCTTCGGGACAAGGAATGCGTGATTGTGTCTGTCCAATTACAAGGGGATGCAAAACCCGCCTCAAAAAGACTTCCACGAGAGCTCGGTGCCAACCACTTTTCCCCTCCGTCTGGCAGGATTAGCCCCTCTAGGTCCCTTCCCCCGATGGGATCACCCAGCCCCAGGAAAAGCGGTTTTTGCCCATCATTCTTTCCCCAAGAACAGCAGACGCAGCATTTCTCAACTTGAAGGACTTTAGACATGTAGACTTCATCTGCCAGGATTCCCCGCTCTGGATGGACGGACGGAGGGGGAATTCTGGGAACTGAAGCCCAATATCTTCAAGCTGCCAAGGGTGAGAAAGGCAGGGTCTCATGGGCTGCCCCGTCATCCTGACCGGCACAACGTCCTTTCTTTCTGGAAGGAGCTTCATCGCCTAGGAGGCCGTGGGTTTGTGTGTCAGAGAGAGAGAGAGAGAGAGGCTTGAGAAGGGCCAGGCCTTGCAGCTCCAAAGGAAAGGATTTCACCTTGTCAGGCTCACTTGTCAGAAGGCCCCCCGCAGAAGGGCAGTTTCCAGGCCTTTGCTCTCTTACTCCAAAGACACCGAGGCTTCTCTTCCCCAAAGGAAACTCTGCTGCAGAGGAGCCCGACTCTTCCTGGGGGGGGGGGGGGGGGAATCAGGGGTTACCGGTGGTGGCTGCCGCCTCTTCCAGCAGAACCTGGGCGATGTGGCTGATGCTCCTCAGGTATTCCACGTAGGCTTCCTGCCGAGAGACCAGTTCAGCCGGGTGAAAAGGCAGCGCCCCCTTCGGACCAGTGCGGAGAACCGGGCCCTGCCTGGGAGGGCAGCCCAGGCAAGCGGGCTCTGCGGGCTCTTCTTCGGCTGTCCCGCGACGCTTCCAGGCGGGGCGTCCGGATCTCAATGCGGACCTGCCGGCCCTCCGGGCAAGGCGGCCAAAACACCGGAGCCCCCTGAGACGGCGCGGGGGGGGGGGCACGGCAGCGGGGCTGGAAGACCCCGGGCCTCCCCCCGGGAAAGGAGGGGAGCGGGAGAGGAGCCCTCGGCCCCGCGCAGCCCAGCCCGCTCCGGCGCGCGTCCCCGCGGCGCCCCTCACCCGCGGCCGGTCTCCGGCGTCCAGCTCCAAGGCGGCCTGGGCCAGCTTCATGGCGCCCTGCAGCGGCTTCGCCGGCGGCTCTGCGGCGGCGGAGGGCGCGGCCGCCATGGCTGGGCCGGAACTTCGCCGCCGAGAAGCAGCGGCCGCTCGGACGGGGCCGGACGGAGCGGCGCAGGTGAGGTCAGAAGGGGCGCGGCTCCCGCCGGCCCGGCCCCGGGGGAGGAGCCCCCTCGCTCGTGACCGGCCGCGGCTCGGCGGCCCCGTCTCTGAGCGGGGGTCGCTCCGCGCATGGCAGGAAAGCCCGCCTGGGCTCCGCGGCGCCCCCAGCTCGGCCGTTTGTGCGCACCGACCGGCCGGCTGGTCCCCAAATCCCGCCGGCCCAAACACGCGGGATGGGCTCCGGCCAGGGGTCCCAGGTCCCGCAGCCCGGAGGCCCCCCGGGACCCCCGCCCAGTCCTGCCCCCTTGGGGCCTCCGGCCGCGCGGGGGCCGCTCTAGGGCGGGAGGGGTCGGCGCGGGCCGGTCTTCCCGGCACCGCCTTGGGGGGAGCGGCCGGACTGCCCGGCGGGGCTCAGGGTCGAGGCCGCGGGCGGCGCCGTTGCTGGCGCGGGCGGGCTCCTCCGTCCGCCAGGGGCGCTGCGGGCCGGGCCGGCCACGGGGGCGGAGGGGGACCGGCGCCGGAGCTCCGTCTGCGCGGCCATGAAGCGGGATCGGCGGGGCCGCTTCTTGCCCGCAGCGTTGGCGGCCAGGATCGGGTCGGAGTCGCCGCCGCCGCCGCCGCCGGCCGAGAACAGCAGGCCAGTCTCGGCGAGCCGGACGCGCCGCGGACGCGCCGCCGCCGCCGCCGCCGCCCGGGAGGAGAAGAGCGCGCCGGAGCCCAAGAGCTGGGCCTCGCCGCCCTCGGAAGCCGCGGCCGCGCCGGGTGAGCAGAGCCCGGGCCTTCGCCTGCGGAAGGCGCCCCCGAGCAGCGGCGGTCCCGGGGAGGCCCGCCGGCTTCCGCTTCGGCGGGCGCTGTCCTCGGCCGGTCACTCCCGAGCGCCGCCCCGAAGCCTCCCTGCCGCTCGGTTTGGGGCGCCCGGCGGGGCGGGGCGGCGCGCTGGAGTTGCGAACCGGGCGGGGATTTGGGCGGCCTTGACGTGGCCGGGATGCCTGCAGGATCCCTGGGGCGCTTCTGGACGCCGAGCTGGGCAAGGCCGAGAGGCCGCCGCCGCCCCGATGCCAGTCCGGAAATGAAAGGCGGCAGGCCCGGTTCTCCTCTCGGCTTCTGGCCAGGGCGGCTCCCGCTTGGGGTGGCGGCCGCCCGGGGACGCCCGACCTTTGTTCCCAGCGAAAGGGGCCTTTTGCGTGCGGGAAAGGGGGCAGGGGGTGGGCAACGTGGAGGGCTCGTCTTGGGGAGGCCCCGGCTGCAGGGAGCCCGGACCAATGCCGCCTCGCACCCCGTGCAGGACTCCCCCGGGGCTTGGGCACGGGCTTCTGCCGGCTGTGCCACGGGAAGTTCTCCTCGCGGAGCCTGCGGCACGCCTTCGCCAAGGTGCCCGTGCTGAGCGAGGACGCGGAGAAGCAGCGGCGCTTGGACCAGGTCTTCTTCACAGACTTCCAGCGGCTGGTGGGGGTGGCCGTCCAGCAAGACCCGTCTCTTCCCCCGTTTGTTTGCAAGAAGTGCCATGCCCAGTTCTACAAGTGCCGCGGCATCCTGAAGGCCTTCATGCAGAAGGTGAACGTCTCGCCCGCCGGACAGCCCAAGCCGCCAGGAAAGTAGGTTGAGCTGCCTTCCCTTCTCCCGGCCCTGCCTGAGGGCACCTTTGATCAAGAGCTTCCTGCTCTGACGGGTCTCTCCTCTGTGCAGGAACAGTCTTGCCCAGCCTTCACTGCCCGTTGCTTCAGCTGGAGAAGGAGAGGCGCCTTGTCTGGGTAGGTGAGAGGCTGAATTCCTGCTCCTTGGCAGGCCCTTGTGGGTGGATGGCCAGCAGCACCGGCCTTGTGCCGCAGGCGGATGCCAACAGTGAATCTGCATGGCCGTCCTTTGTCTCGCTAGGACACCCTTCTGATCTGAGGTCCTTTTCTCCACAATTCGAGCCTTAAGGCAGCTCATAACCCCCCTGGGGATTTTACTTGGTGGGCTACCTTACAAGCATCTGCATTGGCCTTTAGGTTTCCCCAAATGATGCCTTTTGGACCGGCTTTCAAAGATGTTCGCAGGAGACATTTTGAAGGGGCTGAGGAGGAAAGTCAGAAACGGAAGGCATCATAAATTCTTACCTGGCGCCCTTCACATCAGATGTGGCTAACTCTAGAAAACGCCCCTTCCGTTGAAAGAAGGGAGGCACAAGGGGCATGAATGACAGTGCAGGGATTTCAGCCCCCCTGCCTGCCCCAAGGAGGATTCTTGCAGGACTGTACCCATCAGACTGCAAACTTCCACCCCCTAGTCTGATGCAGCCTTCTGCCTGTTTTAAATTCAAGGTGAGCCTCCCACCACACCTGCGAAATATGCAGGTGTGAAATAAGACAGTGCTCAGCTGCTGCTTTCTGGAAAACCCACAGGCGCCATTTTCAGTGTTATTTGAGCAGAAGTGTGGCTGAGAGTTCTGGAAGAGATCCAGCGCCTTCCTACCAGGGACTGCACATCCCTGGGGAGGAAACGGTTGGCCGGTCCTCCGACTGCAGCAGTCCCAGTCCAAACAGGGCAGCTTATCCTTAAGCTTAGATGGGGAGCCGGACCACCCCATGAGCTCTTGCAGCCATAACTGGAACGGGCTGGTCTTGATCGGAGGCTGTTCTTCTCCCTGCAGACCTGATCACCTCCAGCCCACAGTGCCTTCACCAGCTGGTAAGGTGGAGCCATGGCCACGCGGAGAACTGCCCGATGGCACCAAGTCTGCAGAGTGTCTTGTCCTCCAAGTACTGTGGGATCATCAGAGCCGTGTGGGGCTGCACAGAGGGCCACAATTACATCATGAGCACTGACTCAGACTGCAGCACCTTGCTGGTAGACAGTGCCCTGGCTGTCCAATGGGAACTAAAGGACACCCCCCAGCATGTCATTGGCAATGGGGTGGCATCAGACAACTCCGGGATGGCCATTCCATTGCTGCAGCCCCAGCACAGCGCCACTAGAGCAGTGGACAGCCAGCAGCCTGCAGACAGCGGGACCGCTTTGCCGGCATCCAGTGCAGAAAACCTGGTTCCTGAGAGCCAAGGTTTGCCTTCCTTGCAAGACCCCTTGCAGGAGCACCTGCTCCAAGCGACCTGTCCCCAGTCAGGTAGCCCAGGTAAGACGGTCGCTCCTGGCAGCAATGGAGAGTCTCCCACCTGGGGTGCTGGTGCTGAGGCTGCCGCTTTGGGGCTCTTGGCCTTTCTGGGTTCCCCTGCTGGCAACGGATTCTTCTGAGTCTGGTGGGGAGGAGGCGGTCGCCGTTTAAACCCTAGGAGACAAATGCTGCTGTCTCCGCTTTATGGATCACTCCCCTTGCGTGCTTTTGTTTTGCATTGTTTCTAATTTCTGACCTGTTGTTAATTGGTTCTCTACCCCTTTTAGTCCAGAGACACCCCCCCCCCCTTCTCAGAAGGAAGCAGGTTATGGGCAGAGAAGGCTCAGGCCTTTTCTTCTGATGGCTGAGGACCTCTGCATGGGTCTCTCCTCCACCCTTCTTGGTAACCCATACCATTTCTGTTTCTTTCCTAGGGCGGCCGAATGAGAAGCTGGCTCTCTCTTCAGCATCAGATGAGCGGGTAAAAGACGCGTTCAGTGACCTTTCTGAGGGGTGAGAGAAGAGGGGCTTTGAAACATCATCTTTGCGCGCATGAAAGCGATAGTGTTGCAGGGAGACATTTGTCATGCCCCACTGAAAGGATTTGGTTGCTGGAGGCTGTTTGCAGGGAGGGAAGGTGGCAATTGGCAGTGACCAAAGAACAGCGTTGGTTATAAGCTTCTGTTGCCTTCTTTGGATAGTTTGACACCAACACACTTCGAGCAAGTTCCACCTTAAATCCGGCCGGTCCTATAGTTTATACGAGTGAGAAAAGACAGCTTCCTTTTGGAGGAGGAGTTTCCAAGCCCAAGTTGAAGCTTTAAAAAAACTACCTTGGGGGCTGAGCCCTCACTGAAGTCCCACATCTGGCCACGTTGGTTGAGCCGCTGGACGCTGTTGCGTCTGAGATCCTATAAATTTTTTTGGAGTTGCTGAGACTGGGATTCTGTATGTTGCTCCTGAATCTTCCTTGGCTCAATGGGGGTGAGCCTCCACATTTCTCTCCTTTTCAGGAGAGCCTGCAGCCCCACCAGCCTTTAAAGTCACTTTGTTCAGCTCCCATCTTCTGGACAGAGTTGCCTCCAGTACTGGAGCGCTGATGATACCAGAGAAGTCGGGATAGAATTGGGTGACTTACTACAAACTCTATTACATGGGGATCCCCTGGTGAATAATCCACACTAGCCAGGTGTTATCATGGGGATAATCGCTGTTCTTCAAAGAGAAGAAGCTTCTCCTTCTGTGGCTTTCAGAAAAGCCTCCTCTGCTGCAGACTTTGGGGGTGCAGAACAATGGTTGAGCAACTGGCTTACAAGGCCCAGTTTGGCAATCAACCCTCACCTCTCCAGCTCAGAAGGACCGGCCAGCTGGGGATGGGGAAGATAGAGCTGCTAAGCCTGGGATAAGTGGCTGGCTGGTTCTTACATTTGAAGCTGGGAAGCCCCTAATTTTAATTTTTTCCTAAGAATACTTAGAGGTTGAGGGGAGTTAATTGATTACAGATTGGGACAAAACTGAGCAACCATTGCTGGTGGCTCTAAACATTAAAGTGTCGTCTTTAATCACAGGAAGTGACTGGCATCTAGGAGCTTTTCTTCTCAGTCCCAGAATCTGTCCAAGAATTCTCTCAGGAACACCTACAGGCATTTAGAAGGGAAAGCTGAATCCTTTCCTTTCCCTGAAAGTTCTGAATGCCAACATCAGGCTACATGAGAGACCAAGTTCTCGCAGCTGCTTTTGGGCAGCTGTTTTTCCTCCTTGCTCTCTGGTGGCCTTTGCAACAGCCCTTCCTCAATCGGTTCTAAGCCACCTCCTTTCAGAGACATGAGATTTGTTGATTGGGAGCTGCTGGTTAAGGAAAGGTCACTTGGCTACCAGAAGTATGGAGATCCCATCATCCAGGTCACGGTTGTTCCAAGAGTGCTTTTTTCAAGAGGCCACTGGACTTTCTGGTTTTTCTTTGAAGATGTTTTGCTTCTAACCCAAGAAGCTTTTTCAGCTCTGACTAGATGGTGGGGAATGGATTTATATTCCTTGCAGACAGCTGGTCATTTGCATCCTTTTAGAGGGTCATTGAGGCCATTTGGAGGTTTGTCTGTGTTGTCTGGGTCACTTGAGTAGTGCAAATGGGTGTGGAGCTTTCTTGGAACTGCTGAAGAGGACTGTGTTGTGGACTGGAGATCGTTGATGTTGTATCCCTCCTCTGCGAAGAAAGGGTTCAGTTTTGACATAGATGGTCTCCGTTTTGGCTACCAAATTGTATTTTTATTTTATGTGTTAAATTTTTGTTTTGTGTGTTCACTGGCAACTGTCTGAAGTACACTGTAATTAAGTAGTGTTCTGTTCTATTTTAACTGGTGAAATGTTTAAAAGCTTCTCTCCTTTCTCAGAGAGTCTTCAAATGAGGATGAGAACCACAAGGCAGCACAGTCTTCGGATGACTCTTTTGAGCCTTATCCAGAAAAGAGGTAGGTCTCCGCTCCAGACTGCTGCACCTCCTGGGGGTGGAGACACCACGAACCTTTCCCTTCACCCTACTCCCAAATCCAGAAGGGCAGCATGTGTGGCGGCCCTGGGAGCCTCCCTGGAAAGAGGACTCCAGCCACTTCTCCTGCTTTCTTCCTTTTCTCTCAGGGTGTCCAACAACAGAAAAGCTGAAAGCAAAGACACAAACATGGAGGAGCAGAAAACAAGGAAGAAGCCAGGACCCAAACCTGGCTGGAAGAAGAAGATCAAGTGCGAAAGGTACTGGAGGCTGCCCTGGTTAAGCGCCTCGAGGGGAACCTGCCTGAGCTTCTGACCCAGCTGCCCTTTGCTTTTCCAGGGAGGAGCTGCCAAACATTTACAAGTGTCCTTATCAGGGCTGCACAGCCGTGTACAGAGGGGCGGATGGCATGAAGGTAAGCCAGGTCGCCCTGCAAGGGAAGCCAGTCACGGCCCCGGGGGGGGGGGGGTAAATTCCAGTGGCCTTTGCCAGGGCAAGAAAAGATCTAAAACAAGAAACCCAGTTCCTGGGGGGTTGCGGTCTCATCGTTAGCTATGCTGGGGGAGGGGGAGCCCTTTTTAGACCCTCGAGAAACGTCTGGCGTATGATTAAAGCAGCGCATTCTGCACAGCCCGGGTTTGGCTGCACGTTGGACTGAGAGCATGGAGCTGGTGGGTTAAAAGGCACGAAGGCTCCTGCCCACTCAAAATGCCACGGCATTGAAAGAGGGGGATGATGCTGGCAGTGAAGTAGGCCAGAGGAGAACCCACCCAAAGCCCCCTCTCTGCTTGGGTCTAGAAGCACATCAAAGAGCATCATGAAGAAGTCCGGGAGAGGCCCTGTCCCCACCCAGGCTGCAACAAAGTCTTCATGATTGACCGCTACCTTCAGCGCCACGTGAAGCTCATTCATACCGGTAGGCCTGGGACGTCAGCCATCGCTTGGCAAGCCACTCTTGCCACCCTGGATGGGGTTCACGGTTGGGGTTTAGCCTGGCAAAGCTTCAAAGGGAGGCAGCCTCGTTGCCCCGCCCCCCCACTCAGGGCCAAGGACTGTCCTTTCCCTGCAAGGATCCCTGTAAGATGAGCAGAGACCACCACTCCTAAGGAGGCAGCCCCCTCCCCTCCTCATCTCACAAGAGTCTCAATAGATCGGGATCTCCCTAACCAAGCTTCCCCTCCCCCCCCCCGGTTTACCTGGTCTCACAGGTGAGGGCACCTGCCCGCAGCCAATTCTAGAATACAGCCCAGAAAATACAGAGAATGGAGAGTTCACATACAAGGCTCAGACACAGAATAACGGTTTGCTTTCTTCTCCAACCAGAAGTACGCAACTATATCTGTGATGAATGTGGCCAGACATTCAAGCAGCGCAAACACCTGTCTGTCCACCAGATGCGCCACTCCGGAGCAAAGCCACTTCAGTAAGTGCTAGTGCTGGTCCAGGAGTCTGCCTGTGGCTTCTTTGGGGGCTTTCAGGCACAGGGCGACCTTTGGCTGCACGCAGAGTCAGATGAGAGCTGTCCTCCCTCCTACTTTCCCTCCCTCTCGCCCTCCTTCTCTCTCTCAGCCCTAAGAAGATTGTTCTTATGCTTTACATGTCCTCTAGTAGGAATGCTGCTTCTAGGAATAAGGTTTCCAACTAACTTGGCCAGAAGGGCCTCCTGTCTGCCAAAGAAAAGCAGCTGCCAGGTTTCCCTTAACGCAAGTAGGATTGTCTCACAGGTGATCTCCCCCCCCCCCCCCCCGGAGCTTTTTGAATGTTTGATATGGCTCCATTTATGGCTCCAAGACCAGCTAGAATGTAAAGATCTGAAAACATTTTTACTCACCTCTGCAAAGCTGCCTAAAAGCCGGCCCGCCCTGTCCTTTGTGCTCTGCTTCCCTTCTCCAGGTGTGAGATCTGCGGCTTCCAGTGCCGACAGCGAGCCTCCCTCAAGTACCACATGACCAAACACAAAGCAGAGGCGGAGCTGGAGTTTGCCTGTGACCAATGTGGGAAGCGCTTCGAGAAGGCCCACAACCTCAATGTCCACATGTCCATGGTGCACCCCCTGACCCAGACACAGGAGAAAGCCAAGGGGATGGAGCCGGAGCCCAGGGCGCTGCTGGACACTGTGGAAGGCCAGCCTATCAAGGTAGAGCGGAGTGTGCAGCAGGAACCCACCTGAAAACACCCCAACATGGCTTGGCCTCAATCGCACAGGGCAGGAGGCGGTGTGTATTTTGGCGGGTCCTTCGGAAAAGGCCCTGGGAAATAACACCTGTTTGCTTGCGAAGAGCTTCCCCTTGCAGTGACTGTCACTCTCTCTGTGCTTATGTCAACGACGGCTGCGGCATCCTATGGAGAAGCCCCTCCCTGGCCAAAAGGGAGTTCCACCCTGCCCCTCTCGCTGACGAAGATGAAAGGGCATCACGGTGCCTGTTGTGAAGGTGCGCATCGCTCACAAGACACCCACAAATTCCCTGTGACGGATCTCGAGAATGATGGAGACTTGAATCCAGATGTTTTACCTTCAATTCCAAAGCCAAGCTCAAAACGAAGAACAGGACATTTCTAATTTTTATTGTTCAGAGTCACAATTATGCTTGTAATAAATTATTTACACAGTACGCTGGACAGATCCAGCTTCCAAGCACAACCTTCATTTGTCCATCTTTGGCTGGGGTGGGGGGGTTGGAGAAACTCGCCTGAGGCCTGGGGGGATGGGGCTTTGGCCTTCAGCAAAGCAGGAGTTGTTCCTCTAGCAAATCCCCACCTGTGCTGCTGAGGGCTGCCTTGAACTCTGGGTCCAGATCCCCACAGAGGTCCAACATCTGGGAAGGGAAAGAGGAGCTGAGGGTGCGCCAGAATGGCAAAATGGACCATCTTCCCCTCGTGGGACGGATGAAAAGTCTTGGGGGAAAGAAGCTACAGGTCCAGCTAGCCCTTTGGATCCCTTCTGATGGACGGACGGCAGGTCTGCAACCGGCTTCCTTCTAACTAGAGAAGGCCAAGAGTAAACCGAGACCACCACATGCAGAGTGGAAGCTGCGCCCCTCCCTCAACCTACGCCGGTCAACCCCCCCAGGGAGGATGAGCAGAGCGAGGGAGGAAGAGGCGAGAGGTCAGCAGGACATGCAAAGGAGTGGGGTTCCTGTCTCCTGGGTTGGAAAGAGCTGAGAGGATGGGAAGTCCCTCCTGGTCCTTCGCTGTGCTGGAGCCGACTGAGGCCTGCTGTCTCCCATGTTTCAGTGAAGGCCGGATTTGAAATCCGTGCAGCCCCAGGGAAATGTAGAAGGAGAACCTTGTAAATGTGTGTGGCCAAGTCGGAGGTGCTGCGCTTTGCACTCAGAACGGCTGAGCAGAACCAGGAGCAGCTTCTAGGCCGCTGTGTCTTTCGGGTGTTTGGAGCAGGCACTCACCTCTTGGAGGCTGGAGAAGCTCCCTGGAGGGCACCGGGGGATTGCCCCGAGGAGGAGTTGCCGCGCTTGCTGGATCAGCATTATTGAATCTCCCTGGAGAAGACAAACCAAGTTCAAACCAGCTTTGTAAGAAATTCAGGGTAAGAACTGGAGGGGATGGCAGCTGGGTTCCTTCCCTGGCCCCTCAAGTCCCTCCCTCAGAGAGGGAGCAATTGCATCACATGTTTAAAGGGACTGATGTATTACTCTTGTTCAGGCATCACTTTGGCTAGCTTTCTGCAGTTGCTTTTAAGTTTTCATCCGCCTGCTTATTTGCACTGCCCTGCCCAGAATTCTCAGCCTGTGGGCACACTGGGTAGGAATTCTGGGAGTAGCAATTCCAGCACATCCTTTCTGTGAGGGAGGGATGCCTTCTACGTTTTACAGTTCCTATGTTTCAGTTAACACAGAAATACAAAATTATTTGCAGCAGCTGCATTCCCTTGGGACGCAGCAGCCCCCTCTCCTCTCGTGATGTGTGCAAATGCGCAGCAGCACCACTCAAGCCCAGTTTGGGGTGCTGCCTGGGTGAGCCAGGTGCTTCCTAGTTACTGGATCATGGCAACCCACCCGTGCAACAGACCAGCCACGGGTGCCAAGGAAAAGGAAGGGCCTGGGGGGGAAATGCTGGAGGGCAGACCCAGCCACTCGAAGAAGCGGTGTGCTCACGAGATTGCAGATGTGCAGACTTTGCTCCCTCCGGCTTGGTCCAACCACCGTGGCCCCTTCCGTGAAGAGCTGGAGCAGCTGTGCGTACATGTTGACAGCCACAGGCAGGAAGGTTTGCTCTCTGATAAGCTCTTCCACATCGAAGGAGAAGAGCAGGCTGGGGGATATAGTGGCAGACATTGAGCAGGCAGCAAAGCTGTTCAGGGCAACTGTGTTGCCCAGAAGAGAGAAAAGATGCGGGCAGAGATCCAGCTGGCCTCTGACTGCCAGCCTGGGGACGATGGAACCCTTGGAAGGAGCAAAAGAGCCCCTCCACACGTGGCCCAGAATCTTGGGGGAACATTGGAGCCGCTGCCATAGCACCTCAGCCAAGGGAAGCTGGCTAGTCCCAAAAGTTAAGTTGCTGTCAAAGGAAAAGTGAGCGAGGCAGAGGCTTCAACCGCCCCCAGAAAGCCCCCCTCTGTCAGCCTCAGGGAGGCAACCGCCCTGGTCAGAGGGAGGGAGGGGCGCTTTTGTGAGCGAGGCCCATAGTTTTGAAGCGAATCGCCTTGCCAGGCTCCTTCTGCCCTGCTGTCCCCCGAAGTTCACCTTCCTGCCTGCAAAGAGCCCTCCTGGGGTTTACCTGTAGAAGGCAACCGGCAGCATCTTCAAGTGCTGATCGGACACAGCCCCACGCAGGGTCTCGTAAAGCTCGCGGCCTGCAAACCAAACGGGGCAGAAGCGCCAGGGCTCGTTTTTCAGAGCAACCTTATCGGTCCTGCCCTGACGCTGCAGTGGAGGACAGTTTCTGCACCTTTTCCTGCCGGACAGAAGACAGCCAGCCAGCCAGGCCCTTCTTCCATCAAGCGCTGAAGCACTCGGGAACTCCATTCCACAACTCTGGGGACATCGGTTCCTTCCTGGGAAAAAAAGGTGAAGTCGTTTCTATTTCTTGCCAGAGTCACTGTGCAGCTTTAAACAAATCCCAGCCTCCCCGTTTCCCCACCTACAAAAACCCTCCTCACAAGCAACCTCCTGCACTCTGTGGCCCCCTCCCATGAGTGGCCTCCAGGCAGTGTTCACAGATGCTGCACGTTTAAAGGGATCTGTGCGGTGCCTTAGATGCAAGTCCAGAGGAGCCTTCAGAGCATGAACCTGCAGCCCTTTAAGGCAGTTCAACTGATGTGAGGCAGGGCAGAGTCTCCAGCTTCCCTGTCACTTAGCCCGCCTTCATTTCCCCATGTGTGAAAACAGAACTCACCTGTGGCGCCACTTTTGCCGAGATGAAATCCATGATGGAAAAGAAGAGGACATACACCAGGAACTGCCAGTTTGAGAACCGCAAATAAAAACAGCCACAATAGTTACCGACTCGAAGCTCGAGCGCCTCGTCCCTCGACCAGACACTCATGGCTCCCCTTCTCCCTCCCACGGGCAGCATTTTGATCACTTCTGCATTTGGCCAGAACTCTCCCATTCCTCCTGGAAGTGGAAGCTGAAGGAACTCACCTGCTCTGCTTTGGGCCCCAACCTTCTCAGCACTTCTCCCTTTTCTTCACGCTCCACTTGCTGCTGGACAGTGAAGTGGAGGAAAGCAGCAGGGACCCAGGCTGTGTTGGAGGGCAGGGAGGTTGCTTCCAATGCAAGGCAGCTAGGAGACGAAGGCAGAGAGTCAGCGGGGTTTCTGCTCTCCAAATACCACAGGAAGGAACCTCTTGGGTGGCACCTGGGAGAGAAAGCATCCTGGCCATCAGACCAGGCAGGGAGAAGAAGGCCACTGCTGGAGCAATTGCTTGCTTCTGCTGCTGCAGCCCTGACAACTGCACCCACACCAAAGGGGAGCCCCTTGAGGAGGGGGTGGGGAGAAAAGCTGGTAAAGGGCATCAGGCCCATTGGAATAAGGGCCTGTGGGAGGCAAGGGCCCCACAAGGGCAGGTGGAGCTCATTGGATCAAGGGAAGAGCCAACAGGAGCCGGAATATAATCCCCCCCCCCCATCTACTCTGCACTGCAATCTCACCAGGTCTCTGCTGGGACAGCCGACTGAGCTGCTCAGAGAAGCCCCCCAGCTGCACCGACACAGCTCCTTGGACTCACCTCTGCAGAGAAGACTGTAAATCCTTGAGGCTTTGCAGCCCCTGAGCCAAAGGAGCACCAAAGAGTCTCTTCCATTGTGAGCAAAGGACACACTCCAGCCTCGGCCACCATCGCTGGAGGAAGGCAAACGGCGACAGTCACTGAATACAGAAATGCGCCACTTTGTGCTGGAGCTTCCTGGAGGTCCTCTGTCCAGGGACTTAACGGATCCTCACCCTCCCTCTCCTTACGATGCAGGGCCACCGTGGCTCCCCACGTCTCCCAGCCTCACAACCAGCCCCTTTTCAAGCCTTCTGGGGCAGCCGCTGTTCGTGCAGCCAAAGGGGAGGCTGGGAAAGAAAGCCAAACATTGCTGAAGTGTTTTATGTGCGTGTTTATTAAAACAGGCTCTGCATCACTGAAGCGTCTTTGAGAAAAAAATAGAATAATGCATTCATCGTTCTCTTCAAGCAACAGAGAAGGTGAGTATTGGGGCTTTGTCCCCCCAGGGCTGCCCCTTCTCTTTTCTGAAAAGTCTACCACAAACGGAGCCTGGCTTACGAGGCCCCCTGAGCCACCCACCCACCCGTGGAACTGCCCAGAATTCCTTTGAAGGAGGAAGGCCTCTTACCACAGCAGAGCAGAGGAGGAGGGGACACCTGGCTTGGCATGAAGAGAGCACGGCTGTCACCTCTTGGGCAGGACGGCTGCACTCCAAACTGGTGCTCAGGAGACCCTGAAGAACAGCAGGGCCCTCAGCATGCAGGGACCCCACGGAACCCTCTGACACGAAGGGGCCCCAGGGAAGCATCGTCGCCACCACCCTCTAAAAGAATTCGCTGCCCGATTCCCAGTGACTTTAAAGCACATCCAACCCACAGGCCACCCCTGTGCCCCATTCTTCCACCCCCCCCGCCCTTGCTGAAGCCACGGGGAAAGGGAGTAGGGGAGCCAGGTGGCCTCGGGAGCGGCCTCCAGCACCTTCCCTTCGTTCGGGCGGTTTCCCATTCTGACAGGTCCAGGAGAGCCCTCAGCCCCCACCACTCACTTCCGGCGACTCCTCTTCCATCATCTCATGGCAAGTTTCCAGAGAGCAGGACAACAAGGCTCATTTTTGGGGGTGGGGGGTGGGGGTAGGAGGGTTGCAGGCCAAGGACCCCTCCATGGCTGGGCAGTACCTCTCACGGACCCACATGGGGTGAAATATCCAGCCCTCTTTTGTCTCCTTTACCCTGAAGAAGTGTGCAGTGATGTCGTAAGGCAGAGCGCATCCTCTGGAGCAGCTGTTCCTCTGCAACAGCATCAGATGGAGGCAAGGCATGAGGAAAGCATCCCCAAGAAAGCAAGTTCCTACCTGGGCCAGTATAAAGGGGTCCTCAGCCAGTCAAAGTCACGATGGACAAAGTCACCTGTGACTTGCCCTCAAAGTTGGCTGCCACACACCCCCTGCGGTCATGGGATCACATCTCCAGCACCTGGCAACCGCCTCACAATTATGACTGGTTGCAGTCACATGATGTTTTGCCGTTTTCCAGCCCAAACTGCTCATTAGGTAAGTTGGATTCAGACCCATGACCAAAGCTCTGGGCATAAGTTGAAGACCCCTGCCCTTCAGCTGCTTCTGCTACTTAATGAAGGAGCAGTTGATGGCCGAGCCTGCGCTGCATTTTGCTCCTCCAGACAAAGCAAGCTAGAAGAGAAATCCCTAATAACCCTCCCCCCAGGCCTGAAGTGCCAGTTTGTCCTCCTTTTTAGCAGGCGCCATGAGTCCGGAGGGAGCAGCCCGGGGTGCCTGAAACTCTCTCCCAGACTGCCTAGGGCACCGTCAAGAACCCTGCTGGGGCCTAGGAAGTGATACACACCAGTTCTGTGTTTACAAAGGAGAAAAAGCCCTCACAGGCCACCACAGTTTCCCCTCCTTCCTTCTGCGTCACCACGAGGACAGACGGAGGCAGGCTCAAGAGGATCCTGAGGACACAGCAGAGTGCCGTGAGGCAAAGCCAGCCCAACTCAGCCGGGGCCATCTGGGCCTTCCCGCCCCCATCGGCCCCCGGAGAGAGTTGGGGGGAGGCAGTAGGTGTGTCCTCCTCCCTCTGTATTTACCTGGTTTGGGAGAGCAGCTCCTGTTGCCGGAGCAGCCGGTCCCCCAAAGCAGCCCCGGTCCCCAGAGCCCCCAGCCTCTCCCGGAACACCTGGAAGAGGAAGTGCTCTTTCGTGCCACAGCCGCCTGGCAGGCCTCTCCTGCGCTCCAGCTCCAGCTCCAGCACCAGCTCCTAAAATCAAGACAAGCCTCTGAAGCCCAGGGGAGCAGAAGGCAGGTGAGAGAACCAGTCCCTGCCCACACTTCCAGGCACCTCCTGGGCTAACCTAAAGGGCTGAAGGACCATCACCCAGAAAATAAGGCTGGGAAAATAAGAACATCCTGACAGCCACTGTTATGCAGGGGACTCTGCTCCCTCTGGAAGAGAAACAGGTGGGTAGAGGAGGAGGAGGAGGAGGAAGGAGGCCCGTGGAGCAGCTTTGCAGCCAGATGGGAGTCCCAGCATTGGGCCAGCCTGGCTGCGACTGACAGAGTTGGACATCCCCACGTCTGGAGGGTCCTGCCTGGAAGAGGCTGTCCCAGTCAGTCAGCCCCACGGTGGAGTGTTTCTTCACCCTCCCAACGTTATTCCATGGACAGATGTTGCCCTCCCATTGCCAGCCGCTACCCGTTTCAATGCAGTGGCACACCTGGGCATCTTTCTCATGCACTCTTTGCAAAACGGCGGCCACAGCCAGGTCGGACTAGCAGCCACGGCCCACCTGCCACGTAACTGGGCCATGATGCTTGTGTGCTAGGAAGCCCCTCGGGCACAGCGTTTGCTGAGGAGACCCACCCAAAACTCATGGAAAACATCCGCAGGGAAAGGACATGAAATGAAACGTAGCAATCACAGCTACCCCACCTGAAATCTGCAGTAGAGCTCAGGGTTTCCCCTTGCAGGGCTCAGGGAAGAGTTCCTCTGGAGACTGCAGGCTTCCGAGTCAGTCCTAAACGTCAAAGCAATATAAAGACAACTGTAAATGCGTAAGACAAATCAGAACATTTCCTAAAAAAAAGTAAACAATGGGGTATACATTTTAATGTGCATTGGGCTGGATCTAGATAAAGTCAGACAACGATGTCTTCGTTCCGGACCACTCACTGAATCCAATCCAGGAAAAATGTATTAGTAATGAACTAAACCACTGGAGTTGAGTAAAAGATCAACCATAAAGAATATCTGCATCAGATCTGTAGATCGGGCATAATTTTTGTTTCACATAACTAATCAGAGGCGACAGATACAGGCCATCATTTGATTGCAGAAGGAGCTCTAATGTCAGGAGCCCCTCACTGCCCGAGCAAGCAGATGCTGCAGAAAAGCAGCTTACCTTTGAAGGAAATCCAGAATGGCGTTGGTAAAAAGAGCCCCCATCTCTCTCAGGTTCCCACCACAGCCTCCAGCTGCAACAGGCCTCGGAAGGTAGTGCTGATGCAAAGACCAGGAATGGAACTCCTGCCTGCCAAGGGACCAAAAGCCCAGTTGGGGGAGCAGGGGCACGGAGTGAAAGAAACAAGTGAGGAGATCAGGGGAACAGAAGCGCTGCCACATTTGCTGCTCTCAGAGGCTAAACTGAGACCAGAGTAGTGATTCTTAAGCTGTTTGGCACAAAGAAGCCGGCCTTGAATAAGGTCACGATGTTCCCCTCCCCAAATAAAACACACACTGTTCTTTCACACAGCCGTCTCGGGGGTGGCAAACTAGGCCCCTGACTCACAAAAAAGCACTGATGAATGGCCCAAATTATCTCCTTGGTGCATTAAGGCTGCTTATTCTCACCTCTCGCTGGCAGAAAGCAGGTCTTGGTCAGGGAGGACCTGCAGCTCCATCTTCAGCCACTCACGGAAGGTCAGCTGGGAGAAGGGCAGAAATACTCAGGGCAGAAAGGCAAACCACCCCCCTTCCAAGGGCAGCAGGGAGGGGGGATCAGACTCAGCCCAAGAGCCCTGCAAAGCCGCCCTGCCCCCAGTTGACGCTCAAGGCTGCGGTGGCCTTTACCTGGAAGGCTTCCTCCCGCAGGAGGCCCTGGAAACGGGCCTGCTTCCACAGGCTGAGGGCCGCCTTCTGGTGGCAGAGGGGAGGGAAGGACAACTCTTCCCAAGGAAACCCAGCCGACTCCCCTTCGAGGCCAGTTTCTCGCGCTTCCAAGCAAAGCCGTGGCACGACATACTGGAGCTGCAAAGCAGAAGAGGTCGCTCGCGGTGTTGCCCGGACTGAGTTAAAATGAAGAAACCTCCCTGAATTCTGCCTCCTTGAAGGGTGTTGCTGAGAAAACCCCTCAGGCACAAATGGAGACTGGATGCTGCCACCCCCAGGACCCCCCCACCCACCCCCACACACAGAGCCATAGGCTTCCTTTGCCCCCAGTTTCTCTTCTCCAGCCAGTCAGGCTGGTACAGAAACTACCTTGGTTGCTTATTCATACCTCGCTTAGTTATTAGGCCAGACAAGTGCATGTGAGATGCTGGGATACAAAAACTCCTTGAATGAGGAACAAGCAGTGCAACTTCGGGGAGGCTGAGCTAATAAGGCTGCAGCCACCACCAAATTCTGAGCTGTTGTCAGTCAGGCAGAACTTTGGACAATCCAGGCAAGTCCCTGCCCAGGAATCTCAGCAGGGGGGAAATGGAGATGGGCGGGACTGAATTTAGGATGGGGGGGGGAGTTACCTTTTTCAGGAACCCTGGGTGAAGGACAGAACAAAGGCGCTCGTGGGAAAGGGAAGGAAACTTGCACAGAAAGTATGAAATTGCTGCAGTGCAGAACCTGCAGAGAAGGGGTGGGGGAAGAATCACTTGTGGGAGCAGCTTTTCAGGTGTTCATCCCCCTCTTCATCTGAGGAATCATATTTGTGCAGCTCCTTCTTGCCAGCTGCTAGATGTGATCCAGCGATGCTGAGAAAGAGGCCAGCTCAAGAAACGCACCAGGGAGTGTCCGCTATTCCATCCGGGCCCTCCATTTTTATAGCATGCCTAATGCACTTCAGCCTCTCTAATGGCCGGCCAGGGGCTTGGCCCCAAAGGGTGGCACCATCTCCCACTCTGAAAGGGAAGATTTGTGGCCCAGAGGGAGAGAGGGCCTTACTTACCGCAAGCAGAAGAGGGCTGAGTCTCCAGACCTGGGTGCCAATAAATAGTCCCACAGTCCAGCAAGGGGAAGGTCCGTGTGAAGAACTGAGGGGAAGCAGAGGTCCACAGGGGGAAGCAAGGACTCGGCCTCCGTGAAATGGACCACGAACGCAGCCAGGCCCAGGACATGAGCGTCACTCAGAGACGGTCCCTGCAGTCAGCAAAGGGGGAGAAGGCCAGGTCAAGCACACCAGATCGAGTGCAATGGCATCAAAAAACCTCTTGAGAGGGGAACGCCGTGAGATCTTCTCTAATCCACCAACCTGGTGGTAGAGGAGTTGACAGAGCCGGCTCAGCAAGGAGGACAAGAGTGAGCGGTGCCCACAAATCATTTTCGCGAAGAGGGAAGGCCAGGGCCCTTGCCTGCAGGGGACAGAAAGAGCGTCCTGGGGCATAACTGCGAGAATGAAGGTGAGGGTGCTGCATAAATGTTTCAGCGTAGGTGCTGCAAATAAGCCAGAATCTGTCTTACCTATCAGGAGGCATGAAGAAAGAGGCAGCCATTACATCCTGACAGAAGGACGCCAGCAGAAGGTCAACAACCTGGAACAGACACCCAGCCGGCTCACATCCACCCCTTCCGGTTGATGGACTTCTGGGCCCAGCTAAGCTACAGCTCCAAAGAAGAGACAGGGACCAGCCCTTCCGGACCCCCAGCTCCCCTGCCCACCCCAGCCACACGCTCCCCTCCGCACCCCTTGATCTGCTGCACCAACTTCAGGAGCCGAAAGGTCCAGCCTGACTCTCAAGGTCAGGCAAGCTGCTTCGTCGTCATCTGTCAGGTGTCCCAAAACCTCCAGCAGCTTCCCAGAGATGAGCGCAACCTGGGCTGGAATGGCTGCAACACACAGGGGGAGGGGGGGTCCTGTGAGCCACCCAGGAGCAGCAGAAGAAAAGGCAGAGTTGTTTCTGCTGAGCTGCTGAATTCCTTCAGTGACTAACACCTTCTCCCATCAGGGGGGAGCAGCAGCCACAGGCTTTGGACGGGCGGGGCTCAAGGGATGCCTTCCGAAACCCAAACGCTGCTTGAGTGACCTAAATGGATCTGGCCTAGACCTGCATTCAGTCAATATACCAGAAATGGAGCAGAGATTTTCGCTGAGACAAGCTGAGCTGCCCCAGGGGATTTCTGAGAGCCGCGTCTCGCAGGGTCATTGAACAAGCTCGGAGGTCCTCCAATGACGCTCAAGTACCTTTGAGCCATGTTTCTCGATATTGGCAACTTCAAGATGCCCGGACTTCAACCCTCAGAATTCCCCAGCCAGCCTGAGAGGCTGCCCTTTTCCTTTCCCAGGGATCCAGCCACCTTGACCTACCACCATGCTTGTTTGCGTCTGGGACGAGCAGCCTCAGCGCTTCGAGTTCAGCCTTTAGTCGCTCCAGGGGTTCCTTAGGGCTCCCCGCCTCTCGTTCAGCTGATCCCTCTGAGGGGAAGAGAAAACAGCTTCGGATCATGCAGAGAAAGAAGTCTCAGACATGGGCAGGGGAGGGAGAGGGAGGTTGGAAGAAGCTGGCAGCCATGGCCACCTGAAGCCTTTTCATGCAGAAAGCGGCAAGCCTCACCCCATCCTGGAACTTCAAGGCTCACAATCTGAAGTTTCAGTTCTTTGACCAAGTAACCTCAATCCAGCCAAGGCCATTATGGGGTGCTGGACTGACATATGGGACCTGTTCCTGCCTGTCATTCTCTCTCTCCCTGGCTTAGGCTGCTCATCCTAAATACCCGCTAATCACAATTTCTGTGCCTGACAATTGCATCCCTTGTCAGGTAACCAAACTGAAGTATTTCAATTCCTTGCAAATTGCCTGAAGAATTCAAGGGTTCCGGGCATTAATCCTACCTGGCAACTACAGTGCCAGCAGCTGTTTGGAGTTTAACTGGCAATGCCATTCTATCTGCATCAATCTGGTAGGATTAAGGGACAAAAGGCAGCCAAACTGGCTGGTCCAGTGGTACCTCCAGAAGCCAGAAGATGACTCCTGCAGCCACTAAAGGTCACCTTCTACCAAACCAGCTTCCAGAGATCTCCAGCCATGGTTGAGCCTCTGCAAATCTTTCCCGGACCAATTCCTGACTGACTGCAGCATCTCAGCTTCTGCAACTCTGAAGAATGGCATCTCCTTGTGCTGCATTTGTCCCAGTAACTGCAGATTAGCTCTGCAGCTCACCCAACTCACAGCCCCAGAATTCTCCCTGCCCTGAAGGTCTTTGATGACTCAGTGCCAGATGCCCAATGAGGCTACGGATTCCCCTGGCAGGCCTTGCCCTGCTTTTCTGCAAAAAAAAATGCATGCCAGGGCCTCAACTCCACCAACTATTTTCCTTTCTTGTCACCGAAGCAGGTCAGCATGCGCAGCAGAACAAAAAGGGGTTTTCATGCACACAGAACTGAGGAACCATGTTCAGGAGGCTCACCTCGCAAGGGCTTCCTTTTAGCAGCTTCGCATTCTTCCAAGTAAGTGGCAAATGCATTCAGAGGGATTTTTTCAGCCCTAGTTTAGGAGACACAATTGTTTTTCTTTGGTGAGCCCTCACCCAAAAAGCTTTTAATTAGCATTAGAAAGGGTTCCTCTTGAAAGAAATTTACTCCTATGATACTGGGTTATATGGCCAAGGGAAAGGAAAATTGCTAACTGATGTATTGCTAAAAGAAAATAGTCATCCCCTTTTAGCTATTTTGTGAAAAAGCAACTCCCACAGTTTTTCTAACTAGGGAAGTAACAAAATCACAATAACCATGGGCAGAATATTTATATCATATGCTCTATTAGCAGAACCCCTTGCTGACTGCAATGAATGGCAGTTGCTCTAAGTTAAAGTAAGATTGAAATCCAGAATAATATTACTAGAATTGATTAGACATCTGTATGCACTTCACAAAGCAGAAAAGATCACAAAAGAAGCAAGCCGAAGTTAGGTCAAATGACACAATGCTTCCCATTATAGAGCTGGGGAAAAACGGCCTTTTATCTCAAATGTTGCCTTCCTACCTCTTGAGGGCTTCTATCAAAGCCATGCGGGTATCAGGGGTTTCAGGAAGCTACAGAGATAATCATAAAAGAAATCAGCATGAATTTCCCATTGCAAAGTTAACATGTAGGCGTTTCTATCCTGCAGATTATTTGAGAGAGTTTTCTGTTAACAGAGCAGCATTCTGAACAAAAGATCAAAACCAAAATATTTAAAGATTCCACTGGACACAAACAATGGAAGAAAGAAAACTCACCACTCGTGGTACAAGCAAAGCAGGAAGAAAACGGGAGATGTAATAGGACCGCCTGAAAATACTGAGACAGAAGCAGGCAGATGAATCACAGAAAGCCACCCAGTCACCCATGATTAAGAACAAACACATTTAGAAGTAAAATACAAATTATAAATGTAAACATGAGACTCTGAGTTCCTTCGATTAAACAGTGTCTTCCAGCAGGACCCTGTAAATGAGCCTCCTCTATAAAAGAGCTTGCCCCCTGGGTTGAGATGCCCCCACCCCAAGTTCTGCCACTCCCCACCCTGCAGCTGGGAAGACCTGACCCTTCTAAAAGGAGACCCCCTTTTTTCATTCCACCCAGTCAGTTGCGCTTGCCATGTTTTTAAATCTTTATTGATTTGATTGTAATTTGATTGTTGCAAGTCACTCAGAGGAGTTGGGCAGCATAGAAGCTTAATAAATTATTATCTATAAATATGCAAAGTGGAAATTGTTGGGCTTGCAAATTTGCTCTTGAAAGCATATCTTTTTAGGTGAGAACCTGACATTTTTGTATTTGGGTTTTTTTTCCCCCTCCCTTGAGGTCTCTCTGCAAATAGCTGCCCCTTTCAGTGGTCTTTTCTTCCACCCTCAAAAGGGGAGACCTTACCTGGCTTCCATCACGCTTGCTGGGATCTTGCCAGTATTCCGGAATATCTGGACAGCCTTTTCAACATCCTGAAGAGCTTGACAGCATGCCTACATCACACACACACACACACACACACAGAGAGAACATCTGTTTTGCACAACTGCCCAGGTCAAGGAAGACTGTCTCATGATGGCAGAGAAGAGTTTGGGTGCAGGGCAAGCGAGGACACCAAAACAACAGAAGAGACTAAGACGGCCAAAGCACCAAGGAGAGTAGACGCTGCTGAGCATGAAGGGAAATCAGGCAGCTTCAGGCCTCTAGGCTCCAGCAGTTTTGGGGAGTGCAACTGGAGTGCTCAGAATGGGCATGAGCTGCCCTCACATGCCACAGCTTGAAAGACAAGAAGTGTCTCTCATCAGACTGCCCTTCAACGGCCAGCTGCACATTCCAAGATTGGAAGCTTTGGGGAAGAGCTGGAACCACAAATCCTCCCAGTACCCCCTCCAGCTGTTCTAAGCCCCAAACCTCACTCCGGGTGCACATCTCAGCCACCTGCATTATCTGAGCACATCACAGCTGGCTAAACAGTTTGCGGTGGAATTCATAACCTCCCATGGACGGTTTGGAGGTAGGGAGGCGAAATCTACCATTACAAGTGGCAGCATTTATTGGGCCGGGATCAGAACCCATACCTGGGAGGCTTCCTTGCTGGAAGAGAGATTCTCATAGAGGCCCATGTCTTCTATTGACACCTGGGGAGACAGGTAGAAAGAGCTGAAGAGGCAGCACAGAAGGCCATGGGCACATGGAAGGGGGCCCCTTCTACCACCCTCCTCCATTTGTCCCCCAGCGAGGGGGCCACCTTGAGATCTGCCAGGCGAGTTTTGGCCAGCGTGATGTATTCCAGCAGGAGGGTCCGGTACTTGCTGGGCACAAATGGGGGGTGCAGGAGGTGGACCTAGAGAGTTGCCAACAAAGTGAAGCACAAAGCAGAAATGCTCCCCCTCACAATTCCAGATGCATTGAAGCAGCAGGTCTCTGAGCTGCACATCCGAGACTCCGGGGAAATTGGTGGGGGACCATTTCTTTTCCCCCACCCCACCCCGGGGGCTTAGATGTTGTTGAGGTCCTGGCCAGCAGTCGCTGAGGATGGGAAGTGAGGCTGCACACTAAATATACTCTTTTGCACCCTCACCCTCTGCAAAGCCTCTTGGGCAGAAATGGGTTTGCGTTGCTTCGACAGCACTCTCCAAGGTAGCCCCTACTTGGTTTCAATTCCCATAATCCCCAGCCAGGCTGAGCTCTGGGCAACAGTTCAATATGCTGGGAGGTAGCCAGCCCTAGCAAATCTCAAAGCCCACCCACCAAGGAGCAAAGGCAGCACCCACCTTCAGGTACTGGGGAGCTTCGAAGGGCACCAGCTGCGACAGGAACTTAAAGAGGAAGATGAGTGCTTTCTTGCTGCTGCCTTGGAGGCTGCTGCTGCTCCCAAAAGTGAGCTGGAAGCAGAGAGCGGTGCCTGGAGCCCACTTGGCCAGCACCCCACCCTCCCTGGCCCTGATGTCCAGCACAGCCCCGTGACCCAAGCAGCCTTGCTCATCTGGGTAAGTGGCACGTGGCCTTTCCACCCACCTTCCACCAGGTGGAAGCTTCCACCTTCCTGGACCGAGGCCTCAGGGTGCCTGAAAGCAGGCTGGGTCACGAGGCTGCAGCTCAGCTCCCCTTGGGCAGCCTTCTTCCGCTTGCCTCCTCCAAAGCCTGCAGGCCAGGACATTCCTCCCCAGGAATCCCCCGTCCTTGGAAGGAACTCCCCTCGTGGCTCTCACCTTAAACCACTCTGC
This sequence comes from Laticauda colubrina, assembly GCA_015471245.1. NCBI lineage: Eukaryota > Metazoa > Chordata > Lepidosauria > Squamata > Elapidae > Laticauda > Laticauda colubrina. The sequence goes on along the minus strand of BLBF01000045.1, from coordinate 662,661 downwards.
ATAAGGGGGGAACAAGGCAGGGCCTTCCAAGGCTGCTTGGCGGACGAGTAAGAATGCGGTGATCAAGCTCTCCAAATCATAATTCGCAAAGGCCTTTCTCAAGAGACCATCCAGGAGGCCTAGGGGAGACACAGGACAGTCTCGAACTCACTCCCCAGCTGCCATTCAAGGCCTGAGCCCCAGAGGCCCGGAGTTCGAGGCCAAATCACCACCCAGCAGAGTCTTCAGGGTCTCCCAATTCCCAGCCGCTGCCGGTACCTTTAATCAGCTGCTCTGCTTGGGAGTGACAGACTAAAAGGGTAGAGACGCACGAGAGGATGTGATGCCAGTTTACTTCGCTCGTCTCCAGGACCTGCTGCAAGTGCCCGGTCAGCTCCTCTGGTTGGAACACCACGAAGACCTGGCATGGGGTGGAAGGGCTTTTGGAACTGTGGGAGCTGCTTTCTAAATGCTGAGTCCAGCCCCCCCCCCCCCCCCCAAGCGGCCCTTCTGCTCAGGTGTCCAGCAGTCAGGGGCTCTTAAGACATCGCCACGGATAGTGGCCATCTTTCATATTCCCCAAGGGAAACTCCTGCTCTTCCTCCCTCCTTGCCCTGCCTCGAATTGAAGAGAGGAAACATCCAGGGAGGCCCTTCCTGTCCCTTTCTCCTTCCACTGTGGAGAGCCTCCATCTGCTCTGCCAGCTTCCTGGCACAGAGAGCTGCTGGGTCACTTCTTGGCTTTCCTGCCCTTCTGGGCCAGAGAACCAGTTCCATAACAATGGATAGTGTGCCAATGCTGTCTGGGTCACGTGGCGGCCACCGTAAAATCAAAACTGGTAAAGCACACCCTGACTTATTAAGCAGTGTTCACTGGAAAGAAGCACATACTTTGCGGTACAAGATAGCAAGCAGCGAGCTGGTCCTGGCAAAGCTCCATTCCCTCTGGAGATGGATGGCATCCGAGACTGCTCAGAGAGAGGGAGGAAATGCTGGTTTCGCAGAACAATAAGAGCCAGACTGCAGGAGAAGCCTCTTCACTGGCTTGTGTCTGGCAAAATAGGCAGGCCGTCCTTCCTTCCTTCCCAGGCTCTTAAGAACAGCCACCCCACATCCCTTGTCCTTCCCTCCCTCCTCCCACTGACTACTGCAGAAGCCAGAACCCCACAGACTGAGAGCAGCCAGGCTCTCTGTCACCTTGCCAGAAGGGCAAAATGCCAGAGAAGTGGAAAAGGAGATCTCAGATCAGATCTACCCATTCTTTTAAGTTTTCAGTTGGTTGCTTGAGTTCCATCACCAAATTCCAGGGGAGCCTGGAGTTGTATCCTGCCCTGCCTCACTCCACCCCAATAGCTGCTGAATGGAGAGACATTTCCACAGCTGGAGAGTTGCATGAACTATGAACAACTCAGGAGAAAAACATGCATTCTGGCTTTGTCCTCGAAGAATTTATTTGACCAAGCACTGAATTTATCCCTCAAAATAATTGGCAGTTTAAAGAAGAAACGAAAGTCCGCAGGCAGCCTGGGGTCTTATGGGAAGCTGGTCCAGAGCCTGCTGGGCGATTTCCAGGAGTGGCAGAGGGTCCTGGCAGAAGACCTCCCTCGTCCCTCCGCAGTTCTGAGCACACCTGGCCCCTTTCTAGGGATCCTACCTGTCAGATGGGGATTGTAGGTAAGCACACGGGTGAAGATGTGCCCAAAGAGCAGCTGCAGAGTCTCGGGGGGAGCTGTGCCTTGGAAAACCATCAAGCTGTACACATGGAGCCTGTGCACAAAGGGGGGAAATGTCTCAATAGACAAGAACAATGAGTCAGCAAGCTTGAGAATTACTGCTAATTGATCCCATTTTTTCAGTAAGTGGGCATTCACTAGGAGGCCTGTAAATAAATGATAAATATTTATTTTCTGATTATTGCCCAAGTGCTTGGCAAAAAACATAAAAGCATGCTATTATTAGGAAATAAAACAAGACAATTCAGTGGGCCAAACTTTGGCCCAACAGAGAACTGCTGCTGGAAATGGGAGTTCCATTTTAAGAGAGCATCTCTGCTTTGTATGCAGGGAGTGAAGCCACTTGGAAAACACACAAAGGGATCTCTTGCAGAGCTCAGAAATGCTGTTCCTCCAGTTGGCGGCTCTCCCAGCCCCAACCTCAAACCTCGCAGAGAAGTAGATCCTTACCAGCACCTCACCGCCTTCCCTGTGGGGGAGGCTCTGCCCTGCTTCTCCATAACTACAGCATCCAGCACCCCTAAAGAAAAGACAAGGGAGCGTCTTCACTAGAAGCAAGCAGAGGGCAGAACTAGCAGAGCCACGGAGAACAGGGCAAGGGAAGAGCCACAAGGAATAATTTCTCAAGGGAGGAACCTCAGGCTAAATCATGATGGAGGCCTGGGAGTGTTTTCCCTCCTTTCTGAAAACTTGTCCTGTCATTGCAATACATTTGCTACACATGTGCCCCTGGAGGGAACATCACTGCTCAAGAGCATAGATGGGAATGAAAAAGAAACAAATCTGAAGGAACAAAAATCTGTATTTTGGAATAAAGCGATCTGGAGACCAAAGATCTTCAAAGCCGAAGTTGGGATTGCCGTCCTTCCCTGGGAGAATCAACCCCCAACGTTCTCAGTGATATAATGCAAAGGGGGGGGGGGGGGGGAATGCACAATTCACAGCTGGACAGTCTGAACATTTCAGAGTGGTTTAACATGCACACCTAAAAAGATGCACTAAGAGTTCAAGCTATTTGTGTGGTAGCAATGTCCTGTTGAGTGATTCTCAAAAGCCTCTCTCTAAAGTGGGATTACACTCCTGATCCCACGTGATCTACAGCCATCACTTACATGCCAACATTCTCTCCAGCACAGCACAACAAATCTGCAAAAAAAAAAAAAAAAAGTGGGGGGGCGCGGCGGCAAAGTCAACAATTTTTCTAGAGGCATTAGCCATTGTATTTATTTATGTTTTCTCTCTTCTTAGATTTCAAAGCAGCAGACAAGAGCTTTTCCTCCTCTGGATTTTCTTTTTAATTGACACACACACACAGAGCTGGCTGGAGAGGAAGTCAGAATGAACTTCCATGGCTGAGGGGATCCAAATTTGAACTGCACTCATCTTAACCTCCCCTTCAACACCCCACAGGTTTCTCCCAGTAACCAAAGGGCCTGGCCCAATAAGTTGGGGGGAGGGGGGCTGCTGCAAGGCACAAAGTTGCTCAGGGACTGGAGAGAAAGAACCACCCAGGATGTTAGGCAGGGGGGTGGAGTTTCCCACCCACCCCCCACCTCCCCCAGATGGTGGTGAATGGAATGCTAGGGAGCAACTCTGCTCCAGCCTTACTTCACAAACTTTCTTCATTTCCAGCTTCTTTTCAGACTCAGATGTCTTTGGAAATCCGTTTTGAAGGAGCACCAGAGCCAAGTCTAGGGATTGAGAAGGTCAGGGTCAAGGATCTCCTATGCCTGCTGAACGAGGCAAAAAAAGATGCAGAAAATACGGAAAAGGGACTCTAGCAAAAAATGGTGAAATACTGTTTGGAGGGGCCCTCTTTGGCTTTCATAAATCTTAACTGATGAAGCACAATGAAAGGGCGCAGCAGCCACAGACATGAAAACTCCAGTCTATCTTCTTCAGTAATTGAACATTTCTCCTCTTTTCCTGCCCTGGTTTGTACTTGGCTTTTGCTAACATTATTCTAAACATAAAGCATTCTATTTTATTTGTATCTTTTTAATTAAGAAAAAAGAGAGAAAAGGAGCAAAACACAAATAGGGGACTCATTTATACAGAATCTAGTAGGTTAAAAAAGTTGTATAAATGTATTAGAAGTGAAAGATATATTTGAATATTTGTGTTAGATAAGTAAACATACAACTGTAACTATTGTTACAATATTTCATGTTTTTCCTTTGTCATATTTCTCTCATCCTTTTGCTAGAACACTTTTCATATGTGTGCTTTTTTTGTCCTTTTCTCTGAAAACTCTTATGTCTTTTTAGCATATTCTAGTCTGCCAGAAGCCAAAATATGTGAAAACTGCACAGCGTAATGGTTGTGTGTCTGGCTGTTTGTTAAACAAGATTAAGTCACACCCATATTTAATAGTACAAACTGAGGTAACGTGAAACCAAAATCTCATGTTACAGAAGAGGACTTCAGGTCAGCTAGCTTCGAGGGGACAGAGAAAGCAGGGCCAGGGCCAACAATTCACAGGCCTGGACCTTTTCCTAGCCACCAGCCCCCCTGGACCTTTTCCTAGCCACCACCAGTCCTGCCTTGCCTGTGAGAATGTTCTGGCCAACCTCAGTGTCCATTTCTTCCATCTGGTGACACAGGAGGCAAAGGCTACTGGACAACCAATCCACAACTGCAGGTACCTCCGGACTCCTGAGAAGAGAGAAGACCCTGCATCATTTACCTTTTGAGTAAATGATACTCATTTACTCAAATGATGATGAGAAACTATCTGAGAAAGATAGTTTCTCCCCTCCAAACAGTCCACTAAAACAGGTGTCTCCAACCTGTGGACTTCAGCTCCCAGAAAGCCTCAGCCAGCACACATCTTCAGTTCTGGCAGTTGAAGTCCACAGGTCTTAAAGTTGCCAAATTTGGAGACCCCTGCACTAAAAGGACAATATGCCCCATTTACTCCCAAGTTTGAAATTTTAACTTCAGAACAGAGAAAGTTACTTTGCATCGGGCCTCCACTTGGCTTAGGGTGGCCTGTAAATGCAGCTATGGTCTGCACCAGGACGTGGAAGCTCATCTAAACCAACTAGCAGCTCATCTAAACCAACCAACTACCCCATAAACCAACACAAATCTTGCTCAGTGCGCATGTCTCCTCAAGGGGAGGATCCAGGCTTCCACAAACAAGCCACAGGCAAACGTTCACGCTCTACCTACTTCTCCAGTAATCCTTCCAGACGAACAATGTTCTCTCTGTGCAAGTGCCATGCAACTTCCAAAATAGGGGGGCGCTGGGGGAAAATAGCGCTAAGGTCAGGTCATTTGGAACGCAGAGATGCCAGCAGCCCAACAACTTGCCTCCACCCAAAAACCACCCGAGTGACTGACTCTGAAACTAGGAGCAGGTTTCTAAGGCTGCCTTTCCCTCTCCATCCATGGGGGAACACTCCTTCCCTCCTCATTCTTAAGAGGAGAGCAACTCAAACTGTAAGGCACCCAGAATGGCCTCAGGGCAGTCATTTAAGCATGCAGATTCACTGCTTCCATCTCCCCCTCAGCTCTAATGACCGTACCTGCATTTTCCACATCTCTTGAGCAAAAACAGAATGACAGAAAGCATTATAAGTTAATAATTCCTTCAAGGACTGGAACAAACAAAACAACTTCTTCTGCAAATAGAAAAAAATAAAATACAACGGAGTGACTTGAACAGATTTTTAGTCAGCTGCCAACCACAATAAACCGGTTTATAGCTAAGGCTTACTAACATTTTTTAAACTTGTTGAACAAGACATAAGGGTCTACTTTACAGTGTAGGCAATGTATATGGCTTGGCATTATTTTTGAACAACTAATGAGCCATTTTTTTGTATATTTTTCAAATCCTGAATGACAATGCTATTTTGGAAAATTAACTATCCTTTTAAAACAGGTACTTAAAATACTTTTTAGGTTGCCTTTCTGTAAAACTATTTTCATCATATAAATCAACTTTCTTCTACTAGCCTGCAATTCTCACAATTCCTGTGGGTATTTCAGGACCACTAACCATTTCCTCTTTAGCAAGGCCTGAACAACTTGAACATGCTTCCTGCCATACATGAAACAGGCATATCTCTCCTTACTCTGTGTTCTGCATTCAGTAGTGTAGTCTGATCAGATTCCATAGAGATCTTCTCAATGAGGTTGGCTGCCATTGTGGCTGATAAGATTCCTGCTGGCATGCCCAGCACTGAGGCCTCATCCTTCAAGGCTGTGACTACAACAGAAGAGAAGAAACTCCATCCAGACCTTAAATATACCACCCCAAATTGCAATTGGAAATAGCACAACATGATGGGGCTAAAAAGGTAACGAAGGAAAACCCAATTGTTGGTAAACACATGGAAAAGGCTCAGTCACAGGCAAGGAATGGTAAATCCCGGAAAGCTACACCTGCCAACTACTGACAATCCTGAATCAGACAGCCTCAATATTCTTATTTTACTGAACATTTAGTCACTCTCTCCAGCAAAATAAATTCTATTTCACCCACCTATAAACTGTTCTGGAATTGACATTTTACTTCCACCACTGCCCAAGTTACTGGAAAGTATGGACTTGCCACGTTCTGAACTTCCATTCTGTTAAAAGAAAGAAAGAGAAAAGGGCAATTGTCTTGACAGTAGGGAGTAACAAATCCTTTGGTCTTTCATGGCCTTTTCCAGACACAACAGGAGACATTAGTAACTCATCAAATATGTCACAGTCCCTCAAGGAACCCAGCATTCTCTGAAATGGAGATAGCCTCCCAGTATACTTAAAAGGAACAGGGCGATATCTCATAGACAGAAAATACACATTTTTTAAAATGTGCAGCCATGTACATTAACATTCTGCAGCTTAATAAATAAGATCACCACGAAAGCTAAGGATGACTAAAATATCTGGTGGTCCGTCTAGATTTCTTCCTTGCCAAAGGACCTTTTCAGCAGAATAATCCTTTAAAAATCACAAAGCACTATTAGTCCACTATGAAATCAAGGTTGCCATCCTAAAAAGAGCAGTAAGCACGACTGAAATGTCACCCAATATTGTCTTGGCTACATTATTATCCAAACCCTGCTGCAGCGTTGCCATTTTTACCTGTTTGTGACAGTTTCAAGTGGTCTCCGGAGCGTTGTCCTTGTTATCCACCCCGCCGCTGCTAAAACGCTTCAAATGACGGCCAGTGACTGCCCCCACCCCACTTTTTTTAACCACGAGCAAGCCCGTCTCAGAGCCCCTTGGACCGGGGTCTCCCGCCTTGGCAACTTGAAGGCGTGTGGACCCGAAAGCTTTGCTGGCTGAGGAACGCTGGGAGCGGAAGCTTGAAAGTTGCCAAGCTTGGCGGCCCCCGTTTCAGACGCTGGGCTTCCACTCCCGGAGTTGCCAGAGTCCACGCGGCGAGCTGGGGACCCCCGGGAGAGGGAGAAGACGCGCAAGGCGCTGCTGCTCACCTCCAGCAAGAGCTCGTCCAGCCTCTGGTGCCGACTCCAGATGCGCAGGGCCGCTTCCCGCCGCTCCTGCTGGGCTTGGGGTTCCCGCTTTTGCTCCTGGCGCCTTCCCGCTGAGGACACAGAGAGGGTCCGTTAGAATTCTTCCCCCCCCCCCCCCCCCGCCCCCGCCCCTTCTCCTTTTGTGTTTCCAATTGAGGGAGCCCAGAGCGCAGCAGTTCCCTCCCTATTTCATATCCCCCACAGCGACGCTGGCCCCTTGAGCAGACGCAGAGTGCAATTCCCACCCTCGGGGCAGCCCAAGCATATGGCGGAGAGTCTCTGGGCACGTACAGAGCGCTTGTCGCTCCCCCCCCCCCCCCCCCCCCCCCCCCCGTACCCAGAAGGGCGGAAAGTGCTCGACCGGCCATTCTCCCACCAGCCAACTAGCGCGCCTAAACCTCTGATTGGCCGCCGTTTGAACGCCTCCTCCAATCGGAAGGGGACAAAAGAGTTTTTCTATTCGCTCATGCGGCCATTTGAGGAGTGGAGGGAGCCGAGCGCCATTTTTAGTGTGGCAAGAAAACCGGCCCTGATCGGGCCTCGGCGCGGGGAGGTGCACTGCGCAGGCGTGGCCTGAGAATGAGGCGGCTTCTGTGAAGGCGCGCCCGCGCCCGCCCGCCTCTTTCTGGCAGTCGAGTTCGGGGGAGGCCTTTGCTCAGGCGGGCGAGCGGAGTCTCCGGCTCCCCTTCCAGCCGTTGCCTCCAACCCCGAGATTGGCGGGGAGCAGAAAGAGGCTGCTTTGCCTCCCCCCCCGGAAAATGCCGCACCAACCTTCAAACAACCCAAGCAAAGCAAGCGGCATTTTTAAAGGCGGGACTGGTCTTTTCACAGGCACAGAAGGAAATGGCGCGTCTGTTTGGCACGGACGAGTGATGCTCGGCAAGCGATGGAAGCGTAACCGATTACATTGAGGACAAGGGAAACGTTGCTTCGGAGCAACGTTCCGCAAGTGGCAAATATCGACCTTATAAGTGGCCTTTCCCAGCTGGGCGTGCACCTACCTTGAAGGTTGCAAGGACACTCAGAATGCAGTCTTCCTGAACAGTGCTGAGAAGACAAGTTCTCCTACTTTAGGAGAACTTGTTAAAAGTGCTAAAGTCACCTTTTAAAAGGCTAGCGATGAAGCTTAAAATGAAGTCTGGCTGCCACACGTGCGTGCAGGGTGGAACTTCTGCCCTTTTTGTACATTATAGGGTGCTATCTAGGGCAGGTGGTTGCGGGTGTTGCTAATGGGGCAAGTCTGTTTCTTGCCACCTCCGGTTAACAGCAAGAGGAGCAAAAAACAAAAAAGGAAATGGCCTTGCAAGGGAGTGCCCCTTGGTTGCTACAGCAATACTATCAAGAGGAGAAGGAGATAAGGATATTTGGCTCCTGTAAATAATGATGGAGCAGGGAAAGAATACCTCAGCTGGGCAAATAATAAGCCAGGAGACAAGGCTGCCTCACTAGGGGAAGGTAAGCCGGACTAGGCTAGGTTGACCCAATTCACACAAAGGAGGAAAGAACTGCTCCAGGTAATCCCCTTCTCTCTCTCTCTCTCTCTCTCTCACACACACACACACACACACACACTTCTGGCCACAGGATTTGGCTCATAACAAGAGGCCCTGGAAGCATGAGAAGTGAGCATCCTGCAGCCAAGGGGTCATTGCTCTGACCTGGCCTACAGGATACTTTCAAGCGTGGTCTATAGCAGAAGCCTTGAGCTTCTGGGGAAGGAGCAGGATGGCTGCCTGCAGGAGGAGAAGACTCCAAAGGAAAACTAGCAATAGTGCATTGGTCTTCTGAGAGAGATTTGGGGAATTTATTCAGACATATTAAGCCATTATTCCTTCAAGCATAATTTATTTAATAAACTGCAATTGGCTGGCTTCCCAGAACACCTTACAAGGAAGGAAAACGCACAATGGCTTGGCATTACTCGAACTCATTCTTACCCAGGGAACTCAGCCATTTCTTACTCTGAGATAAGGCAGTGATGCCCACAACCCATCTGCTGACTTTAACAGGCCATCCTGGGAACATCTCTGCTCCTCAAGCAGCAGCTGCTCCCTCCGCTTAACTGGTAACCACCAAGAATTGCTGGCTCTATTTTCCACAGCCTGGCTGGACACCTTAGTTTCTCCACTATTTAAAGGTCACCATGAGGCCGATGACTCTGAGCTAATGCATGTTAATTTAATCAGACGAAAGTGATTTTTTTTTTTTACTAAACCATTAATGCAGAACCTGGAGATTAAATTGGGGCTGGGGGTGAAATTGCTTCAAAGGGAAGGATCTGCAGATCTAAAGGGCAATGGACATCTTTGGCCTTCACAATCTGCATTTCTGGATCACGCCCTCCCCCATACAAGTGACCCCAGCTCAAAGATTCCTTCTACTCCACCTATTGCAGTTTGTGAGGGGGGGGGGCTATCACTGACCAGGAAAGCCCCTCCCCACTGTTGTCCTGCATGGCCCAGCTTCAGGCCTCTCCAGGTGGATTTGATCTGTTGCCAAACTTCCCTCTCCACAACTACTGATGCGACAAGGAAGAAATTTTTTCAGCCCCTATGGAAAAAGCCTCCCTTGGGCTGCCTGGAATAGGGAAGGGAGGGCGGTGATGGCAGTGGCTGCTCCTGCCTGGGCCTCAGAGGCAGAAAAAGGGTCTGAAGCCTTCAGGCTGAATGGAAGAGGGGGCAGTCTGATTTCAACCAGCAGTGAAGCAAAAAGGGGCAGCACTCAGCTGTGGGGGGGGGGGGTGAGAGAGAGAGACAGACAGGCAGATCTAGCTTGGAAGACTGTGAGGCCAACAGAACACATCAAAGTCTGGGCTAAAAATAATCCCTTAGTGGATTTGCTGTGATACCACCTTGGGAGACCCAGGCCTACATGTGGCACTTGCTGCTTGTTTAAATTTTCAACAAGCCTAAGCATTCTGTTTCTCCAGATGCTGATAAAAACATCAAAGTATTACTTCCCCCTCCAGTGCTGTGGTTAAAGGCAGAATAAATACAGACCTCAAAAGATGGTTTCCTCTTGTGCATTTTTAGAAAACATGGCACTAACAGGTCATTCAATTATTGCAGTTCTCAGTTTTCTGCCAATCTAAGACTCCAGGCTACTTACAACATCCAACCCCCCCTCATGTAAAATACAAAACAGGACGGCAACATTAAAACATCTAAATACATTCTATGTGTGCAGTATGCAACATTTAATATTGTAAGCCACCCAGAGTTATCCTGTTGTAAGATGGGTAGCCAATACATTTAATAAATTAAAGAAATAGATAACTTACTCAAGCTTTCTCTATCCCATAAGCCTTTCTTGTCTGAGAGCAATGCATTTGTAGCTCAACAATTGTGGGGTGTCCCATTGCTAAAGTGGCAAAAGACTGGGGAGGGGGTTTGAGTCCTCCATGGACCATCTGATTTTGCCTCTAGACCAACTGACAGAGGGGCTCCCAGGATAATTAAGGATGAAGGCTGAGTGTTCCTACTTCCCCTCCTCCCATGCAGCTGACATCACTTGCCTGTTTCTTTAACGTTGTGATTACGCCCCCATTTTTCGCCTCTCCTAATAATCCATAGGAGGACTTTGTTTATTAACATCCTCCTCCTCACTTAAGAAAAACTCTTAGTAAAAGCAGCTGAGGACTCTTGGATTGGCCTTTGTGGGAAAGACTTGATGGAACCATGTTTAGGTATGTGGTGTTGAGAGTTTGGTTCTGGGATCTTGAAAACCAGCCTTTTTTTTAAAGTTTGCACTGAAAAAGATGTCTGTAATTTTCAAATATCTTGAGCACATAACTAGAAGTGTGTAGTAGAGAAGCTGGGGGCTTTGAAAGGCTACCTCAACTCTTCCGGTCTTGAGTTGAAAAATAATCTCTTAACTGGTGTGGCTGCTGTGTTTGTGTGTACACACTACCGTTGCGGTTAACAGACGCTGCACCTTCCTGGCAACAAAATGTAAATCCTGGAAAAGCAAGAGAGTGAAAATGAGAGGGGACAACTCTGAACAAATTATTTGTTTTTTTATAAGGGGGACAAACTCATTTATGACTCCTTGTTATTACTGGGAGCAGCCAGGCGGGAGTTGAGTTTCAAAAGTGTTAGTCCATTTCCTTGCGGGTGTAGAAAAGGTGGTTTAAAGTGAGTTTTTTTTTCCTGGAATGTGTTTTAAGGGATTAATTAGATTGGTCCAAGATAGTTGCTCCTTCCCTCCCTGGAGTCTGTATGAAAACACCCCCCCCTCCAATTATTTCAGAAGGAGGGGGGCAGGTCTTGGTTGCTGGGAAAAACAGGGGCCCAAGGCGGTAAATCCCTGGGCCTCCCTGCAGGCTTTCAAATATTGTGTCTACCTGCCCTCCAGGCTCCAGGTGGAGTTTGAAATCTAACCTGATGAGCCCCACCCTGGAAGAAGAGTTCTCCCTCCTAGTCTGAGCTGGAAGCACAGGTTTGGCCCCAGAACCTGTTTTACAAGCAGGCTGGGGCTTCAGAGCGCATACGGACTGCTTTCCCCCTTCTAACCTTTCCAGGCTAATGTTTTATTAAAAGGCATCACCTTTCGTGAACTGGAGCTGCGCTTCACAAATTTTTTTTCCTTTCACGAGAACGTGACAGTCTGCAAAGGTGGCACCAGAGATTAAAGCAGCTCACTCTTTCTACTAAGCCCGGATAGCTTGTTCAGTTTTGGTTTAGGGTCCAAGGGCAGCTGCTGTGTATGAATCCGGCTGGTTGTCTCCTGGTGGGTAAAAGGGTGGAAGCAACGGGGCAACCTCAGCTGCAGCCAGCCATGGCCCCCCAAGACCAAGAGTTCGACTTCCCTCCCCTCCCCCGCGAGATATTGCTGTGCTCTCGGGGGTGTGGCAATGCTGGTGATTTCGCTTTCCAGTTGCTTCCCACTCCAAAGCCAGGCTGACTCGGGAGCAGGTGCTTCCCCACGATGTCCGCGCGGGCGGCCGAGGGCTGCTTGGGGAGCGGCTAGCAGGGACCGCCCCGCTTCTCTCGCCCTCCGGCCGGGGTGCGGGGCCGGCGCGCTCCCCGAGGCCGGCTCTCGCTCCCTCCGGCGGGCGGTGCGAGAGGCGGCTGGCTCAGCCCTCCTCCCCTCCCCAGGTCGCCCGCCCGCAGGAGCAGCGAGCCCGGCGCCGGGAGCCGCGGATGGAGCCGCCATGGCCACGGCGCGCGCCGGAGCAGCAGGGAGCCGGCCGGGGCCCGCGGCGGGGGAGCTGTCCCTGCAGGAGGTGCTGAAGGCCTACGAGCAGCCCGTCAACGAGGAGCAGGCGTGGGCCGTCTGCTTCCAGTGCTGCCGCGGGCTGCTCCAGCCCGACCCGCCGGGCGCCGAGGAAGGGCGGCGGCGCGGCGGCTGGGGACCGGCCGGACGCCTCCGCGACACCGCCGATCTCCGCCTGCACAAGGACGGCGCCGTCTCCGCCCGCGGCGAGTTCGGCGAGGCCGGTGAGTGGGGCCCGGCCTCGTCCACGGAAGGACACCGACGGGGCCGGCGCTCGGGGACCGGTCCTTGGACCGAGCGGGTTCAGCCCCCTCCACCAGCGGGGTCCCCCACGCGGCCCCAATGCAGGGACCCCGAAATCCTGCTCCGACCGCAGGGTGGTCTGGAGCGCCTGAGACGCTTTGCTCCTCTTTCGTGCTCCCCCCACCCGCGCCATTCTCAATCCGGGGGAGGAAATTGTCCCGGTCTGGGTACTTCAGGCGGTCCAAAGCAATTCCAGGCCGAAAGTCCCCAGCCATGAAAGGACTACCAGGGGTGCCCATACTTTCCCAGCAGGCGGGAAGCAGCCCGCGGGTCTCTGGGCGAGGTGACGTCCCAGCGGTGCAGATCAAGGAGACCTTCCTGAATCCGTGTCTCGGATCTCTCTCCGGGACCTTCCGATTTTCCGGAAAGCCACCTTTTTCTTTCTCTTCAGCATAGGTACATTTATCTGCCCCTTTGCCCCACTAAAGTGGGTGGGGTTTAGTTTGCCTTGAGTCATTTATTTATTGTGTGAGCACAGAGGTCAGAAGAGTCTCTTTCATCTCCTTGCCACATGTCTCTGATGTATGTAAGTACACCAACTGCCAGTGCCAAAGCAGAAAGTTCGTGGTGGCCCTGGGGGCTGAAGCACCTGCAGTCTAGTAGGGCCTCAATCCTGAGGGCTTGCAAGAGACAAGAGGGGCCTTGGGGGGGGGGGGCTGCTCCAGAGGAGTAAAGTGCTATAATCCCAGAGGAAGAAGTGTGGACAGGTGGCAAGCCTAGGTCTTGGGTGGCATCCCAGAGTAGGAGGTGACCAAGCTTGGATGCCCACAGCTGCATGGTCAGGCAGACAGTAGGTGAGGAGAGCCTGTGTCAAAGCCACATCCATGGTGGGGTCTTCCCAGCCTCTCTGAAAGGCAGCAGGGAAGCATCCTCAACAGCCATCATCATGCCGGGGGATCCCCATCTTATCTTAGGGCTTGGGACAGGAAGGAAGAACTGCTGAGAACATCCCATGGTGATTGATGAGGCCATAACATTACAGAGTGTTTTAATTGCAAAACTGTTCAGAGCACTTTTTACAGGGGCGGGGGAGGGAGAAAAGCTGTACATAAATGTGAAATGCCCAGGCAATCTACTTCGAGAAAGGGCCACCCGAGGGGTCATGCCATCAATCAGCAGGACCTTTGCAGGCAGGGCACCACATTCAATTCTCAGAAGAACAAGCACAGGTGGACATATGCCCTCCTCTTAATGGCATCAACTCAACGGGAGAGTTATGACTCTTGCCTGAACAGGCCTGGCTTTTCATAGAATAGAATTCTGGGGCTGGCGGTCTTCTAGTCCAACCCCCACCTAAGGCAGGAGTCCAGAGTTTTCCGTTCATGCAGTCAAGGAACAAGTGTCTCTTCCTTCACTTGTGTATCCACTTTCCTCTTCCATGACTGCCACCTGTTCTTCTTCCTGTTGCTGAATTGGGGTTTGCTGCTTACTTGGCTCCGATTCCTTCCTCATGGGCTTAATCCTAATTTAGCCAGTCTAGTCCTGCCTCTGCCTCTCAGGGCCTCCCTGCTTTCATTCCCTGATTTTATTTCAGTTGAAGTTAAAAAGCGGCAAGATCCAGAAGAGTTCATTGCTGCTTGTTCCCGTTCTAAATTGCTTATGAACAGCTCAAAGTCAAAGGGAGTTGCAGTGACAGGCCCACAGCTGGGGTGGCAGAGAGGCCAGCAGCCTTGCTCCTGGGCAGCTCTTGGCTTCTGCCCTGATCCTGGATGCAGCTTGTTGTTAGGGAAGCTGCAGCTGCTTCTGATAATATTGACTTAGAAGTGCAGCCCTGCCTGCCATCAGAACTGGTCCAGCCAGTTCTCCACTCTACCAAAGCCCAGCTGATGAGTTATGGCCATGGCTGGTGTTGAGGGTCACTGACGTGGCGGCTTCCTGGCTGTACATTTGACTCATTCCAGCCCAGAACTCCCTGCCTGCAGGCAGCCTGGAGGGGAGGAGCCAAACGGCATCAGTCTGAGGTTCCTCCAGCAGCAGCAAGGGGGGATTTTTGGCCTGTTCCAGGCAAGACTACTCCTGGCTCCCCAGCCTGAGATCAGGTGTATTCATGGATCAAAACACAGACAGCACATCAGCAGCAGTGGGCAAAGGCACTCAGAGTTTTGCAAATACTGCTGCATTGCTTGAGGTTTTTTCCTTAAATCTGCACAAAAATGTACCTATTTTCTCCAAAGATGTGTGCTTCTCTTTCAGTTTTGTTTAATGCATCCTTTTTGAAAAGCAAATTTCCCCAATTTAATGGACATGTGCAATTTGCACAGCTTTCCTCTTCAGATACTTTTTAGTTAAAGTGAATGGTAAGATTCCAGGAACCATGCATTCCAAAGGGTAACTTGGATTAGTTTAAGAACGTGAATCAGAACAGGGAAGAGGAAGTCCAGGGTGCGAAAGCCCCCTCCTGCCCCTATGAAGGGCATTTCTCCCAGGTTCTCTAGAGCTGTGCAAGATCTTGCTGATGCCAGCTGCTTCCCATCTGAGGGCTGAGGAAACAAACTGAAAGGGGACTGCGTTGGAAGTGCCAAGTATGCCACAAGAGTTCAGCAGAGTCAGCTTCTAGTATGGCCAGCTTTAAGGTAGGGAGTCTCACTGCTTCCCATTGGCCTCCATGGCAGGAAGGAAGGAACCAGGACAGAGGCTGCTGCAGAAGAGTTGCCCACAAAGCTGCAAGAACTGCACTGCCCCCACCCCCTGCAGCCTTGGCTCTGTGTGATGCCAGGCAGTGGAAGGGGAGGTAAAATAGCTGAGGTCTTGGCTCTGCTTACGGTGCTGCTGCATTAAGTGGTTCTCTGCTTTCTCCTAATGGCCTAATTCTCATTTTTCCTTTTCTTTCTTTTGCCAAACTTCATTTTATTGATCACAGTTCGTGTAATTCTCTCTGAAGAAGGGTGACCCCTAGAATCTTCTTCCAGTGTCCTTTCCCGTCGTCTCCCAGCCCCAGAAATGAGACTGCAGTTAGAGAGAAGAGCTGGGTTTCTTTGGAGAGAGAGGCGGCAAGAGAGGTCTCCATAGGCACAAACACATCTGTCCATTTTGCGCTTTTGTGTCCCCAAAGAGAAAGCACAGCTGTGCAATGGGGCTGATGGGCGTCTTGTCATCTCCCTGGAGACGTTTGGGACTTTAAATGGATGATTGATTGGGAAATGGCAGGAAATGGGAGTTCGAACTGGCTGTGTGTACATGCGTGTCCTAAGATGGCTTCCAGGCTCGCCTTAAATGCACCAGGAAAGTTGCTTTTACAAGTTCTGTTTTTAGAAATCCTTTAAGACAAGGAGATGTACTTTTTTAGTATTGGCCACAATCTGACTGTTCTTTTCTTTTTCCATTTGTAAATTCTGTCCGTCTGCATTTTTCCATTCCGCTCTGAGCTCCCATCGCCCCCCACCCCCAATATTTTACACTTGTGGACAAACCACCCAAAGCAGACTCTACCCACTTAGCATCTCTGCTCTCTTTTCAAAAGAAGAGACATCAGTGTGGAACCTGCTTGGTTCTGGCTGGGCTCTCAGGTTTAGGATGGGCTCAGATGTGTAGGTGGGTACATAAATCTGCCTAGAGTTGGAAGAGCCTGGAGCTCTCGGTCTCTCTGGGACTGGCATCTTCTAACAGTGTCATCTTCCCTTTGCAGAGCTTCCACTGACCTTGGCCCCTGCAGCAGAAGCACAGGTAGGTGGCCGATGGAAAGCTCACCTTCTCTTCTTGCAGGCATTGGGAACTGGACAAATCTGCTCACTGCTTAAAAAGCTAATTATTAAACCTTCCTCGTGTCACTTTCACGAGCAAAGCATTGGCAAGTTTGGAAAACTTCAGCTTGCGCAGATCAGGTGGCCTGTTTTGCCACCTTTGCAAAGCTGCCAAGGTCTGAGCACCCTGGCACCTCCTGGCCTCAGCACAGCTACTTGGCATTGCTGCTGTGCCCACCCATCCTCCAAAGACACCACACTGGCAGGTTCTCCCTGACACTGATCTCTGGGAAGAGGTTCTAAGTTTGCTCTGGGCAGATGTGGATGAGAGAGTTGTTTCATCAGCACGTGAAAAAAACAGGACATCAACCAAGCCGTGTCTTTCACTCTTCTGCCACTCTGCCCCTTCTCTTTCCTCCCCTGCAGATGGTGCAGTCCCTGGGCTTCGTCATCTACCGAGCCCTCGACTGGGGCCTGGAGGAGAACGAGGAACGTGAGCTCAGCCCTGAACTGGAGCGGCTGATCGACCTGATGACCAATGGGGACTCTGAGGATGGCGGCAACGGCGGCAGCAGCACCGCAGATGAAGGCTACAGTGGGCAGGAGGAAGAGGAGGAGGCGGTGGCCAAGGGGACCTTGAGCGCCGTCCGCACGTTCAGCCAAGTGATGCGGCTCTGTGCTGCCCGCCTCTCCCAGCCACAGGAGGCTCACGCCCACTACCAGGCGGTGTGCCGGGCACTGTTCCTCGAGACGGTGGAGCTGAAGGCTTTTCTGGCCAAGATCCGAGACACCAAGGAAGTGAGTGGGGCTTCCTGGGTTGTGAGCCTTCTGCAGATGCCAATCCTGAAATGCTGCCCTCGGGGTGGAGGGGGGCAAGTGGGCATTAGGCCTGTGATTTGTGATCCCTGAGCCTCTGTTGGCAGCTGCCTCCCAGGCCATCTGGGAAGACGACCTTTGGAGGCGGGGAAGATGGCCCAACCTTATGTCTCTCGGTGGCTGCCCAGAAGTTACCCAATTCCCTTGGAAAGGGAGAGCCTCGGCATCCCTACAGCACCTGCCCAGCTGTCAAAAAGGCTCTTTTGTGTCCCAGATAGTTGCTTGGGTGAGGCCCATGTGCTACTTGGCTTCTGGAGATAACTGCAAATTGGAGTCATCTTGTTTAGCAGCATTTCTAAGCCATCCTGATCCCACAGGACTCTGCACGGAGTAGCCAGGAATGGATATAAAATAACCAAAGAGGGCTAAAACGACCCCAGGGAGAAGAGCCGGCCCAGGACTGGTGGGAGGACTGCTGTCTTTCATTGGGTACCAACGAGCAGAGGGGAGAGGCTGCCCATGCCTCTTGGGGAAGAGCATTTCAGAAAAAGGGGGTGTCACAGAGAAGGCCCATCTCTGCTGCTCCTTCCTCTTGCTGGGAAGAATTCTTCATCATCCCCCCCCCCCCCTGGAATTAGATGCAGATGGGCAGATTCAGTCCCTTGGATTCTTTGGCCTGCGGCGTCTGCTGCCAGCACCAGGGAGGTGGGCAGCTCTTGACCTGCCTTCTCTGCTGGCTGCTGTCCAGCTGAGCCATGGCAATGTGCCATTCAGGATCTGCGGGTGCTGCAGGAAGTCCACCTTCCTGTGACAACTGAGCAGCAACATTCCCTGTCCTGGTGAGCCCCCAGCCCTCTTGTTCCTGCCCTCCCACCTGCAACAAAGCTGGGGAGGGGTCTGCTGTCTCCCTGCAGTTCTCGCCTCTAGAACCGTGCCCCCCCATCAGGGCCCTCCCCTGCACAGCTGGTGCAACTAAGAGCCAGAAGTGGGGAGGGGAGGCACCAGTCCATTTCTTTGCCAGGATGTCTCCGTGGCTCAGAGGAGCCTCAGTGGATGCTCAGCTCTTCCTATTCTTTCAGAGGGAGACCTCCTGGGATGGAGGTAGGCTGGGCTGTGCCTGAGGAAGCTGCCCCCTTGGTGGGCTTGTGCTTTGCATCTCTTGGGAGGAACCCTGAGTAGCTAATGAGAGCTGATAATTAGGGACTCTCCAGCCCAGCCCTCTCCAGGGGAAAGCGCTGTTTTCCTGTGGAAAAGAGTTCACGGAGAAGTCATTTCCACACACCCTGAAACAGTCACTCGGGGAACAAATTCTATCCCAAAACCTCGTCGTGGAAGTGAGAAAGGCTGAGGGACAGAGAGGGAGACAGAAATTAGAGATGGGGGTGTAGCACAGGCGCCCTCAGCGTCACCTCTCTTTGCAAGGAGACCCTGAAGGGAGCTCCAGAAGGGCATCAGCCAGACATGTCCTGGTGAGGAATGGAATGCATCCACACAGACCTTTCCGGGCTTGAACTGGAAGACCAGCAGGCAGGGATTCAAGGATGCAGCTACAGGAAGCAACTAGAAGCTATTCAGGGAGGGAAGATGAGGGTCTGTCCACCTGCCCCCACCTACTCGGGGAATCCTGAGGGCTGAGAGCCACACATGTTTTGATGGCTGTGGATGGTTCTTAAAAGAAGCTGCTCTGCTCTTCGCCTGCCCTCTGCTTCTCATCCCTTGGATGGAGTATTACAACTCCCAGTCAGGCTCCCACTTGGGAGGAGTTGTGCCCTGTCTCCCCCAACCGTGCCAAAGCTGGCTCTTGTCCCAGTCCCTTGTCTGCCCAGAAAATCCAGCAGTCCAGAATAGGCTTTGGGTGCCCCGTCCCTGGCATTAGGGGACTGCCCCTTCAAGTTCCTCCCAGACCAATCGATAACTTAGATGATAGGCTAACCTGTCTCTGGCTCTTGGGATGTGCAGATGCTGGTCAAGCTGAAGGACGAGGAGCTGAGGGACCGATCGGCAGCAGAGCTGGACAACCTGAGGAACACGGACTGGGTACGGAGCGGGCTGGGAAAAGGAGACTTTTATGAAATTCTCCAGAATCTCTCTGGGTGGGGCTGAGTATAAATATTCTGGGTAGAGGACTACTTCCCCTCAAGAAACAAGAAGAATGGAGGGGAATCCTCTCCCCTCGCTGCTCTAGGCACCCCTGATGTGAACTTTACGCTCAATAACTGTATTTTCCCCTCTCAAATACACGCATGCAATCACAGGTTCTCCCCACACACCCGTTTGCCAAAAAGGGCCAGGCGAGGTTGAGTAATGCCACACCATCGGGGCTGCAGTTTGGCCTTGAAAATAGTCTCCCCGGGCCGCCCATAGCCCGACCTTCCCAACACGTGGGAGAGACAGTCCGCTTTGTCCCAGGGCTGAGGCACTGCTTGCCCCGGAGGAAGCTCAGAAGGGGGCTTGGCTTCTCAGAGCAGGAGCCCACAGAGAAGGTGCTACCCCAGCGCCTCTCCTGGCTCAAGCAGTTTGGGGGAAACGGGTCCCGGTGGCATTGTTGGTTTGTGGCTTGCAGGCTCGGCTCTGGGTCCAGCTCATGCGAGAACTGCGGAACGGCGTGAAGCTGAAGAAGGTCCAGCAGAAACAGTTTGACCCTTTGCCCACAGAATATCAGCTGACGCCTTTTGAGATGCTGATGCAGGACATCCGAGCCCGCAACTATAAGCTCCGGAAGGTCATGGTGAGAGGAACAGAGGCTGCCCCCTCCTGCTCTGGGGCCACCAGGCAACCTCTGTGCAGCTCGGCCACCCTCAGGGGTCTTCCTGTTTGTGTGGGCCTGGGGCCTGGAGCAGAGCGGGAAGTTTCACTTAAAGTGGGGCGTCCAGCAACTCTTCCCCCTGAACCTTATAGAAGTTGCCCCAAAGGCAGACAAGATGGAAAGAAGCAGAACTTGCCACCCAGAGGCTCCTGGAGAACAGGAGCAGCTGTGGCTAATTCTTCTGTATGGCTCTCCGCCAGGTGGACGGAGACATTCCGCCCAGGGTGAAGAAGGACGCCCATGAACTCATTTTGGATTTCATAAGATCCCGTCCGCCTCTGAGACAGGTCAGCCCAGGTTCTGCTTTCCTGTGCTTTGTTGGGGTGGGGATGGAAAGGGCCTTCAGTCTCGGACTTTGGGGGGTGCACCAACAATCCCCTTAATTGCTTTTGCCACTTCTAATATTCCATCGTTGATTTGAGATGGTCACTTGCCCAACAGGAAATTATTTGGGGGGGGAAGCTGCTGGGGCTGCTTTCTGGACTGGACGAGGGGTGTTCTGGCCAGGCAGAGCAGCGGCGTTTGCCACCTCAAGGGCGGCAGCCGGCCAGGGTGCTTTGCTCTGCTTCCCAACAAGTGAACCTTATGAATGGTGCAGTCCAGTATACCTGCTGGCTTGGTTTACCGTCACTCGGCAACCTCTTGGAAGCGGCACATTAGGGACCAATTTGGGAGGCCTTGAGGTGCACTTTCAGCCCCGGAGTTGGAAGAGCAGCCACCAGTGGAACGTGGCTCTCTGGCTTCCCCACCCTATTGCAGGCTTCAGAGCGCAGGCTGCGCCCCCCGCCCCAGCAGCTGAGGAGCCTCCATGAGAAGATCTTGGAGGAGATCAAGCAGGAACGGAAGCTCCGGCCGGTGGAATTGCAGCACCAGGACCGGAGAGGTATGTCTGTCCTTAAAAAACAAAGAAGGGGGGTGGGGGGTCCTGGAAGAAGATCCCTCTTCTCCCTGCTGGGATGAGACAGCCAAGGCAGGAGGGAACCCGCTGGGTTTCAGGGGAAACGCCCCAATCTCGGTCTAGTCCCGCAGGCATCTCAAGATGCTCCAGACGGAGTATAGAGCTGGGACTCTTGCCTATCATCCCCAGCAATGGAAAGAGGGGGAGCCTGGAGTGACCTGGAGCTCTCTTTGAGGGAAGGCAGTTCGGGTCCAAACTGTTCAGATGTCCCAGCCTTCAGCCCTGCAGCTTTCACCCGTGTTGACATTTGGATGGGCACCATGAAGTCCGGTGCCAGGCTGGGGGAAGCTGGCCTATTCTAAATGCCACTTGTTAGAAGGGAGGCCAGGCTGGCATTTCCCACGTGCCCGGCACAGAAGAGAGCTGCTGCCACACCCTACCCTCTCCTCTTGTCCTGCCAGGGTTTGGTTCCTTGCCCTGCCTGGTGAATGCCTGCTTCAGCGACATGAAATCGCCCTCTTGCATCAACCTCTCCGTTTCAGAGTCCGGTGCCCCACCTCAGCGCCAGAGGCCCAGGGTCCTGCTGAAGGCACCCACGCTGGCAGAGATGGAGGAGATGTTTGTTTCAGAAGTAAGAGCCGGCCCTCATCTCCTGCTTTCTGGACAGAGCTGCTCGGCCTGCAGAAATGGGCACAGGCCACAAATGGACCTTGCAGCCCAGTCCCTTGGGCCTCCTCCCCTTCTCCTTCCTTTGCCCCAAACCTACTGCTCTGGCAAGCTCTGCCACCCACTAGGGCACTGGCACCATGCTGCCAAAGGCGCCTTGCTTGTGCATGCCCCAGCTCCAGCGCTCCTTCTCCTTGAGGGTAGGAACGCCGTCCTGCTGTGCCTGGGGAGAGGGGCTGAGTGCCGGCATTTCTGCAGCCAGGCTGAGTGTTCCCTTTCCTGCAGGAAGATGACTCTCCCTGCTCAGAGGCGGTTCAGCAGCCGGGCCCCCTGATGCCCCTGAAGCGGGACCGCTCTTTCTCCGAACAAGACTTGGCCCATTTTCGGGATGAAAGTGAGAGCAGTGAGCCTCACCTGGAATACTTAAGGTCTAACCTGTCGGACTCGAGGCCTCGCTCAGGTACCGTGCCATCTGCAGGGGCCAGCATGGAAAACATGGGTCAAGTGAAGCCCTTTTATGACCTAACTCCCCTTTGGGCCCCCCGCCGCTTTGTGGGTTTCCCCCCCCCCCCCCCCCCCCGTTCCCAGCCTTGCAGTCCAACTGTCTGAGGATCCAGTGAGAAAGACCTTCGGAAGATGGAGCAGTGGGGGGGGGGGGCAGATTTTTCACCAGCTCTGCCTGGGAGTGAGAGGGTTCCTCTCCTGCACACAGCAGCTGGGAGGGCCTCAGGGGCTGCAGGAGTTTCCATTTGTGAACCCTGGCTGGGTGTGGCTGCTCTTGATTTTCTGGTTTGCCTCTTGCTTCAGCTACACACCCCTTGTGTTTTCATGGGAAGCAGGAGGGCCTGTTCTCCCTGCTGGGTGGATACTGACTTGCCTGTTCCCTTCTGTCCTCCTTCAGGTTCGGTTCCGGCTCGCTACCACCCTCGGGTCGGTTCCTGCCCCCGTAAACAAGACATCCTCGGTTCTGTGGGGAAGAATTTGGAGGCTAGCTCTGTCCCGATTACAGACGCCAGTTTGAAATATTTGTGGCTGGTAAGCATCTTTGGTGGTGGGGCCTTTCACACACGCCCTGTGGCACGACCTCCGGTGCGTGAAGCTGCCCCAAGTCAAGTCCTTGTCCCAGGAAAGAAGTGAGTCAGGAAGTGGCCTCAACATGGAAGAACTTTAGTGGGAGGATGGCAAGCCCAATGGCTCCAACTTCACTGTCTTTCTGGCGTTAGAACCTGAGCGTGTGGAAAGTCTTCCTTTGGGCAATTGGACGTTTTACTATTGGGGGCCAATTCTGCATGGCTCTCTGTGCTTTGTTTCTCCCCGAAACGGGAGCCAGCCTTTCTCTGCATCTTGTGAGGTAGTGAACAGCCAGCCTTCCCTGGCAGTTGAAATCTGACCACCTAAGGAGGCGGGTGTATTGGTAAGGGCTGGTGTTTCTCCTGGACTCCTAACTGCAGTAGACCTGAACTGCCCACCCAGCCTGGGCAGCTGGCCTGGCTGAGGGCAGTTCTGATTCGCATACCCTGCCCCCCACAGCAGGAGTTCAGCCACCCCGTAGAAAGCCTGGCGCTGACAGTGGAGGAAATGATCAACGTGCGCCGAGTGCTGGTGAAGGCAGAGATGGAGAAGTTTCTTCAGAGCAAGGAGCTCTACACCAGCCTGAAGAAAGGGAAGGTGAGGCCGAGGGGCTCCGGGGGCTGCAGCGGGGAGGGGGTGCTCCCCGGATGAGCTGTTGTTGATGGCTTCTCCTCTGGCTCAGAGCTGCTGCTGCTGCCGAACCAAGTTTGCGCTCTTCTCCTGGCCCCCAACCTGCCTCTTCTGCAAGAGGTGAGTAAGCAAGCCCCCAGCTGGGGAGGCCGTGGGATGCATGGGGCTCCCGGCTGAGCCTTTTCCTTCCTCTGTTGCTTTTAGGTCTGTCTGCAGTTCCTGTAGCCTGAAGGTAAGGGCATTCTGAGACAAAGTCCCTGGGGAAGTCTTCTGGTGAGCTGGGTGGAGCAGCCCAGCCCTCCACTGAGTCCCTCCTGCTTGGCCCTTCTAGATCAAGATGCCCTCGAAGAAGCTTGCCCACATCCCTGTCTACGCCCTGGGCTTTGAGACGCTGCACGGCTCTCTGGGTGCCAAGGGCCCCCCAGCCCGCCAGCAGGAGACTTTCCAGTAGGTTCTTTTCCTTCTTCCTGTTTGTTTCCTCCTCCGCTGTTTAGGATGTGCAGATCAGAGCAAGAGAGTCCCACAGCTGAGATTGGCAGGTTGGGACTTTTTCTGCTCCAGTCATCTTGGGCAGCTGTCTCTGACTCCATTTCCAGACAGGATGAGAGGTCAGCTAGCAGAATTTCAAACCAATCAAGTCGACTGAAGGGGAATTCTGGAGCCTGCAGTCCCAGCACAGGGTTAAGGAAGGCGCTTGCAGGCACAGGGGCTCAACTCTCTGCAGTCTGAGGTTTGAACCCCAGCCAGATAGGTCTGCAAACTACAATCCTTGCATTTGCCCAGACATATCAAGACGCGAACCAATGATAGTTTTCATGTGGCCTCATCTGAAGATCTGCCCCCATCTCCTTTTCATTCATGGATAAGAGATTATTTGGCTTGAGAGATGGAAGGAATCCAAAGTCCATGAATGACCACCTGGCTCATGGATGAAGTGCTTGCAACCCCTTCAAGTCGCTGAAGGATTGAGAGGGCCAGGAATGCTAGCTTAACAATTGTGCGATGCATAACCCTGATCTCCTTCAGGATTCAGACCTAACAGTAAGGCAGGACATTCTAAAGCATGGCTTAAAACTATCCCATCAAGCAAGCTATGTATCTCAGGGTGCTTGTCAGCAGGTTACCCAAGGTGCTTCCTGATACTGGAACCACAGACCTTTGAACCAAGCAAAGCCTGTCAGTTGAGGTTGCTCTAGCCCTGGGGACCCCAGTCAAGAACTCGTGTTTGCCTTCCAGCTCCCTGCAAGGCACCCACTGGCGCAGCGTGGAAGAAGAGTTCCCCTGCATCTATGCCCATGGGTCGGTGCTCAAGGACGTTTGCCGCGACTGCTCTGGCTTCGTCACAGATGTCGTCAGCTCCAGCCGCAAAAGCATGGACATTCTCAACACCAAGCCGGGCAGGAGCCGCAAAACCCAGTCCCTGTACATCTCATCCAGCTAGAGGTACCTGAGACATCCCCTCAACGCCCCCCCCCCCCTCCAGCTCCAGCACCCAACCTTCGAAGGCCAGGTAGCCACGACTCTCTGGCAGAGGAAACCCTGGAGGGTCTGCTGGCTCCCACCTTTCTTATCCAGCCCAACCCATTTTCCAAGGACATCTACCTGCTGCTTATGTACATACACACACAGACACAGACACAGACACACACACACACAGAGAGCCTTGTAGATGCTCTATATTTATACAGCAGATAAGTTGCTTTAGCTGGCCAGCATGGCAACCGCCTTCATTGGCAAACGAGAACTTTGCTGAAACCACCCTAGCCTGCAGGTCAGCCAGAGGGAGCCTGGGCACCAGGGGTCCAGCTGCGCTGGTGGGCAGTAGGGCAGCCTGCCAGGCAAGGCCAGCTTCTTCCCTGCTGCTTTCCCCACAGGGCCTCCTCTGGAGAAGCTCTGTACCCCTCGCTGGTGTCTCTGAAGGAAACGTCCTTCCAGCCTTTGGCTTTCTTGCAAAGTGGGCTCTCTCACAGCCATGTGTGCCTGCTGCTGAACGCACCTTCCGGAGCTGCTGGCTGCTCCCTCTTTTCTGTGGCTCTTGCTTGCCGTCTTTCTCTAGGAACGAGGCAGGGCTCCTGCCGAGACTATGAAAAAGGGCGATATTTTCCTCTCCTCCTCCCTCTACAGATTCAGGAGTGTGTCTTATTTGTACAGCCGATAATAAAATACCTAATTTTGTAATAATTTAGAGAGAAAGAGCACCTGTTCCCAGCTTCTGAGAGCCATTTGCATAGGGAGGGAGGACAACCGACTGCATGGAGGGTGCCAGGATCTTTGTGGAGGTGGCTTGGACTATCCGTGTCTGTATAGGAAGAAGTCCTGGTTCCTGCATAAATGGGGCCATATTTACACATTGCACTAACCCGTGTAAACTCTGTAAACCGCAAACTAAACTGGCTACTTGGGTAGCGGCTTAGCATGTGGTGGATACTTTACAGCTTATTTAACACCCCAAGGTAGTTGTCCAGCATGAACTTGCCAAGGTTGGTTTCTGCCCTCTTTCCACTGATTTGAAATAAAGAGTAGAAGCCCTCTGTCAAAGACCCCTCCTCCTGGGAATGGAGCCAGTTCCAATTGAAGCCACCACCTCTTCCAGGCCAAATCCCAGCAACTTGGGTAAGGCTGGGCCCATGCCAGGGAGTGGGGGGTTCTGCAGCTGCTAGAGAATGAGCAGCCACATGTAGGGCAGCTGCAGGCAGGCCTGGTTAACCTGACTTAGTGGCTCTTTCTGGAAACCTGCCAGAAGAATTTAAAGATTGGTAATGATCTCAAACGCTGTACTGGCATGATGCAAGGGGGGGGGGAGACATAATCAACCATTAGGAGAAAAGACCCACCCCCTTCCTCCAGGTATTTATTCCACCTTCCTCTGAATCCCTCTCTCCTGCCTCATTTGCTACCCACTTTATCCAACCCTGCCTTCAGTATTCACGGAAGCTCACTTTGGTCTGAGAGGACAAGCGAGACTCCGCAACCTCCATCCCTCCTTTTTGCGCTTCCCAGCTGCACAAGAATAAGATCCGAGCCCTGCTCTTCTTTCGGTGACTTATGCAATTCTGACAGGGCCTTTGCTGCAGGAAAGCCTGTGCCACAGCCCCTCGGCCATTTATGGTCTTGGAGCACAACAAAGAGCGCCTCAAGGTCACTCTGCTGATCGCCTTCATGTTCAGGCCTTAGGCTCTTCTGCTTATTTTCTCAAATGAAAGAGACTCGCCAGTGCTCTTTGGGTTTTGCCAAGAGCCTACAAACCAGTTTCTGCATGCCACCATCCCCTCCCTTGCTCCCCAGTCGCCTGTTTTGGAAGAAGTCTCCATCTTGTGCCCATTTTGTACCTAGCATGACAGGCCTCAACTAAGTTGAGAGCCACTTTGGTCTCGTTAAGGTGCTGATCTAGAATCAGGGATCTGAGTTCTTCCTGCCTTAGCCATGAAAGTCAGCCCAACCCATCTCACAGGGCTGCGATGAAAAGGGGAGGTAGGAGTATTAAGTTCTGTTTGCTGCCTTGCATTATATATTAAAAAGATGGACTAGAAATCTAGCAATTCAGCATGCCAAACTTTGCAAAGCACACATGCCTATGGCTACCATGGCATGGGGGTACTTCATGCCAGAAATGCACACCTGCGCACAGGTGGTGCACAAATAACTTGCATATAACCTATTGGTGGCCGTATGTAGTGTACATAGACAATAATCCAGAAGTTGGTCAGAATTAAGAATGTGGTTAGAAAGCAAAGTTCAAATGTGGAAGGGAGGTTTTGGAAGACATTTGTAGACCGAGAGAGAGGTTCCAAGAACATAAGAGGAAGGTCAGGACTTTGCTGGTGTTCTAGGGGTCCCCTCTCCTCTTGTTCTCTGGGCCAATCTGCTTGCTTGACATTCATGGGCGCATTGATCCACTCACTCTTCTTTGCAGTAATTACTTGCTGTGTCAAAGCGGGCTTCCCCTCCCCTCATCAGTCCTGCGTGCACTTGTCCTCCTCTGCCAATGTTTTATATGAAGCGTGTACTTTAAAGAAGTGTAAATAAAATTTAAAGTGAAGCAGACCTAGTAATGTTCTTCTGTAAATCCTGCTCCTGAGGCAGTAACAATTTCTCTGGGGAATTTGAGGCTGATGAAAATGCTTCCTAAAACTCCAAATGGAAGAGCTTGTTGGTATCTGTTTAGGGAAGAGCTCCAGTTTTTGCCCTCTGCCCGCTTATTTTACTCTCAGCACAGATACGATGTAGGCAGTTAACCCAAAGAGATGGTTAAAGGAGCTTTGGAAGGTGTGCTTGCTTATTCCAGGGATCAGGAATCACAGAGAGCCTTTGATCTGTGACAGCTCTTCTTAATCTCTTTCCAGAAGAACAATGGGCAGAAGTTTCTCAATTTGAATAGATCCACAAGGATTGTTTAACAGGACTGCAACAAAATTATTTCCCAAATTCTACTGTTATAAAAAAGGGTTGGAGGTGTTTGGGAGTATTAAAGTTCTGGTTTATTACGTTCTTAGTGGAGAGTTAGTTACACAGCAGCCTGAAATCTGCCAGTTCAGCTCTTGAATATAAGATTATGCAGAATATTATTGAATTCAGCCTTATTTATTCCAGTTCCACCCATCTCACGTATAAGAGGCTTAGCAAAAGCTACACTTAACACCTACAAATGCAATTTAAAAACCAATAAATAATGTAAAACCATCACGAGAGGCCTAAAAGCCACGGCTGAGATAACCACACCCACCCAAATGGATCAGCCACTTCACGGGTCCTCCGACCGCGCGCCTGGGATCCTCAAGCCCACCGGCAAAAGCCAGCCGAGCCAGGACGGAGCTGATGTTCCACGGGGGTCTCCCTGGCTGGCCGGGCCCACTGCACGATCCCACCGCCGCCTAAGGCCTGGTGGGCGGGGTCCAAGTGCTGGCCCCGCCTTCGGCACCCAAGCCGGCTGGGCGACTCTGGTGGGTCCCCCTCTTGCAGCCAGACCCACCTCACAGGGTTGTTGTTGGGGCACCTTCCTCGCCTGTTTCACCGACGGAGTCACTGAGAGCAGCCGTCTTCTCGGGGGGAAGAGCTGCCTTCAGGGTTACGGTCAGAGGGAAGGAAGCGCCTGCCCGCAGCCATCCCGTTCGGCCGCTCCGGAGGGCCAGGCGCGACGCCGGCGGCGACACCCTCGCTCCACGAGCCACAGCCGGCCGGGCACGACGAGCCGCGCATGCGTGAGCCGCGCAGCGGAAGTGCGACGGGCCGGTGCCTAGACGGGCCCCTGCTCTCCTTCGGGTTGTCCCAACAGCTTCCGGGCCGACGGCGTTCCCGGAGCGGCTGCTGCGGGGGCGATGTCTCGCCGGGCTCTGCGGCGGCTGCGGGGCGAGTGGCGCGGCCAGGGGCTGCTGGGCGAGGAGCCGGAGGCGCGAGGCAGCGGCGAGGAGAAGGACGAGGAGGTCGCGGGGGACCAGCTGCCGCCCCTGGGCGGCGGCGGGAGGCGGCGGCGGGGCCCGCGGCGGGAGCCCTTGGAGCGGGTGGCGAACCCCTTTGAGCTGGTGAGGAACTGCCCCGGCCGGAGACCCTCAGCAGCCGGGCGGCGTCCCCCCGGTCTTCCCAGTAGGGCTTCTACGATCCGAAGGGCGAGAGCCGCCCCCGGAGAGGCCTGGCCCCAGGCCGAGTGTCTGAAGCCTTCCGGTGCCTTTCAAGGGGTGGGGTAGCAGCAGCTCCAGCCCATTGCGGGTGTCTCCCCACCTGCTGTTTGCTCTCTGATCCTGCTACTGGCCTCCCTTCTTAAGGGGTTCTTCTTTGTAACGTTAAGAGAGAGAAAGCAAAACCAAATGATGGTTATGCCATATACTTGCTTGTGGACTGGGGAACTTTTAACCTGTGCAGATAAACACCGAAGGACTGGATGAGGACCTGGTATCGAAAGAGGAGACCGATGACGCCCGATTGCAGGAAGAAGGCAACCCGACAACTGAAGAGGCTGAACCTGAACGGCCGGAGAGTGATAAGAGGGGGGAGGGGGGAGAAGTGGAACAGCTGGACCAAATGGCAAGTATAATGTAGAAGTCAATGGTGCCCATTTTTGTTTAAAACTAACTTTATATCATCAACAAAAAACAAAGCAACGTAGAACAGGTCATGAAAACCAACTATTAAAAACTAGCATACAAACAGGTCAGCTTCGTGACAATAAAAGTAACAAACTGCAATCAGTAATTTGGCAAATGTAACACCCCTGCTTTGGGGGCCAGATTGGTAGTCAGGTGCAATTCAAGATGCTGTTTGTCACCATTAAAGTCCTTTGTGGTTTGGTTATCTGAAGGATTGTCTATTCCCAGTTGTTTATACCCATCTGGTCCAGTCTGGCAGGATGGGTACACTCCTAGTCCCGCCGGCTAAGGAATGGTGGGGAGCAGGAGGCCTACCTTTTCTTCCACAGTGCCTCCTGTTTAATTAACATTAATCCTGTTAATTAATCATCAGTGCCTCCTAACCCCAACCTGGCTGGCCTTTCAAAGGGTCTTGCTGTGCCCCCAGGTCTGGAGTCCTGGGTGTGTGAAGGGCTCTATTTCTGCTATGTTGACCCTGATGGATTATAATATTGTTTGGCTACTATTTGTATTTTTATCTGCTGGCACATCTTTTGTGAGTATAGCTCCTAAAGAAACTTAGACATTTTCTTGGGTTAGATAACTTGTTTGAGATTCATACTTTTCATGTCATGCTTCATTATCTTTCAACCTTTTATTTTTATTTTTAAAAGTCTACTGCAAACAACAAATCACGAAAGAAAAAGAAGAAAAGAAAGAATAAGAAGAATCCTTCAGGCGAGGCTCTGGTAAATTGAATTAGGTTTGGGGATTAAGCACTTGTATGGAAGTGCTGAATGAATTAAACCAGTTGAGGCATGTGAAAAAAGTCATGGTTATTTCCTTTGCTGCCAGGAATTTGAGACTTCATGTGGGATTAAAACATTAAAAAATGATGCTCCCCTTACAAAATTGTAACTACAGCTCTACAGAATCTTGACTAGTCACTAGAAAGAGCTTGCAGTTCAAGGAACAAAGATGGCTAAAAGCTGTGCAAGACCAAGCTCAAGCAGAATCCAAGAGATGAAAGGGGCCCTGGAGGCCTTCAACCCCCATCTGGGGCAGATTCTCAGACAATCCTGGAGAAATAAATGACTGTCCGATGTTCAGTGATGGGGCCTCTATGATTCCAGAAGGTGTTGATTGTATTAAAGGACCATTATGAGGCTGCCTGCAAGAGAGCGTTAAGACTTCCCTTTACATGGATTTTATCTGAGAAGGGAGAAGCCCTTTTGCTCATTTTGTTGCTTTTCAACAGTTCCTTGGAGATGATGACCAGGAAGAAAATATTGAAAGCATTTTGCTGAGCATTGAGAGTTCCAGTGGGCCCCCATGGCAGAGCCAGAGCAGGCTGGTCACCGATAATCGGCCTCTCCTTTACATCGAACACAGGTAAGAGACCAAATGTCCATCAGTGGTGGGAGAGTCCTCTCTTGTGCGCTGTAGATAAAACGATCGATTTTAGGTTATACATCAGTGCTGAGGCTCTAGACAGCTTAAATTAAGGGAAAGTTCAAGAGGAACAGCTGATAGATGATATTTTCTTATATTTGCTATCAAACCTATGAGATGCCCCTTGCACATAGGAACTTCTTAAAGTGCCTCTGTGAGAAAACATTGAAAGGAAGCTGAATTGAGCCTGAGTGATGATAAGGAAAAGAATCACTCCGGGATCTGTGGCCTGGTAAACTAAATTTCTTCTGTTCTCTGGCTATATCTCAGAGACAGTATGGCTGGCACGCTGACCTACTAGGAAGAATGAATTCTAATGCGATCCAGGCGGCTTTATCTTAACATATTCCAACATCGGGCTGTAATTTCTGCTGTGTTTACCTTTTCCCTTCGCCTTGTCTTTGCAATGTAGGGGACCAAGTGGGTAGAAGCTCTGGTTCATGGCCGTCCAGCACAGGACAAAACTTGGCTGAGAAGCCAGTAAACAATTGTTGCTTATGTGCAAATAAAAGCACATTGTATCTTGATGATTTTAAGTGAGAAAGATTTTGGACGCAACAGTGTGTTCTCTGCATCGAATAGGATGTAGGCATTAAATGACAGGCAAGATTTGTGTTCCCAACTTTCCAGGAGCCTGAATCCAGAGATGGAGCTGAAGAGATACTTCGGAGCCCGGGCGGTTCTGGGAGATCAGAGGTGAGATCCAGTGTGTGGGAGAGCAAAACATCTGGCCACACCAGTCATAGTCTGGGGAAACATTGTGGTGAGAATGCCTTTTCTAGACTCTGCCTGGGGCTAGGACTTCCCCACCCTGCCTGGGAGTCTTTGCGGGCAGAAGGAAGGGAAATGGTACATTCTAGGTCCATAAGTCTCCTCCAGGGACAGATCAGTTTGGGATCTCTCTGAGCCGTCCCAGGACCATGGTCCTTCTGGATGGAGAGTTTTGACTGGCCCTCCAGAAGGGGCTGAGACAGAAGGGGCTTTGATCCATTCTTGTGCCACTCTTTACCACTTCAGGCGGCTGACTGCTTGTCCCGAGGAAGGGCCGGCACACAGCCCTGCACCAGGAGGCAGACGCCCCGCGATGGGTTCCCCAGGGTCTTGCTGGGGAGAAATCAGTTGGTCCCGGTTCCTTTGATGGCCCCAGACAAAGACTTGAATCTGTCTTTCTCACAGGCGTTGCGTGCATGTGAGGACAAGCACATGCCTTGATGTTAGATGTGGTTATTCCCTCTTCTGCTGCATCTGTTTAATCTTTGTGCTCATCGGGAGGTGGGGTTGTAGTGATGCTCACTTCAGCACTTGCTGGCTGGAGAACAGAGCAGTTGCATTTTCCCAGTAAGGAAGCCCACATTCTCTCATTCCAAAACAAGGCCCTGCTTATTTTAATGACTGATGATCGCCTGGAGGGGGTGGGGAGGGCAGGATACATCAATAGGGCTTTGAAAACAACCATACCACCCATGTGGGCTTTGTTGCAGCTGCTTGGCAACTAGAATATAGACAGAGGCTCTGATGTATGAATTCACGTCTTAAAGTGTGCTCCTCCTTTCCAGGCCAAGGCAGAGGCAGCGCCAGTATGTTCGCAGCACATGGTTGACAGCACCCAAGGACACCTGGCCACGTCATAGCAAAACCGGTGAGAGGCCTTCCCAAAGCCTCTCACCCCAGAGACGCCTCGGCTGACTTTGGGACGGGGAAAAGGCTCCTGTCTATTCTGATGGCATGTTGGGCACTGAGTGGCAGAGCTGAGCAGCAGGCAAATATATTGATTGTGGCTGCCTTACAAGCCATCAGCTTCTCTTCCGATGCCAGTGAAAGGAGAGGCCTGGTAGGGCACCAGTTGTTGTCTCACGACTTCCTTAACTGCCCGCCTTCTGGGCTCTTCATACTGATCTTCTCCAACTTTGCACAGGAGAATTCCAGATTTGTTTTAAGGCTGAAGAAAGGAAGAGTGCTTGCTTTACCCTGAAACAATAGGTGGAAATGCTCACATAACCGCCCAGATTCCTCTAGCTTGGAGGTGTACATGCCTTGCGTGATGAGAACTCCCAGGCTTGGGAACCTGGATAAGGGCTGCAGTGGAAGTTCCGGTCTGGACTCATCATTTGGAGTGAGGGGAATCAAGGCCATCCAGCTCGAAGGGGGGGTGAAAAAATCCAAGCTTAGCAGAGTTTAGCTTCTCTCCAAACGATAGGCCAGTGTTCCTCAGCCGTGGCAACTTTAAGACATGTAGAGTGTATTCTCCATTCTGGCTGGAGAATCCTGGGACTTGAAGTCCACATACCTTAAAGTCGCAAAGGTTGAGAAACTGAGACAGACGCTTCACTAGTTTCTGGATTATCATTCCACTGAGGCTGACCCCCCACTTTCTCCCCCCCTCATAAATCTCTCCAGGTATATCCATGGTGCTTTTAGAAACAAGGCGTGGGGAGCAACACTTTGCCTTTGAGCACAACCGGGAGTACCAGCTGGTGCAGTTCAAATTCTTGGATGCCGTGGAGTCGATGGACCCAAACAATCTTGTGGTAGGTTTTCCATCGGGCACGCCCAAAGTCACAAATTCAGCTGCAGCAATTTGTTCCATCCCAGCTTTGACTTCTGGACTTGCCCAGGATTTTCCAGCCATGCCCAGCTGATGCCCCCTCCAAAGGTGGGTATCCTACCATTCCCCTTGGGCCGCCCCTCTAGGCTGTAGGTATCGACTGACCCCCTTGGGCCGCAGATGTGTCCAGCCCACTCTGCATGGAGACCACCAGCAGAGGCCTGGTTTGCTTGCCAAAGCCCCTCAGCCACACAAATGTCCCTTGACAATTCTAACTTCAAGGAGAGGCAAAAGCCAAAATGCTCTGAGCTGCATCCTCTGAGAGAATGTTATAATTAAAAGGGATGTAGCTTTCTGACTAAGTCTTCCTCTCGGGGTGTGCATGTGTCTGTGATTCTAACCAGTATGGAGTTATGTTATATCCTTATAAAAGGATCTTGAAGCCTGGTTCTACCTGCTATGGTAGTTTTTTTGTATTGTGGGGGCTTTGGATGCCAAAACGGTTTTTCTCCTGCTGTTTCTGTCGCTTCCGAGCGCCATCTCCACATTTGGGGCCCTGTGTATCCCTGTGATGGGCGCCCGGTCCCTCTCTCTGAAGAGACCAAATCTCTGCTGATGCCGAGAGCAGAGCAGCCAGAGTCACAGCTTGCGCAGGGCAGAGAAGAGGCTCCCCTGGTCCTCATGCATTTGTAACCCCCCCAACCTGGGCTTCCAAGCACTGAAGAAACAAAGACTGCAGATGGGGTTGAAGGGAGTCCAGCGCAGCGAGAGCTAAGCCAACACTTGTGCTATATTTAAACCTTACCATCTTTGAGGAAAGGAGCGTCTCGTTGCTCCGGGGCCTCGGAGAACAGGCTCTGCTTTGAGACTTTTATGGAACCGGTCCAGCTGTGTTAACTGGTGAACAGTTTGATGGTAAATACAAAGCGTGGAAAGGCCGAACTTGTTCTTAGCCTAATATTAGCCAGATAATCAAGACATTGAGTTTGGAGAGCTCCCCCCTTCCTTCCTTCCTCCCAGCCAGGATAAATATGTCTCTTTGAAATTGGAGGGTTGGGGAGATAAAAGGCCTTTTGTCCAGGAATGACTCCTGGCTCTCCCCTCCGCCCCCCCCCTTCACTTGCTCCCCAAGGGGGAATTCAGCATAGTTGAGGAACCTTTGGGTTCTCTGACAAACAGGAATGTAAGTTCTTGGAAAACGGGAAGGAGTGTGGCTGCTTTTATACAACAGCTTGTTTTCAGCACAGTCCGTTGAGGCAATGAGCCTCAATCTTCTCCTGGATCAATAATAGGTGACGCACAGAAAGCTGTACACAAGGTGCTTTGCATAACTGATGGCAGCAGCAAAAAACATCATTTCAGTGGCAAGTAGACACGAGGTGCCACTGAAAATCAGTCCCATGTCTGAATGGTGAAGATTTGACTTCTGAAGAATGGTTCATATTTCATTAAATTTACTGAACGTGGACGTCGTAAATCTGAACCTGGAGTGGGGATGAAGCGGAGGTTGCAGTAAGAGAAGGGATGTGAAGAGGAAGAGAGGGAAGGTGGCTCTGAAGCCCAAGGGAATAGCCCAGGTGACCAGATGGGGGGGCCAGGTAGGGGCCAGGGATGCAGGCAAGCAATCGGTTTGCTCTCCTTCTGGAGCCTGTTGAATTTGGAAGCCCTCCCAAATGCTGCTTTGGGATCGGTGAGTGGTGCGACGGGGCCCGTTTTTCCCATTCCCTCCCAGCAACCCCCCTGGTTAGCTTTGCCCTTCTCTAGAGAGTCCCCAAAGGTTGCTCTTCGGCTTCGTTCTCAGCTGCTGCTCCAGATGAATCCTTACCACGTGGACTCACTCCTGCAGCTCAGTGACGTGTGCCGGATGCAGGAAGATCAGGAGATGGCCAGAGACCTGATTGGTAAGAACCAGGCAAGGGTGGCCCATGGAAAGAGAGAGAAGGGTTTGGGGCGCGGAGTTGGGAGAAATGGCCCTGGGCCCCATTGCCTCTTTTGCAGAGAGAGCCCTCTACACCCTGGAGTGCGCCTTCCACCCCGTGTTCAGCCTCACCAGCGGCACCTGCAGGCTGGACTACCGCCACCCGGAGAACAGGTGCGTGCCCACCCTGGGGACTTGGAGGAAGACATCTGCTTCTCGGCCGGTGACCGCTGGGTGCCAGGGCCCCCCTTGAGGCCCTGCTGGGCTGGACTCCACTTCCCCACTCCTGTCCCTGGAATCACGCCCCTTCCCTTCCGCCTTCCATCGCAGAGCCTTCCAGCTGGCCCTCTTCAAGCACTTGCTCTTCCTGGAGAGGAGGGGCTGCCCCCGGACTGCCCTGGAGGTCTGCAAACTCCTCTTGAGGTGAGGGCTGCTAGGGGGGCGGGGGGGGGGGGGTTCTTCTGGTTCCCCCAAACCAGGTCGAGAAGGGATAGTGGCCTGCGGGGGAGAGAGGGGGTTGCTGTTACCAGGGATGCAAACTGGTCCTCCCTCTGCCAAAAGCCAGCAAGCTTCCCTTGGGACAGCTGACCTGAAAAAGCTTCTTGCCTTTTATCTGCCACCCCCACCCCCAAAAGCCTCGATCCGGAGAATGACCCGCTTTGCATGCTGCTCATGGTGGATTTGCTGTCGCTGCGAGCAAGGGAGTACACCTTCTTCACACGCATGTTCCAGGAATGGGAGGTGAGCAGAGCCCCAGGCAGCTGGAGCCCCACTAGCACAAACCCTCAAAGGAGTGGGGCAGCCTGTGTGGCTCAGTGCCCCCCCCCCCTTGATTTCCAGCTGGCTGCTTGGCCCCTTTCTGGGCTAGAGGAGGAGCCCTTTCGACCATCTGATGCCCTCGGGTGCCTCTATCTTCTTCTGCCCTGCTTCCTTAATTGTCTCTTAATTAGAGAGCTTCAAAACAATGCAGTCAGAAAAGGCTCCCGTGCCTCTCCTGTTTTTAACCCTGCTGGGTCACTTTAATGCCAGCCTGCCCTATTTTGAAATGTTCCTAGGGCGGGTGGGGGGGGTGATAGAGAAAAGGCAAGAAGCTCCAGCCATGTGCGGGCTCCCAGGTCTGCCTGGACAGGATCTGAGCTGCTCCCCCTCCCCAAAGCTTCAGCCAGCAGCGGTGGCCACTCTGCAGAGTCCCTGGAAGATGGGAACTTCTGCTGCCCCTTCAAGACAGCCGCTGCCCTCCTGAGGGTTCACCAGGCAGACACTTGGAGCCTTGCCCGGTGTTTGGGGGGGCTTTCCTGAAGACCCAAGTCCTGCTTCCAGCCCCTTTTCTGTCTCTCTTCTACAACTCTGGAGTTGCCTCTGCAAACAGGTCACACCTGTGTCTCCTCTTTCTCACCTTCCCCCCCCCCACCAATCTTAGGGTCATCGGAATCTGAGCCAGCTCCCCAATTTTGCCTTCTCCGTCCCTCTGGCTTATTTCTTTCTGAGCCAGCAGGAAGACCTCTCTGAAGCAGAGCAAAGCCGAGCCCGGGAGCAAGCAGACAGCCTCATCCAGCAGGCCCTGATCATGTTCCCCAGTGGTGAGTGAGACCCTCTGGCCCGCCCAGCCCAGCTCACAAGCAGTGGAGAGGAAGAGGGGCCCCTTGGGGGGAGGGGAGATAAGGGGGGGAGTTGCAATTAGGGAAAGCTGCCAAATGTCACATCTTAGACATGAGCAAAGATGAATTCCTCCTTACACACAAACACACACACACTGAACAAAGGGACTGAGGGAGCCTCTTCTGTGCCTCAGCAGCCCCTTCCCCCCAACATTTGATAAGGAGGCCTGAGTTCTTTTGCCCTCCAAGGAAGGCCCTGACTCTCCTCCTCCCCCCCCCCTTCCAGCCCTGATGCCGCTCCTGGACCGGTGCAGCGTGCAGCCTGACCCCGTGGTGGCCTCCCATGCCTTCTTTGGACTGGAAGCCCAGTTGAGGTAAAGGGGAGGGTGGCCCTTTGCAGGACCACAGTGATATCCTGTGTTGGGGGAGTGATGCGGGACAGGGAGAGCCACCAGAGGACAGGAGCTCCGAGTGGGGATGGCCACAAAGCCATTTAAGCCAGAGATTGATAAGGAGAGGGGGATCAATGAAATCTTGCCGGTGGGACAGGCAGAAAGCAAAAGCTGCTCCTAATATCTGCAGCAAATTTAGCCAACTTCCTTGACGGTCGCTGAGGTCGAGGCTGGTGAGGTTGGTAGTTCAAGATGGTGGAACCTCCTCCTCCCAGGGGAGGGATTCACATTTTGTAACAATCGGTTCACATGTAGCCATGTGACTGGGTGAGCCTCCTGGGGGGGCGTCTTTGCTCCCAGAAGGCTTCCGTGGGGGCCAGGAAGGAAAGAAATGGAGCCTGGAGCCCCCTGCCTCCCCCCCCCTTGGCCACTAGAGGAATCTGCAATGGGAATCACCTGAAAAGCAGACTGGAAAGGTTCCAGGGACAGCTGCACCAAAGCTGTGGTGCAATGAGCATCTCATCCCCCAGACCCAAGGATGCGACTGGCGGCTTCCTTAAAGGCCCCCTCTTCCCCCCTCCCGCCTCAGTGTGCCTCCAGCGCTCAGCCAGCTGGTCTCCCTCTACCTGGGGAGGAGCCACGCCCTCTGGAAGGATCCCGCCGTCATGGCCTGGCTGGAGACCAATGTCCACCAGGTGCTGCGAGTGGTGGATGCCAAGGAGCCCATCCTGGAGGAGGCAGAACAAAAGTGAGTTGGGCGATGGCTGGTGCTTCCCCTGCCCCCCTGCTCAGGACGTTCAGCACTGCCCCTTTCCCCGCCCTCGGCTGCGTTCCTGACCCATGGCCAGCGCAGAAAAAGGGTGAAGAACTCAGGGGTGTTTTTGCTTCTGTGTCCCTGGGAGAGCAAGCGGTGGGTGAGAGAAAGCTGCTTGGAGGAGACCGTTGGCATCCTCCCTCTCTCTCTCTCTCTTCTGCTCTCTGTCTCTAGGCGAAAGGCAAGATACCAAAACGCGCCCCGGAACGTCTACCGCCACGTGATCCTCTCGGAGATCAGAGAAGCCACGGCCGCATTGCCTCCGGTGAGGGACCCAAGGCTGCAACTCCTCCTCTGGCCTCTCTTTCTTCCCTGGAAGCCGGCCACCCCGTCTTCGTGGCTGGCGTGGCTGGCTCCCCTTTGGTCTTCCTTTGGGCTTTTCCTTCGCACCGTAAGCCCAAAGTCTTCCTCAGGGGCAGAAGAGATGCTTCATTCAGCTACTCAGCAGCCGAGGGCTGGACAGTGATGGCCACGATGACCGCTGACCTCTTCTTTTCCTCTCTCAAGGAAGTGACCGCCCAGCCCATCCTGGGGTTCGACCCTCTGCCACCCCTGGACTCGATGGCTTCATACTCAAGGCCCGAAAGGTATTTCCCCACTCTCGGCTGTGTTGTGCGTGTGGCTGTCCCGAGAGGCGCTGCTTGGCCCAGCCAGCCTGAGCTGAAGCCAAGAGGCTCCCCAAGGCCCCCAGGGAAGAGCCCCTCTCTCCTCCCGGCCTCTCAGGCACATGTCCCTCTTGTCTTCCCAGGGCAGCTCATCCAGCCAACGAAAGCACTTTATCCCTCTTCTTTCGCTCCCTGCTGCCGAACTTCAACTTGCAGGTAAGGTGCCCTGTTTGAGGCGACAGCAGGTGTGTCCAGAGCATGGCCACGGGTGGGCGGATGAAGGCCAGGGTGTGGGGTGAAGGGCAGCAAAGAGGGGGAGGTCGGGATGGGTCTAGAGCAGCTGTGGTGCTGTGGCCGGGTATTTGGGCCAGGGGTTGGGTGAGCCATGCCGCCTGGTGGCTCCTTTCTGGGCTCTGTGTGAGCCTTGAGGGCCCAGATTGTCTGCTTCTGGTCCCCCATGGGATGAGCGGCCATGGAAGCCCACTTGGATAAGCCCAAGGCAGCCATCGGGAGCCGGGAGAGGGGCTTCCGGAGGACTGACCTGCCTGGGTGTCTCCCTCTCCTCTGCCCCATCCCAGGGGGATATTCGCGCCGGAGAAGCCGAGCCGGGTGCCGGGCAGAACCTCAACCAGGGAGTGAACCGGCTGATGGCGGCCATGCGGGACATGCTGGCCAACATCCAGTTCCAAGAACCCCCCCGAGATGACAACCCCGAGGGTGATGGGGGAGACTGGGACTGAATCCTGGCGCCCCTCCCCCCCCCCACAATAAGCAGGTAGAAGCACCTGGAGCAGCTTCTGTTCTTCACCTCCACACACACCTCTCCGTCTTCCCCATCAGGAAGGGAGGACCAGCAGGGGACAGCATTTTGGAAGGGAAACTTCACTTTTTAATTAATAAAAGTTAGGATTTTTTTTTTTTTAAATACTCTTGACCAACTATGGTTGAATCTCTCAGTCTTGATATTTGGCAGAGACCCTTTGCGAGAGAGAGGGAGGGAGGGCTGGGCTCCTCGGCATGGTGTGATTCTGCACTGGGGGGGTCCTGGAAGACCCCTCCCCCTTTTTTCAAATGCTTGAGATCTGTTCAGCCTCCAGTGTGGCCCCACAATATGTACACAGGCATGTTTCCATCCTTCACACACACATGCATACATCAGGCGCCCATCTGCAGAGTTGTTTATAAACAGGGCAGCCCAGACAGCCTGCGATGCGGGGAAGGCGGCTGCCAGGATAGGAAGGTGGCAACTGCTCCTGAGCTGGGCCCGTGCACCGTTTCCTGGAACTCCTGGGCCAGCCCACCCACGGACCCTGGGGCTCTGCTTAACTTGCCTGCCCCTCTGACGGCCAAGCCAGGCCTGTTGTGCCAGAGGCCTGTGCATTCCAAGCCGCAGAGCCAGAGAAATGGAGCAGGCCAGGGAGGGCGAGGCGGCCTCTGGTTGTGCTTGGAAGCCAATTTTGTTTTTTTAAGAAAATTGAATAAAACATTTATTTTAAAAGTGGGGGGGAGCCAAACTGCCACTTCCACTGTAAAATGATTTTTCCTCTTCAGTTGCTCCAGGAAGGGGTTGCCTTTGGCCCAAACGCAGCACTTCAGAGCTCTTTTGGTGCCTTCCCTTTCAAAGGCCAGCTGCCCGCTGCTGAGCTCAGGCCAGACAACTCCCTGGAGCAACTGACCTTTAACCTGCTGCTCCTTCCCTGCTCCGCCTGTCACATGTTAAGTGCAAGGAAGGTCATGCGTGTTCCTTGGTTCATCCATGAATCTCTCCCCGACTTTCCGTAGCCCTTGCCCAGGGATGCGGTTTTTTGTGATTCTGCCACTTCCAGATTATGTTTCTTGGTCTCAATGAAGAGGGTGGTCTTGTTAAGCCTGACCCCTCCCCCTCCCTTCCCCCAGTGGGCTAGGCAGTCTGCCCCTGTGCAGGTGTCCCCACCAGAGGCCTCCCTTTGGACCGATCGGGGTCCTAGGGATCCATGCCAGCTGGCATGATCTGAGATGATGGTGCCTATGTCCACGTGGGCAGTCAGAAAAATGGTCCCGATGTGTCTCTGCAGACCCCACCTCAGAAGAACATGAGCTGCCAATAGAGTGACTTGTCATAATAATAAGCTCAGCAACTTAGGCCTAGAAGTAGATTGCAGAAGAGTATGGCCGTTATTTTGGAGGGCAGAGAGCATTGGCCCCAACCACTGGAAGCTTTTAACAAAGACAAAGCTCTCGACGGACGGTGTGTATGTAGACAGCACAAGATGTTCTGCAGAAGAAGATGCTGAAGTAGTGAGCACGGCTCTCCTGAAGGAGGAGGAGGAGGAGGGCGCAGTCTGCTACTTAAGGATATCCTGGCCATCACGGGAACCTCGCTGAAAGAAATCGGGCTGAGGGTCATTGAAAGAACAGCATGTCAGATATGGCCAGCCCCGATGCCGTAGCAGTCTAGCCAAGCTGTCCCTCTGTGACCTACACTCCTCTGCTCCCCCTTGCAAGGCTGGGGGACAACCCCCTCGTTCCTGGTTTTCTAGAGCTTCCCCTTTGAGAACGGCTGCCCCTCATCGGTGTTTATGAAGGCCGCGGTTCATCCGGACCGTTTCATAATATCTCCCTGCCACTCAAAGGGCTCGCCCGCCTGACTTGTTATCATGTGGGTCACCCCCCACCCTTCTGCTAAAGGAGGAGCTGTGTCTGTTCCTCTAGAAGGAGGGGAAAGAAAGACTTCTTTCTTTGCCCTTAAGTTTTGCTAATCAATTTTGGAGGCAGAGACAAATTCAGCAATTATAACATTAGGAAGGAAAGCAGGGGACTTTGACATGCACACAACACTTCCCAAGAAAGAAGCCGGAGGGATCTCTCTCCTGAGCTGCGCAGGCTGAACAACAAAGGCGACCTGCAGAAGCCAATGAGAAGAACAGCCAAGAGGCCAGTGCTTTGGGATCCCTGGAATCAAGTCGCAGCTAAGTCCTCCTGGGAGGTGGGGAAGTGTTGCTGGCTTTGCCGTCTCACAGCTGCTTTGTTGGAGAGCTGATCTCGCAGAGCCAAGACTTTCTAGGAGGGAAGCTGCTGACGGAGAAACCTGCAGCCACAGGTGAGTGTTTGGGGCAACTAAAGATACTGGCACTCACCTGAAGACGCTTCTGAAGAAGAAAAGCTCTTCCAAAATTGGTGCCCCCCTCCTATTTTTCACAAGTGGCCCTCAAAGCGCCCAAGATGCCTGAGGCGTCCCCCATGAGGGTGCACCTGGATTTCCCCAATGGCACCACTGATCCTCTGGTCAACTGGACCAATGAGACCTGTGCCAGTGAGCAGCAAGTGGTGATCCCCAGTGAACTCTTCCTGACTCTGGGAGCAATGAGCTTTGTGGAGAACCTGCTGGTGGTGGCTGCGATTGTCAAAAACCGGAACCTCCATTCCCCCATGTATTACTTCATCTGTTGCCTGGCCATTTCCGACATGCTGGTGAGTGTCAGCAACCTGGTGGAGACCCTCTTCATGCTGCTGATAGAGCACGGGATGCTGGTCATTGAGGCCAGCCTGGTCAAGCAGGTGGACAATGTCATGGACATGCTGATCTGCAGCTCCTTGATGTCCTCGCTCTCCTTCCTGGGCGTCATCGCCATGGACCGCTACATCACCATCTTCTACGCCTTGCGCTACCACAGCATCATGACCATCCAGCGGGCCGCCATCCTTATGGTGGCTGTCTGGCTGGTCAGCATCGTCTCCAGCATCCTCTTCATCGCTTACGACAGCACAGCTGTCCTCATGTGCCTGGTGGCCTTCTTCCTCTCAGTGCTGACCCTCATTGCAGGGCTGTACATCCACATGTTCGTGCTGGCGCACCGGCATGCCAGGCAGATTTCGACCATGTATGGCAAGCAGCATGCGCCCCAATTTACCAGCATGAAAGGGGCCATCACCCTCACCATCTTGCTGGGGGTCTTCTTGATTTGTTGGGGACCCTTCTTCCTCCACCTCATCCTTATCCTCATCTGCCCCAGCCGTCCTGCCTGCAAATGCTACTTCCGCTACTTTAGCCTCTACCTCATCCTCATAATCTGCAATTCTGTGGTGGACCCCATAATTTACGCTTTCCGGAGCCAGGAGCTCAGGAGAACCTTGAAAGAGGTGGCCCTATGTCTCTGGTGACAGAGAAGGAGAGGCTGGCTCCCTAGGACCCGGTGCAAGGCAGTCATCCTCACCCCAAAGAGGGGCTCGGTGCGCTGTTGAGGGCCAGCAGGCGACTCTTCGTGACTCAGCAGCAGAAATTGTGGAGAAGAGGTTTCTGGCCATTGGAAAAGCCCAGCACCCTTCCTCTTCTCTCAGCCTTGTGGCCAGCTGGGCGCTTATTGGATGACCACAGGCTGGAGTTGGAAAGAGTCACATTGCCAAAATCTGCCGTAATGGGTGTCTTGTGTCAGCGGCTGCCTCCTATCGTTGTTCCCAGCAAACACTCTCTTTCGATTCCTACAGTTCTGTTTAGTCCCAACTGGCAGAGGACAAAAGGCTACACCCCCCCCCCCATCTCCCGC
This sequence comes from Laticauda colubrina, assembly GCA_015471245.1. Classification (NCBI taxonomy): domain Eukaryota; kingdom Metazoa; phylum Chordata; class Lepidosauria; order Squamata; family Elapidae; genus Laticauda; species Laticauda colubrina. Next base: position 619,486 of record BLBF01000045.1, on the reverse strand, counting down.
TCAAATCCTGCTGTAAAACTGGTGGCTCAGAACCAGGGCTGGGGGCCAGAGAAGGCAGTCCAAGACATTTCTCAACCTGGACTGTGGGATTGTTTGCTGGAGAGCCGAATTCATGTCTGCATCTCTTCTGCAATGTGAGGTGAGCAATCAAGTCTGTAAGGCTGCAATAGACAACTTGGAGAACAAGAAAATTATCCAGCAGCCACTCAGTTCCACTTTTCTCTTGGGCAAAATTTATGCTTTACACTCGCAGTTTGAATGCAAATACCATTTTGTACAGGATAGTTGTTGCTTTGGACTAAAAACTAAAGTTTGACATTTTTTGATCGATCAGTGCGCTTCCTTCCTTTGGGTTTTGCAGATGCCTCTCCTTCCTCATCTGCGGCAGCTGCCCACCCTTTAAGGATGAAAGGGGTCTGAATTAAATTGGGTGGCATGAAGGGTGTTGGGGGAGAGGAGGCAAATGCCAGTGAGGCATGACGGTCACAAGAGTTTGGGATCAAAGGGAGAATTGGGAGTTCTGATCTGCATTGATTGCTCTTTGCAATATTAGCACATATGTGCCAGTTGAGTGGGATTTCAGTATGAGTTCCTTGCAAGCCCCTTATAGAGGTACCCATCTTCTTTTATATGATGTTTCCAAAGATCATATTTAAAATCCTACTTCGATCATTGACAAGACTAGTCTTATCGACGTGAATCCACTCAGGATATTAGCTTGATAGGTCATCTGGGACTGAAGTCCCTCCTTGTGAAGGGGGGGGCATGTTTGTTGATGGGGACAAGCAGGCTGCTCTCCAAGGGACAACAAAAGAAGCAGCTGGTCTGCCTGTGGCATGCCATGGATGGACTCAACCACTAGATCCTGACTGAAGGGGGGGAAGGAATCTAAGGGGTGGGTTTCATCTGCCATTCTGTAGAGGGAACAAGGCCATTGGCTTGGCTGGGTGGGAGGGAGGGATCCAGGGAATGAGGTCCATCTTTTACGCACCCATCAGCTTCTATTTCTCCTACCTGAAATATAATCCTTGCAGGTTGTTCCTGTGAAGGTAGGAGATAAAAGGGCTTCCAATGGTTGACTTAAGGGTTTTGGGTGGGATGGAATCTGCCTCCAGCCTCGGTTGCCTGGGTCCAAGAAAGGGTTGCCTTGCAATTGCATGGAGGGTTGAGGAGGAATTGGGTGGTTGCTCCAGCGGAAGGCATCTGCATCAGGAGAGGGACAATATAGAAGAACATCAAAGGGCTCCACCCAGCATGGTGAAAAAAACCCAGAAGGCGGCCACAAGAGAGAGAATGGGACGCCTAAAAAGGGTGGAGTCCCAATGACTCCTCCGAGTCTTGACTTTTAAAACACGCCCTCCTTGCCCTCTGATGCCAGCGGGTCTGTGCCACTCGCAGGCCCAACTTCGTTTCAGCATTCCCTTCTTCCAGTCCTTCCCACTCTTCTTTCTTTTCCTTCCTTCCTTTCTCTCCCCTGGGCCACCACCTTCTAAGTCGTCCCTGCCTCCCATCTTCCTAGGAAGCGGGGGGGGGGGGCTGGGGGGCGAGGCGATCCCACCCGCGTTTCTCCGCCAGCCAGCGAGCGCGTCCTTGCAGGTACAGACGGAGCCTCGGCCCCTCCCCGCTGCCGGTCAGAGCTCACCCAGGTGCCGAGGAGGGAAGCGCGGGGTCCACGCCGGGCCTCGGCGCTTGAGCGGCGGAGCTCGCCGGCGAGAGGCGTGGGAGGAGCAGCGCGGAAAGGCCGGCCGGAATCGCGCCCGGAACGGCCTCGCACATCCTCCGCAGCGGCAAGGACGGGGTCTCTGCCCGGAGGGAGGGGACGCCTTCGGCCCTCCGGCCCAGGCAAAGGCCGGCTCGCCCGCCTCCCGCGCCGGGGCCAGAGGGCGGGCGCGGCTTTGTTGCCCTCCCGCAGGGGAGCCGGGCGCAGACACAAAGGCGAGGGGGACGCGTCCCCTCCCTCCGGAAAAGCGGGCGGGGCCCGGGCTGCCCGGGGATGCTGGCGCCGGGACAAAGGGCCGGAGCCGCCCAGGGTGGGGGGCGGCGGCCCGCTTCTCCGGCCCCCCCGCCTGCAGGCAAGCGGGCCTTTGTCCCCCGCCTCTCCGGACCTGCCCGCGGCGCCCCGCCCCCTCCCCTTTGAACGGCTGCTGCTCTTCGGCCCAAAGCCCCCGTCGCCCAATCCCCGCTGGCCCGGGGCTGGGAGGGGGTCGGCCGCGGCCCAAAGGCTGGAGCGCCGCTCACGCAAAGTGCGCAACAAGAGCGCCTTGAGAACGCGAGAAGGCGACCCTCCCGGCCAGAGGACGGGACCAACGAGCAGGACGGAGTTCCCTTGCAATCCCGGCTCGTGCTGGCACCGGGGAGGGGCCCTCCGCCCACGCTCAGAGGCACTCCTCTGAGCCTGGAGCGAGCCTCGCTGCGTCACGCCCGATCCCGGGGGGCCAAACCCGGCGCCGCCGCCTCGCCTCCTGCAAGCGCGCCTGGTCCTGATGCTGCAGCCGGTGCAGGATTTTGCAGCGGCGCCTCCGGATTGGCCGAGCCCTCCGCCGTGACGTCAGCGCCCAGCCCGGGTGCAGCAGGCGCCCCCGATAAAACCCGCCGGCAGAGCCCGGCCGCCTCCTCCGATCGCTCCGCGCCCGCCGCTCCTGCCGCTGCCCGCCGCCCTCCAGCCCTGCCCGCCGCCGCCGCCGCCGCCGTCGCAGCATGAGAGAGATCGTGCACATCCAGGCGGGCCAGTGCGGCAACCAGATCGGAGCCAAGGTAAAGGGGGCGGGACGCGGGGGGGGATGCTCAGGTGCGCAAGAGGCGCCTGCCCCGCTCTCTGGCCCGGACCCGTTTGTGCCTGAGGGCGGCGGGTAGCCGGCTTGGCAAGACGCGGCTGCTTGTGGCCTGGCTTCCGGCGGGGGGCGGTGCGTGGGCTGAAGGGTGCCCGAAGCGGGACTCCCCCCTGCCTCTCCAAGACAAAGCGGGGAGTGGTCTCCTTCGGCAGCTGAAAGACCCCCGGATCTCCAGAACAAAGACCGTGCTGGACACCGTGACCTTGGTGAGGCCAGAAGCTGAGGGGCACCTTGTTCCATTGGCTCCCGTCTCCCTGCCATCAATTTTCCAGCAACCCCTCTCTCTCTCTCTCTCTCTCTCTCTCTCTCTCTCCCTCTCCCTCTCCCTCTCCCTCTCCCTCCCCCTTTCTCTCCTTTGCTGGAATGAAGGCTGTTGGCTGCTTTGTTTTGCGTCTCAGTCCCCGGAGCTGCAAAGTGGGGAAGGAGGGTCCTCAAAGGATTTTCCCAGCTTGGCAGGCAGCGCTAATTGGAGGCAGGGGCTCTCCGTCCCTGAAGCCCCTTCCCACTCTCAAGACCTCAGGGCAGCAGGTGTCTGGACGGCAGACAAAGAGCTGGGCAGATCAATGAGAACCTTTTGCTTGAAAGCACCGGCCCTGCCAGGACAGACTTTGGGGAGTAGGGTGGGCTGGTGGGAGGAAGGGGCTTCTTCCTCCAAGCAGAGAGTGAATGGATCCCAAGAAGGCTGTGGCAGGAGGAGACAGGGCAGTAGAGGCTTTGCAGAGGGAGGGAGAGACTCCAGCTGCCGTGACTCAGTGCCACAAAGCTGGCTAATCATCCCTCCAGTCCCCTTCTCCCACCCCACCCCCACCCATGCCTGCTCTGAATAAAAAGGAGGCCAACTCCCTGCAGTGAGAGCTCACCACTTCAGGCTCTGCGGATCCCATCCCTGAGGGTGGAGGAGCCCAGCAGCCTGAAATCAAATCAGCCTCTGGAGCACTTTGGCAGCTGAGCCTGGGGTCCGCCCTCCCACCCACCCTCCTCTGGGAAGGACAGCCTGCCTTTCTTCTGGTGGAGAGGGGTCCGCCCCACACAGCCCAGAGCCTCCGATGAATAATGAGCTCCCCCCTCCCCACCCCTAGGTTTGGTTTCTGACAAAGCAGTTCAGCCTTCCAATGGGCTGTTCTGGCATATGGGGGTCTTTGTCCAGGAAATCTTGCTCCACAACAAAGGAACTTTTCTTCAGAGAAGCATTATGATACTTATGTACACATTATTATTATTATTTTATATCACCAGTGAAAGAGAAATAGCTCTTGGAATACCAGCCTTCAATCTTATTGAATTCTGAATTAAGCTTCACTGCAAACAAATCACATGGGACACCCTTGGTTGCATAACCTTTATACCCCCCCCATGAGATGCACCAGGGGGACAACTAGCCTGCCATGAAAAGTAACACTGGGGGGAGGCAGGTTTTCTCCCCATGGGCTATATAAGCAGCCTTATGCATATGCTAGTTATGAGGAATAATCCATTGCAACCCACAGATCCTGTAACTGGATCCATGCCAAACTGAGGTTGGCCTTTCCGTGTTGCCAGGGAGGAGATTTAAGAGGAATTTTTGAGGGTCAGTTTTGGCCAGAGTCCCACATCAGTGCAGTCCCAGGTCAGGCATTTTGTTGCATGACACAGAAGAGGATTTGATTTCCTCAACTATTTCCTTCCTATCATGCGACTGGCTCTTCATTTAACATATCTCACAACTCTGTGAACGCCACCCAGGTATGCCAGGTTGAAGTTGCCTAAGAAGCTGCCATCCGTTGGCCATCTTGGCCTACGTCCTCACTTGGGCCTCAGCAGACAGACCCGATCCCTCTGGGATATCTCAGCCTGTGATCCACTAGGCTGAGCCGGGTATTCAGCTGGGCTTCCTCGGGCCAGATCAGGCTTAGGGCAGCAGGCCAGTTCACAAAAAGGCTGGTCTCCAAATCTTGCTGAAGTGCTCAGCTCCCTGGCTAAAGGCTAAAGACAGTTTAGAGTCAGTTTTGTCCCTTTTAAAAACTCCGCAAGACTCTTTGTGGACCTACAGTCTCCCATTCATGTACAACACTAGGCAGTCCTGTCATGTGGCCGCTCCCTCCACTCCCGACCTTGCCGGTGAGGAAGGGCTCTTTCACAGTGACAGCTCCATCTGCTAGGGATGCCTTATGTCCCTGACCTGCAAACTACTGGAAGATGGTGCAGCCTCTTCCACTTCCACTATCCTCATTCCATATGAAAGAGCAGAATCTTTAAACCAATAAAAATCCCATCCAAAGAAGCTGCGCTGTCCCCTGTGGGAACGCTGCTGCGTAGCCCTTGTTTACGAGACCGAGACCGAGGTTTTGCTCCAAGCGCTAGAAACCATATCTTGATGAGCTGTTGCCCTTCAAGGCTCTCTGGGGAGCATGTGAGGCTCTTGCTGCAGTCTGCATCCGACTGTTGATCCCAGTGCATTTGCACCATGCCCAGAAGTCGGGTGCTTTATCTCCCAATTGGATTAGTCTACAGAAATGGATCTGCTCTCCTGGATCTGATTTCAAGGGCAAAATGTCGTGTTCCTTTTTTGGCTTGTTCTTGTAGCCTAATTGGCTTTCGGAGTGGGGCCAGATGTGCCTTTACAGCTAAGCACACTGGGAGCTAAGAGAAGCCCTATGGAAATTAAGCTTCCCTCCCTGGGAATGTGGCTGAAATGTGACAACAAATCCCCCCCTCCCCCCAGATATGCCACGAGCTGGGGATGCCTTCAGGGAAGGAGAGGGGTAGTTCCAGCACCAGGGTCCCTGGAGGAGCACACATGATGCCTCCTAGGGAAGAGGCCGTTGACTTGGCTGATTGGGCAAAATCTTCCGAGGTTTTTTTTTTGGAGGGGGGGTTGTGGAGTTGAGTTTTTTGGCAAAAGGAGGGCAGAACAGAAGCAACTCAGAATTTGTTTTTTTTCAAAAGTATAACAACACAATAAATCTTCTAGTAGTGCTCTGATTCCAATACTTATTTGTTGAAGATATCCGAACCATGTGCCTCATTTTTTTCTGATCTCTTGTTCTTTTCACAGTTCTGGGAGGTGATCAGTGATGAGCATGGGATAGATCCCAGTGGAAACTATGTTGGGGACTCTGATCTGCAGCTGGAAAGGATCAGTGTGTACTACAATGAAGCCTCCTGTAAGCTCTGCTCCCTACCTAACCAGTGTCTTCTGACACCAAGAATTTCCCCCCAGTCCTTTCCTGGAAATTACACAGGCCGACCATCCCATTTGACCTACAGGTCTTTCCCTCAGGCACTTTCAATGCTTCCAGTGCTACCAGGGAGAAAATGAAATCTGCACAAAGATGGCCTCACAATAATTTTTATCCAGCCCACTTGGTGCTGGCATTGAGAACAAGGATGGGGCTCCTGGGTTCCCAAAGCCAGGAGGGAGGTCATTTGGCCATGCACCTTTTGAGCATAGCACTGCCAGTAGAAGGAAGCATAAAGGGGTGGTAAGGAGCATGAGATGCTTTGAGCCCTCATGTGCAGGTTTTTTGGTGTGACTCTTGGCATGCTGGTTGTCTTCCAGCAGGAAGGAGGGACCCAGCCCTGTACTTTATAGATCACTCAAGGAGTAGAGGGAGGAACCGTGTTGAATAAATGCAAGGGCCTGTTTGGTCGATGAACCATCCAGGTTTGTCCATTTAAGGGGAAAACCTTCTTTGTCTTTCCAGCTCACAAATATGTCCCCAGAGCCATCCTGGTGGACCTGGAACCTGGCACCATGGACAGTGTTCGCTCAGGCGCTTTTGGACACCTCTTCAGGCCAGACAACTTCATCTTTGGTATTGTCCCTCTTTGTGCTCCTCTCCCTCCCTCCTTAATGTAGCACGCAGTTCTACACCCTGGAGATGGCACGCACCGCTTCTCCTTCGGATTGGTGGAATTGCATCTGTGGGTTGGGAGGAATGGAAAGGCCCTGGTGGGGTTGGTCATTCTGACAGGGGGAACCAGCTAGGCCAAAGGCAACAAGAGTCACAGAAGCTCCTTCCAGGCCAGGATTGTTTTTCAAGGCCTTCTTGGCTTCTGAGGCAGAATCAGGTGTTTTTAGGCAAGAAAAAATGCAGGCTGGTTTACCTATCAAACAGGTGTCTCAATTCTTCCTGCACAGGTCAAAGTGGTGCAGGGAACAACTGGGCTAAGGGGCACTACACAGAAGGGGCCGAGTTGGTGGATTCTGTCCTGGACGTGGTGAGAAAGGAATGTGAAAACTGTGACTGCTTGCAAGGCTTCCAGCTCACTCACTCCCTCGGTGGGGGCACAGGATCTGGCATGGGGACCCTCCTTATTAGCAAAGTCCGTGAAGAATACCCAGACCGGATCATGAACACTTTCAGCGTGGTCCCTTCCCCCAAAGTATCTGACACTGTGGTAGAGCCTTACAACGCCACCCTCTCCATCCACCAGCTGGTGGAAAACACAGATGAGACCTACTGTATTGACAATGAAGCCCTCTACGACATCTGCTTCCGGACCCTCAAGTTGGCCACCCCGACTTATGGAGATCTCAACCACCTGGTTTCTGCCACCATGAGTGGGGTGACCACCTCTCTGAGATTCCCAGGGCAGCTCAATGCGGATCTGCGCAAACTGGCGGTCAACATGGTTCCCTTCCCTCGCCTCCACTTCTTCATGCCCGGCTTTGCTCCCCTGACAGCCCGTGGGAGCCAACAGTACCGAGCCCTAACTGTGCCTGAGCTCACACAACAGATGTTTGATGCCAAGAACATGATGGCCGCCTGCGATCCCCGCCACGGCCGCTACCTCACAGTGGCCACAGTCTTCAGGGGACGCATGTCCATGAAGGAGGTGGATGAGCAGATGCTGGCCATCCAGAGCAAGAACAGCAGCTACTTTGTGGAGTGGATTCCCAACAACGTCAAGGTGGCCGTGTGTGACATCCCGCCCCGTGGCCTGAAGATGTCTTCCACCTTCATTGGCAACAGCACCGCCATCCAGGAGCTCTTCAAGCGCATCTCGGAGCAGTTCACAGCCATGTTCCGGCGCAAAGCCTTCCTCCACTGGTACACAGGAGAGGGCATGGATGAGATGGAGTTCACAGAGGCCGAGAGCAACATGAACGACCTGGTCTCCGAGTATCAGCAGTACCAGGATGCCACTGCTGAAGAGGAAGGAGAGATGTATGAAGATGATGAGGAAGAGTCTGAAGCCCAGGGTGCCAAGTGAGGACCTGGCTGGGAGCCATACTGCGCCCTCCCTGGGAAGAAGCCGCCCTTAGCACCACCCCATGGTTCATCTTCATCTGCCAACTCTCCCATCTGATGAGCTTTAGACAACCAGCTTCTAGTTACTTCTGATCGAAGCGTTCCAAAAGTTAAAAATTCAGTATTTGACCACCTTTTCTTCCAGCTCCCCAATCTCCAATTTTTTGAGTTAGTGCAAATCCCTCTGTTAGTCACTTTGATAAATTCAAGGATTCTGTTCTTTACTTTTTACTGGTCTGTGTCTATTTTTATGTTTTGGAATACTTAATAAATTTATTGCTGTCCAGCTTGTGGGCTGCCTGCTTTCTGCCACTTGGAGGTTGGGTGGCTGAGTCAGCAAAGGTGGAAGTATGAGGTGCTCATTCCTCTGGTCCCCCTTTGGTAGGCCTTTACTTGTGGCCACGAGCAAGAAGGTGCAGGACTGTTGCAGGCCATTCCTTGCAGGGCCACCCTGGGTTTGCTGGTGGAGCTGGACAGAAGGGCTGTGACAGATCCTGAAGACAAGCCAGAGGAATCAGGTAGTCACGGCCAGATGGATCTGTGTGAAGGGCGAAGGGATGAGAGTCTGCCTCTGCTGGGCCAGCCAAAGCACAATGGTGGGGGGTCAGAAGGGTTAGTGGCAGCATCCTTGGCTGAATATGTGCAACAAGCCTGAGAGACATGCATGGGTTGCCCCATGTGCAACTGCATCTATCCCCTCGGGACTTCGGGCACACGGTGCCACATCTAGCAGCAGTTGCCATGGTCTCAATGGCCTTCCCTTTAGACCTGTCTCGCCTCCCAGCCCCTCTTTGAGCCTGGTTTGCTGCCAGGAAGAAGGCAGCTCTCTGCCTGGAGGCTCCTCCCAGGCTCAGCTGGAGGGTGCGAAAAGCCATTCTCTGCCTCCCCTTGCCGCAGCCTGTGAGCTTGCTGGGCGCCTGTGCTGGCCCTTCCCCCTTTTCACTCTCAGAGGCAGGAGGAGGTGCCTTTCCCTGGTCCACTAAGCCCAGGAAGGTTGGCAGTCAACAGGCAGTGACTCTGGGGGGTTCACAGGAGCCACTCCCAGAAAGGATAAAGAGCCCCTTCTGCTCTGGCTGCAGAGGAAATATTTCTCAGGGCTGTCCTTAAAGAAAACATGGAGGCGCTTTCTGCCTTGGGCCGAGGGAGCCTCAGGACAACACGGAGAAGTTTCTGGGTTCAAGTCTTTCCTTCTGCAGGAAGGGGGTCAGTGAGCATCAGGGTACCTCCGAGTGAGCACCACTGGGGCTCTGGCAAAGTGCCCAGCAGGCTCCTCCCTCCGTCCATCTGGCCAGGTAGAGCTGATGACCCACTTATTCCCAGGGGACCCTAATGCACCCTGTCAGCAATGGCATCCAGCTATTTTCCTTGTGGTTTGGCCTGGTTTGGGGGGGGGGGGGCACAACTTCAGCATGAGTTCCTTGGAGCGGGGTCACAAGGGTGAAGATGGCACTTGCAAGTGATGCACATATGTAAAAAAAGAAGTGGGGCTTAAGTTGTGTGGTCATAACTACCATCATCATTGGCCTGAATGAAAACAAAGGGAAAGTCATTTAGTGATCAGAGGGACTCCTTGCTGAAGCCATAACCTTAACACTACCACACCTCTTCCCTCCCCTGGCTGGATGAGCCAACTTAGCGTTTGAACCGAAAGCAAAGGGGTGTGTGGGTGTGGGTGTGGGTGTGTGCAGAGCATGCCCTTGTTTCTTGGCACTTGCAATGCCCACTCATGCCTGTTCTCAAAGAGGCAGCTGTACCCACCTCAAGGGCACGCATATTAACCAGGAACCAAGGAAATGCTTGGAAAGTCCCTGCCAAGAAGGCGATTGCACCTCATTTCGTCTTTGAGCTGCACCCGCCTAGGAGGAAGATGGTTCTCACATTTGTGATGAAATGAGCGGATGGACGGCGGTCGTGCTTTAACTGGAACGTTTTCCTGAGAAAGCAAACCCAGGCTTGCCTAAATGGAGCTTTGCCTGAATTCCAGACCATGGCCTAAGCAGGAATGGGCAGAGGAGGCTGTCCGACCCTGGAGGGCCCAACCTCATGGCAAGCAAGCACTAAAGTCTTGGCGGAGGGGTCAAAGGCGGCCACCACAGCAGGACTCACACCTCCGGCTGACTTCGGGGCCGGGCTGTGCCATTCGGGGCCATTGCGGCACCTGGCACCTCGGGGGCAGAGACAGGGCCGGGGGGGGGGGGGGGCGCGGGGGGCCCCCCCCCCCCCCCCCGGGGGGCCCCCGGGGGGGGGCCCCCCCCCCCCCCCCCCCCCCCCCCCGCCCCCGGGAGGCATTCGAGGCGGGGACTTCCCATCAACCGCCAAGCAGGCGGAGCAGCTGCTTCGGGCTCCGGGCCCAAAGGCGCTTCTCTCCGCTGGGCTTCGCTTGCCCGGTGTGCACAAGGGGCGGGGGGGGGGGGGGCTCTGCCGCCCGGCCGCCTCGGCAGACGCGCCCGGCTTCTCCCGTCGTTGGAAGCCGCCTCGGGCGTTCGGACAAGCAGAAAGGCGGCCGGAGATGAAGCCGAGGAGACCGCGCGAAGCCCCGCACGCTTCGCCCCGCAAGGGTCCCCGGCGCTGCCGCCCGGGCGCAGACCCGCCGAGGGAGCCGCGCTCCTCCGGCCGCGCGGGGGCAGCATCGGCCGCGCTGGGCCGAGCCGGCGCCGGGCGACGATGTAGCGGGCGGAGGAAGCGGCGCGTCCGGGCCAGCCGACCGGGCCGCGCCGGGCCCCCCCCCCCCCCCCCCTGGGCGCGCAGGTAAGGGCAGCCCGACCCTCCCCTCTGGCAGCGGGGCGGCGGCGGTCCGTCCCCCCGGCCGGGGCCGGCAAGGGCCCAGCTCGGCGCCCCGCCGGACAACCGCCGGCCTCCGGTTGGGCGCAGTCGGTCTGGCCGCTCGGCTGCCTCCGCTCCGGCGGCTGCTCCGAGGCGGCTTCGCCCGGCGGGCCCGTCCAAGTCGCCGCAAGCAACGAGGAGCGAGGCGGTCCGGTTCAATGCAGGGCGCTTCCCCGCCCTCCGTGGCCGTGCAAAGCGCCCCCGGGTCCCCCCGGCCCGTTGCCCGCTTGCGCTGCCCTCCGAGGGGTCCGGGAGCGGCCTCTTTGGCGGGGCCAGACCGGGGGCCCTTCCGGCTCTTCGGCCCGCTTGCCCCCCGCGCCCCGCCTCCGGCCGCTGCGCTGTTCCGAGCCTTTGCAGGGCCTGCCTGGCTGGGCCTGTGCGCGCAAGGCGACCCCGGCGGTGGGCTGGCGGCTTCTCCTGATGGCCCCCGAGACCGCCAGCCCCGGCTCAGGGCCCAGCATCTTCCCCCAGGTTCTCTTCCAAGGCCGCCCGGGTGGTGAGACCAGATTCAAGTCTCAGCAGAACATTTGTCCCTGTTTGATTCTACTTCTCCTTTGTGGCATTCTTGGAATTCAGGTTCTGGCTTCTCTGAAAAGTTGTTCCACAGACCCTCAGTGGAAGCCGCAGGGCCTTCTGTGCTTCCCTCCCTCCCTGTGTGTGTGTGTGTGTGTGTGTGTGTGTCTGATAAAAGCTACATCATCATCATCATCATCATCATCATCATCATCATCGTCATGGAGACTTTCTGCCAGAGGATCCCAGCAAAGCAGGGATGGTGTCATTTTAAAACTTCCTTGAGGAAATGAGGCAGAACGAAAGAGTCACACACCAAGAATTAGGAAATGCCTGGTGGGCTTGGAGTTCTTTCTCAGACACACACACACACACACACACACAGGCGCGCACACCCACACCCACACCCACGAGAGTGATGGGGTGAGCGCCTCAGGAGCACAGTGCCTCCCCCCCTTTTCCCTGCCTCTTGTGCTGTCTCGGGATGCCAAGCGAGGGGGGTGGGGGGCTTCAGGCTCATTCAGCTCCCCTCCCTTTATTGTCTGCCTAAATCCGCCCTCAGAATTCTTTGCCTGGAGGGAGGCTGTGACTTTACACCGCCAGAGTTCCCAAAGTCGAAGGTCACAGCACACTGAAACTCAGGATTTGGAGATTCTGTACCCCAAACTGCCAATAGCTCTGAGCTACAGAAGTGATCATGGTAAATCAAAAAGAGGTGGGGAGAGGATTTGACAGCGTGGAGTCCTTGGGACTCTCTGAGCTTGGTGGTTTTCTGGCAGGGTTTCTTTCTGGAATTCCTGCTCATTCCTGGGTCATGACTGGCAGCAACTGTGTTGCTCCAGAAAGTGCCCTCAGCTGTCCGTCCAGATGTGTCCGTGACTATGCACAGCACACGGGAACCATCTGAGCTGGCAGAACCGGCTTTTCTGCCTCCCAGGATGTCAACAAGGCTTGAGAGGCTGGGAGCAGCTTGAAGTTGAAACTGTATGGGAGACACTCTGGTAGCTTCTGGCAGGCTGGGACCCTGACCCCGGGCGAGGCATGCTTTGAGGGTGGCTCAGGCTCTTCCCCCTGACCTCGGCTTCCAGCAGGTTGGACGGCGATGGAATATTGTGAGAAGTTGGCCCGTTTCCGGCAGGGCCACCTCAACCCGTTTGACCAGGGCCCGCGGCAGAGTCAGCAGGAGCAGAAGACAGCCGGGGCCGGAGAGGACTTCCCCCAGAAAGGTGACCACCCCCCTCCTCCCTGCGAAGGCCTCAGCAGCACTGGATCCAGACTGGATCTAGGAGGATTGTTCATCCTTCTCCCTAAGACTGGATTGATACCCTTTGGGAACCTGAGGTCAGGATTTCCCTGGCCAAGGTCTCCCGGTCAACATCAGCCTTGGGGGTGGCTCCCATCCATATCTAGCTGCTGGGATGGGAGAGCGGCTCTGCCTGAAAATCCCAAAGCTGCTGTGGCAGCCTTAATTTCTGAAGTGGAGCCCAGGTGGCTGCTCTCCCGCTTGCTCACAGGGCAAGGCCTTGGCTGCAGGCTGAGTAGAGAAATGGGCCCTGCTGTTTTCCAACATGGCACCTGTGGCCTCTTCTTGCCCTGGAATTGGTTCTGTCCATTGGAACTGGCCTTGGGATGGGGGAGCCGGTCAGAAGTAGATGGTTTTGCCAAGGCCGCGGGGCTTCAGGCTACCGAAAGAAGGAAACGGTGACCTTTGGCTCTGGCAGACCAGGCACACGGAGCCCAGAGGGTGTCTGGCAGACAGAGATTGAGGGACTTCCCGTTCTTCCGCCTCGTCCGAGGCAGAGTCAGCTTGTCTGAAGGCGAGGCTGCTTTTCCCCCCCTCCCCCCACGTAGACGTGAATCTGGGATTGTCTCCGGAGGAGCCGGTGTTCCCTTGCTCAGAGCGCACCATGGATCTGGGCTTGGCTGAGGACCACTTCTCACGCCCAGTGGTAAGAAGGCAGCCTTTAGGGGTGGGAGGATATAATGGGAAACATCTGCAGGCCCAGAGCTCTCAGCTGGGTGCTGGCTCTTCTCCTACAGGGACTCTTCCTGGCCTCGGACGTGGAGCAGCTGCGGCAGGCCATCGAAGAGTGGAAGCAGCGGATCCTGGAGCTGCCAGAGAACTCCGAGAAGCAGAAGGATGCCGTGGTGCGGCTCATCCACCTGCGGCTGCGGCTCCAGGAGCTGAAGGTGTGGAACAGGCTGGGGAGGGTGGTCCATTGCTCCATTGGAGCTTCCGGAACATCTGGATTCTCGGGAGGCCTTGCAGCACCCCAAGGGGAGGGGAGGGCTTCCTCTCCCCTCCCCTCCCATCAGCTGAAGGCACCCTGCCACCATTCTGGGGGTTGGGGCGGGGGCTTTGAGCTCAGAGGGCAAAGGATTGTAACCCGCCCTGACCCCCCATGCAGGACCCCAGTGAGGATGAGCCCAACATCCGGGTGATCCTGGAGCATCGCTTTTACAAGGAGAAGAGCAAGGGAGTAAAGCAGACCTGTGACAAGTGCAGCACCGTCATCTGGGGGCTGCTCCAGACCTGGTACACCTGCACAGGTGAGTTTTCTCCTCCCGCCCCCCCCTCCACTACAGAGCCTGATTCTGGCAAGGACGAGCACCAGTCTTTCTGCCCACGGATGGGGCTCGGAGCTCGGATCAGCCTGCTGCTTCCTTCTCCCTCCTCCCAGGCTGCTCCTATCGCTGCCACAGCAAGTGCCTGGACCTCATCACCAAGCCATGTGTGCGCTCCAAGGTCAGCCACCAGGCCGAGTACGAGCTGAGCATTTGCCCGGAGACAGGCCTGGACAGCCAGGACTACCGTTGTGCCGAGTGCCGGGCACCCATCTCCCTCCGTAAGCTCCAGCAGGGAGGAGGGGGGACTGAACCGGAAGCTGCCGTGGGTGGAGCTCCTGCTTTCCTTGCCAGGAGGCCTCGCTTCAATCCAGGCGCTTCTGCAGCAAAAGGCTTGGGAAGGGCTGTTTCTGGCCATTAGGGTCTTGCCAGCAGGTGTGACTTTTGGGCTCCCCTCTCTCGCTCCAGCCATCTGGAGGGCACTCGGGGGGGAGAAGACTCCATAAGAAGATGGCTCTTCATTGTCCCAGCAACAGGGACCTGGGTCTCCCTGCCTCGCTGCTCACCTGACTTCTGCTCTTCCTGCCACAGGTGGGATCCCAGGGGAGGCTCGGCAGTGTGACTACACAGGCCTCTATTACTGCAGCAGCTGCCACTGGAACGACCAAGCTGTCATCCCCGCCAGGGTCATCCACAACTGGGACTTCGAGCCGCGCAAGGTAAGCAGAGCTTTTGGAGGATGAAGTTTCCTCCAACCAGAGGAGGCAAGCAGAGCAGTCGCTCCCTTTAGGAAGGATCAAAGAGCTGAAGTTGAGGAGCCCTTCCACACAGCCTGGTTGTGGGAAGGAAATGTGCCTGTGCCATGGCTGTGGGCCACAAAAGAACCAGTCTGAAGGACACACTGCTGTCCTGGAGGGCACCAGGTTGGAGAAAGCGAGCTGCCTAACTGTATGCAGGAGTGATGGGATGGCTTCCTTGGACTGGAGGCTTACCCCTGCCTCACTATGTCTCTATGGGGCCCCATTATCCAGGGGAGGCAGAGAGGAAACACCCTGCCCAGATCACATGCCCCCCCTCGAGCTCTCTGTTCATCCTGGAGTGGGGCAGGGCAGATCCCTCTGATGCCCTGCAGGACTATTTGGTCGCAGGCCTTCCCTGCAGTCGGGGCTACTCTCTGCTTCAGGAGGCCAATGCGATTTTCAGGTCTCTCGGTGTAGCATGCGCTACTTGGTGCTGATGGTGTCCCGGCCAGTCCTCAAATTGCGGGAGACCAACCCTCTTCTCTTCAATTACGTTGAGGAGCTGGTGGAGATCCGGGTGAGTGTTTGAAGGGCGGGAAGTGGCCCTAGAAGGCCTCCATGGAGACCAAAGCCCAGTGTGCTGACCTGGGGACCTCACCTGGAGCCCGAGCGTGGGTCGAGCAACCCCTTCTCGATCGGGTTCTCCCCCTTCAGAAGCTGCGTCAGGACATCCTGCTCATGAAGCCGTACTTCATCACCTGCAAGGAGGCCATGGAAGCCCGGCTGCTGCTCCAGGTCAGAGAAGGCAGCTGTCCGACCGGGGCCGATGCACCTTTCAGAGCATGGGGTGGGCAGGCGGTTGGAGTGGGGTTGCTTTACGTTCCTACGTGGGGGAGGGTGTGAAGAGACCACCTGGCCAAGGCTGTGAACCCCTTCCCCTCCTCAGCCTTCGCTCTCCTACCCACCTCTTCGCTTACCACCACACCCGCAGGGGAACAAAAGTCTTGTGCCTCCCTCCAGCTGCAGGACCGGCAGCACTTTGTGGAGAACGATGAAATGTACTCCCTGCAAGACCTGATGGATATCAACGCTGGGCGGCTCAGTTGCTCCCTGACGGAGATTCACACGCTCTTTGCCAAGCACATCAAACTGGACTGTGAGGTAAGGCTGGCTGGCTGGGGAACAGCAGCCCAAGCAGAGGCTTTGGCAGAAAGGGGCAAGGAGGCCCTTAGAGGCCTTGTCTTCACTGCCAGTTGCTGCAGGGGTAGAGTAAAAATAAGAACAAGCCGGTCTAGAAAGATGATCAGCAGTTCTTGCCTAGCAAAAGTGTTCAAAACGTGTTTTTAAGTCTAGAACTATAAGATAACATCGAGAAGAAGCTCAGCTGGAGCCTTCCAGATCCAGTGCCACATAAGAAGAGGAGCTGCAATACAAATAATCTTGCAAGATTGTGGCCTTGCTGATTTTTGGTTTTCAAGAAACACTTAAAAATATCTCTCTCATGTTGAACTCTAACTATTTTTTTCTTTTCCCTTTTCTCTAAAATATGTTGTACTGTAAAATTCTCCCCCCACCCTTCTATGTCTGCCTATGTGAAGGTTGCAGGTATTTGTAGCACAGGGTTGGTAATCGTGTGAAGGGCACATCCATGGAGGGGCTTGGATTGGCACAGTGGCTCACCAGCTTCCCTTTTTCCTTCTCACAGCGGTGCCAAGCAAAGGGCTTTGTGTGTGAGCTCTGCAAGGAGGGAGATGTACTCTTTCCCTTTGACAGCCACACCTCAATGTGCACGGACTGTTCAGCCGTCTTCCACAGGTCAGTGCAGGCATTTGCAACCACCTGCTTCTTGCCACTTCTAGTGCCAAACAACAGAAGTCTGTGGAAGCCAGCTGGCTGGTGGCTCTTCCAGAAGAAGGAAGCTCACAGGCCCTTTGTCTTTCCTCTCCCAGGGACTGCTTCTACGACAACTCCACAACATGCCCCAAATGCGCTCGACTCAGTCTCAGAAAAGAGTCGCTGCTCAGGGAGCACAATATGGAGCTGCAAGCCTAAGTGTGACTTCTCTGAAATGGAGGGGACCATAGCAAAACCATGGAGTTCCCAGCTTGCCTGTGATTTACTTGTCCTTGAAGGGAAGCAGCTCAGATTGGTGAGGAAAGAAGCCTGCCAGAGGAGGGTGAGATGGGAATACCATGCCCAAGCTGGAGAAGGATGCTGCCCCTCCACCTCTGGACATTTGTTGAGATTCTCCTTGAGTTTCTGAGTCTGAGGCTCTCCCTGAGGAAGTTTAATCCACTCTGCAACCGGCGGAGCTGGAGAAGTGGCTGCCAGAGGAGTTTATGGAAAATGGTGGCCACCTCTCCTCAGTTACTGGGAAATATCAACCCTGCTTGGCTGGCACAGAGTCCAGCTATTCTGGCTTCCTTACAGACTATGATAGTTCAGCAAAGACAATGGCTGCAGCTGGGCAGACTGTAGAAATGGAGGCATTTGAAAAGTTGTTCCTTTGACCTGGAGTCATTTGTCTTGGAGATGGGGAGAAAGAGACTTGGTCTTCTTCTCCTATCCCCTTAGCCAAGATAATGACAATTGCCAGGACTGGATGAATTATATAGTTTCTGCCAGCCATGAAAAGAGACTATGGGACTCTTTATACCACAGTAATTTATCACAAGCACTAAAATCACTTTAAATAAAGCTAAGCATAAATATTGAAGTCTGATGTGGTTGAAGACAGTTTTTGATGTTTCTCTGCTCTCCAAAAATATTCTTATATTTCATCCTCTAAAATTAATTAACTGGAAAAAAATCCAGTTTTGGGTACAGTCCAAACTCTTGTGTCATATAGTTACCAAGCTGACAGAAGGGAGGATGGCAGTATCTTCCATTGAGGTCTCCTGGTCTGTATGTAGCCTTGGTTGTTTGCCTTCTCACTGAGGATCTACTCCTTCAACAAAGACATGGCTGGTGGCTGTCATGGTGTGAAGCACCTCTTTCCTTGCATAATTTGGATCATTTGGGGTTCTGACATTGACAAGTTATAGGAAGTCATCCTGATTGAGGGCTGCATTTAGCCCTCCAGGTTTTGAAGGCATTCCTGGAGACGCTTTGGGAGGTTCAGAAGAAAGGAAATTTGTAGACACTTGGTCGATGATGTTTCCTGAAAAAAAAAAAGAATGTATCTTGGAGACAATACATATATTCCACTAAAAAAGAAGAAAGGTGGAGGAACAAGCTTGTCTTCATTTTGCACCCTCACCCCCAAGTAAAACGGCCCCTGGAAAATAATGAAGCCTATGATCCTCTCTCATCCTCTCAGCAGATTGGAGAATTCAGGGAAAGGGGAGCAGAGTTAGTTGCTTAGCCAGTTAAAAGCATTTTTAAACTTGGAAAATTGAACAGTTTATTTTTAAAAATGAAATAAATAAAAGCTAACGCTCATGAAGGGCGCCAGGTTGGAGAAGCTCCAGCGCGGGAGGAAATTTAGAGGCGGAACCGAAGGCCACGAGCTCGGCTGCCCCGCCGGGCCGCTTTTCCAGTGACACGGAGGCGGCTCACCTTTGCCGGGGAGGGGCTGCTCCGACGCCTGCGCAGTTCGTCCCCTCGCGGGCCGCATAGCTTGGCTCCGCCGAGACAGCGGTCGCCCCGCAGGAGGACCGGCCGCATCCGGTAGGGCGGCGGATGCTCTCAGCTGGCCGTGTCGGGCAGAAGGGGGGGGGTGTCTTGCCGCGGGGACCCTTTGGAGGCCGGAGCGGGTCGGTCGGTGGGATGAGGAGCGAGAGCGGGCAAGACATCTCCCCGCCGGGCAGCTGGGCGTTGTGGAGGGGCGGGTGGCTCGTTGACGGGCTCATCGCAGGGACTCTGGGCCCGAGGCCGCAACAGCCACCCGGCTGGCTTCCTTCTTGCGGCTTCTCTGCGTCCTTTCGAGGCGGCCTCGGTGTTGCTCGGGCCAAAGTCCAGCAGGAGCAACCGAATTCTGCCCTCGGCCGGAAGATCCCGCCCGTGGACAGCCGGCCGTTTCTGTTCAGGCTCCAGACAGCCCGCAGGGCTCCCCTCCGTCGGTGCGATGCAGACATGGTGCCTTGGGCCCAAGCGGGGCAGGTTGTCACCACCCCCACCTCCCTGCTGCAGGAGGCAAGGTCCAGTCTCTGGGAGTTCCCTTTTCAACGTGCCTTGAACTGACAACCTTGAAGCTCCCTTCCCACCAGGTCTGCCTGGAAAATGCAGGGATTCCCCAGCCCTGAAGCTTTCTGCCTGCAGTGCCTGGGTGGGTCCTGGCTTGGAGTAAAAGCAGCTGCCTCAAGCCGGGATCATTTTCCTGACTTGCATGGCCCTGTCTACTTAGAAACTGGCAGAGGTCACATTGATCAGTAGCAGAAATTGCTTCCCTGCTATGGCTTTCTTGGTGTACGCACTGACCCACTGCCTGAAAAGAATCCGGGAGGAGCAAAAACCCTACAGAGACCATTTGCAACAACTTTAATCACCAGAACATTGGAGGTAGCAGAGGGGTGCTGTTCAAGTACAGACAGAATTTAATCCAAAGAGGGGAGGGGAGGGGAGGGTTAAAATAGGAATGCAGAGCACAGAAGGAACACAACAAAGACAGAGGTTCCAAGTTCTGAGGACACCAGACTTGTTGGGTGGAGTATTGTGGAGATCCTAGGTGGACTTTGCTTTGCAGAAAGCAGTTGTGAAGGTCTTGTGTTCTCCTGGGAGGTTAGCCAGTGTTTCCTTGATGCTGGGACACAAGAAAGTGCTCCTCGGTGTTTAGGTGCAAATAGGCTCCCCTTGTGCGCTTGGGCTTCCTTCCTTGGCGGCCTACCATCAGACCAACATCAATTCTGTCTTCCATGGCACAGCTGTACGTAATCATCTTGTAAGGGGCTCACTGCATTGCCCCACAGGACGCCAACATTACCTGGTTGAGGAAAAGCCAACAACGGATAGCCTCTGTGCTTGACCCCAACATGCAGCCTGGAATGTCAAGAAGACGGGTGTCCAGCGCAGGATATGGCCAGGATTCAGCAGAGCCTGCAAGGCCAACCTGGGGGGGGGGGCATGTTGTGCTGCTCCTTGAGGGGGCACACTGGGATCCTCACAGGATGCCCTTCTGGGCCATGGGGCTTCGAGGGCTGCTGATCAGACCTTGGCCTACTTGGCCATCCCTCCGCAGATCAGCCTCTCTCCAGCAGCTGTGCCCAGCCCAGAGGCCGGAGAGCAAGCAGGGAATGGGGGCTCGGGATCTCCTGTTGCCCCTCACAAAAGGAGCAGCTTGGCCCTTTTGTGCCAGGGGGATCCTCGCCTGGATGCCTATCAGGAGTCCACATAAAATCGTTCTTTGGGGGACCCTCCCCACCCCCCTTGTGGCGTTAGCATTGAAAAAGTTTGCTTCAGTCCCTCTGGGTAGTCCTAAAGGAGATGGAGAGCTGAAGCCCACTCTTGCTAGCAGCCAGGGAGAAATTTATTTTTCTGGTTTGGAAACAGCCCCCCCCA